>AP025075.1:19148575-19348673 GCA_036186865.1 Eustoma russellianum | reverse complement strand
CTTGCTTCTATCTTGGGCCGCTTGTAACCTTTGCTTTATGATCCTTATCTTCTCTCAAGTCTGTTCTACTAGATCAGGTCCGGTAAGAATCTTATCTCCGATTTCATCCCAGTAGAGCGGAGAACGGCACTTTCTTCCATAAAGTGCTACATACGGAGTCATCCCTATAGATCGATGATAACTATTGTTATAAGAGAATTCCACTAGTTTGAGACTCCGATCCAAACTTACCCCAAAGTCAAGTATACAAGCTCGAACATGTCTTCCAGCGTCTGGATGGTTCTTTTCGATTGACCATCTGTTTGGGGATGAAATGCCGAGCTCATTCGTATTTCAGTGTCCATCGCTTTTTGAAAAGCTGTCCAAAATCGTGATATAAAGCGAGGGTCGCGGTCACAAACAAAGCTTAGGGTACTCCATGAAGACTCACAATTTGATCAACATACATCGTAGCCAACTTCTCCATAGGAGCCTTGATCGTCATAGCCATGAAATGAGCAGATTTGGTTAGACGATCCACAACCACCAAAATGGTATCATGTCCGTTCTTTGTTCTTGGTAGGTCTGTGACAAAATCCATAGTAATGTGGTCCCACTTCCACTCGGGAACTTCAAGAGGTTGTAGTAACCCAGCTGGTCTCTGATGTTCCGCTTTCACCTTCTCGCAAACAAGGCATTTCTCTACAAACTCCACAATTTGTCTTTTCATGCCATGCCACCAGAATCTTTTGTTTCAAGTCTTGATACATTTTATTGGCTCCAGGGTGGATAGACAATCGAGAGTTGTGGGCTTCACGAAGAACTTCATTCTTTATATCTTCATCATTGGGTACACACAGTCTTTCTCGAAACCACAAGCTGTTATCATTTCTGATCTTAAACTCTTCAGATGGTTTCATTCTCAACTTGCCCTTTATTTACTTTAAAGTTTCATCATTTTCTTGACCTTCCTTAATCTTGTCTATCAGCGAAGGGATCAATACAACCTTTGCAAGCATGCCTTCAATAGAATCAACCTCTTCAAGATCAAATTCTTCCATATCACGCTGCAGAGGTGGTTGACGCAGATGGTTTGTCTTTCTACTCAGTGTGTTGGCTACCTTGTTGGTTTTTTCCGGATGATACTGAATTGATATGTCGTAATCGTTCATTAAATCTAGCCATCTGCATTGCCGCATGTTTAATTCTTTTTGGGTGAAAAGATACTCATGGCTCTTGTGATCTGTGAAAATTTCGCACTTCTCACCGTACAGATAATGCCTCCATATTTTTAGAGCAAAGACTACAGCTACTAATTCAAGATCGTGTACCGGGTAATTTTGTTCAAATGGTTTTAGCTGTCTGGACACATACGCAATCACTCGATCTTTCTGTATCAGTACACATCTGATTCCATTGTTAGAGGCATCACTATATACCACAAAATTTTCACCCAGAACAGGTTGTGCTAAAACTGGGGCAGAGGTTAGCTTCTCCTTTAATTCAGTAAAGCTCTTTTCACAATCTGAGGTCCTTTCGAACTTGGTTTTCTTTTGCGTCAAATGGGTAAGAGGCATAGAAATTAAAGAAAATCCTTCAACAAACTTACAATAGTAGCCGACGAGACCGAGAAAACTTTGCACCTATGTAACGTTGGTCGGCCTTGGCCACTCTGTGATTGCCTCGATTTTCTTGGGATCTACGGATATACCATCCTCAGATATCATGTGTCCCAGAAATGCTACGCTGCGTAGCCAGAATTCGCATTTACTAAATTTAGCGTACAGATTTTTTCTCTGTAGAATGTCAAGGACGATCCTTTAATGGTTTATGTGGGTCTCTTGATCAGGTGAGTAGATCAAAATATCGTCGATGAAGACTACAACAAACTTGTCTAGTTGTTCTTGAAATACTCGATTCATTAGATCCATAAACGCTGCGGGGGCGTTGGTCAGTCCGAATAGCATTACAAGAAATTCGTAATGTCCATAACGGGTTCTGAATGCAGTTTTAGGACGTCCTCAGCTTTGATCTTCAATTGGAAATATCCCGAGCGAAGATCAATCTTACTGAAAATCTGTGCCCCCCGAAGCTGATCGAACAGATCGTCGATCCTAGGCAATGGGTACTTGTTCTTTATAGTGATCTTGTTGAGTTCGCGATAATCTATACATAACCGCATACTTCCGTCCTTTTCCTTGACAAACAGTATGGGGGCACCCCAAGACAAAACACTTGGGCGAATAAGTTTCTTCTCTAGCAATTCGCGTAACTGTTCCTTCAACTCTTTTAGTTCCGCAGGTGCCATTCGATAGGGAACCTTTGATATTGGCTCAACTCCAGAAACTAGGTTAATTTCAAAAGATATCTTGCAGTCCGGAGGAAGACCCGGTAATTCTTCCGGAAAAACATCTGGATATTCTCGGACCACTGGGACTTGGGAGAGGTCGGAGGGTATTTGATCGGCATTTATTGCATAAACGAGAACCCTTCATGTCCTTTCTTCAACGCCTTACTGGCGCGAATCATATTTACATAAACGTTATTGGGGCACTTCCTTAACTTTGATCCTCCTTGAAAGGTTACTTCCTTTCGTGCGGGGTCCTTAAAAGCAACTTGCTTTTCATTACAATCGATGTTGGCAAAATTCTTGGATAGCCAATCCATCCTAAGAATCACATCGAAATCCGTCATGGGTATGGGAATTAAGTCAGCGTCAAACCGGTGATTATCGAACTCAAGTTCGCAGCTTCTGAGAACATGGTGAGACACAAGCACCTGATCCCCAGCTGCTTGGATTCTATAGGGTGCATCACTATAGATTGGGTTATGCTCAATATTCTTTGCGAATTTCTTGGATATAAAGGAGTGGCTAGCACCACTATCAAATAGCACATTGGCAGGTACTGAGCATAATAAAATATCTCCTGAATCATGCAAGATTTTCTAAGTAGCAGTAGGGCAACAGTATTTGTAAAAATTTAAGCATTGCATAAATTTTAGAATATACCTGCCACCGCATCATTGGCCTCTGCAGCAGCTGCGTCAGTCATAGCATGAACTCTCGCATTCGTACGCTGACACTGGTTCTTAGGTGGTTGCTGTTGCTGGGCCCCCTTTTCTGGGCAATCTTTGGCCATGTGTCCTGTCTTTCCATATCCAAAGCAGGTAGTTCCTTTATCCAGACAGTCTTTGAGGATGTGGCCCACCTTGTCGCATCCGAAACATTTCCTTCATGGTAGTAGCACTCTCCCACATGACGCTTATTGCAGTGAGGGCAGCTCAGAATAGCAGATTGTTGGCCTTGGTTCCTTGACTGGTTCTTTTGGGAACGACATTAGAATCGATTCTTTCCTTGGCGTCCTGGGCCCTTTGAGTTTTGCTTAGCAGCTTTGCGGGAACCCCCTGTCCCGGATGTTTTCCTTCCTCGTTTCTGCCCGATTTCATCACGGGTAATGATATCTCTTTCTATTCTATAACAAGCGTCCAACAGTGCACCAAAATTTGTCGGGTTCGCATTGACCAACCAGGTCCGGATCCTAGGGTTTAACCCTCTTTCAAACCGCAACATCTTAGTTTCTTCATCATTCATGGTAGATGGTTGGAATCTTCCCAGGGCTATGAACTTGTTAGCATATTCAGCGACAGTCATTCCTTGTTCTTGTACCAGCGATTCAAACTCGTGCCTCTTCTGTAGCTTAACGGAGGGTGGTATGTAGAATTTGTTGAATTCTTGGAGAAATCTCTCCCATGGAATCGGCCTTGGTAGAGCTTGCATGTTAGCCTTCCATCATTGGTTGGCCTCTCCAAGTAGAAATGGTCTGACAGCTTGGGTCTTTACTTCTTCGGGCGCTCTAATCAATTCATAACAATTTTCCACTTCGTCCCGCCACTTCTCAGCTGCATCTGAGTCTGACTTTCCTTCGAAAGGCGGAACATTTGCTCTTTTCAACTTTTCAAAGTAGTATTGGGCATCCCTGACCGACTCGTGAGGCTGAGGAACATTCTGTTGTAGCATTACTTGCCCGATTTGGGTTACGGTCTGACAGAAATTTTGGAAGGCATTAATATCTGGGATCACTTGGGGTAAAGGCCCCTGGGGTTGGGGAATATTCTGCACTGGCAGCGGATTTTGGTCTTGTGATGGGGGTGGAGGAACCTGAGCAGGTGGAGGAGGAATAGGCTCCTGCACCTCTGGTCTAGCTCTTGTCGGTCTGCCTCTTGGTCGCACCATCTGCATCATGAAGTTTCGGGGTTTTATTCAATATGGGAGTGTCATAATAAGTGGCAGAATTTAATTTATTCCAATATCATTTCTGATTGGCATGCAAGTACAAACGTTATAAATTAAATTCTATAATTTATCATAGTCTAGGGTTTTATCAGTAGATCGGAACTATAATTTCCAGTCTAAGTCATCCTAGTCTAAGGTCAACTCTCATTTAGGATTATGACTTAGATTTAAGATCAAACTTAGTTGACTAAGATCATAACTTAATTCTATATTCTGCCGATCTGGAGCCTGGACTCTGATACCACCTGTAGCGCCCCGCACCCCGGCCTAACCGGATACGGTGCGCCCGCCGTACTTCACTACAGAGAGTACCAGGCGTCAGTCCATGACATTACAAAGTCCAGAATAAATATGTAGACTTTCATGCTTACACGTCAACAAGTAAGCAAAACCGAGGCAGAATTAAAAACTTTTAAAATAAAAACGTCTACACAACCATCATTAGTTTTACAACCCGATCATAAAGTACGGAAATTCCAAAAGTAATTGTTTCCATCACAATTTCATAAAAAGATCATCGATCATAACCATCTCGTCAAATCTCTTAAGTCGTCCACCTCTCGCACTTCTACGGGTAAGGAACCCTAGGTTCATTTTCGATCCATTCAAATTTATTTCCTGCGGGTTCTGGGAGGAAAATAAGGGGTGAGTGACAATGTCACCAGCAAGTAAACTATAAATAATAGTGAATTAAATGAAAAGTATATACAAGAACCAAACCCCAAAAATTCGGTTTAGAACATATCTGTCCTTCCATCCAAAACCCGTAATTAAACAGCTCATAACTTATCAAGATCAGAACTTATGAAAATTCATAACAGATAACAGTTCATAACTCATTAAAAGATCATTACTCAATAAGGATCATAACTTAGGAGCTACCAAGTCATAACAACTTAGTCTAAGTGTCATGTACCAATATTCGATGACTCGTTAAACGCAACATGCATGAATATGTACGTGTGATGCATCATGATAAAAATAAAGATAAGTTCTTTCACTCTTTCTTTCAAAACATCATCATCAAGAAAACAAGAGAGTATTCAGATCTATTCTCCCGGATCTGAGGCGGTCACTTATTTCTCTTCGAATCTATTATTCCCGGATTCGGAGCGGTCACGTCATCAATCATAATTACCAGGTCTATTCCCATCGGGCCCGTACGGTCAATATCATCATAATCAGGTCTATTCTCTTCGGGCCTGAACGGCCCATACCATCAGATCAGTTAACTCCGGATCTGGAGCGGGTCCTACTGGCCAGAAAACACACGGTACCGGTGGAAAGCGTTCTTTTAAAAAAGAATCTTTTCTTTGAAAATGCTTTTTCATCATTATTTCCAATAAAATCAGTTCCATAAATCATGTAAATGACGATGATGCAATGCATGACATGTACTATGCAATTCATGACATGATGCGTTACATATACACACAAGAACAACTTATTCTTTAGGCTGGAAAAATTTCCAGAATTATCGTTCCATATGCACGGCGTCAACACCTCGTGTTTTAGGCCCATTATCATGAGTTCTTGTGATACATAGGCATAAGAGTGTCTTTTCTATTCGTAACATAATTTTCGTAATGATACGGGACGTGTAAGACACTTAATTTATTTAATTATGAAACAGGGCACTGCTGAATTTCAGCAGTGCAGTGTCCATTCTTTTACTTTTCTTTTACGCCCATTAAGCTTTATTTAATTTGGGCCAACCCTAAAAAATGCTGTAAACATACCAATAATTAATGGTCACCGGCCCAAACTATACAAATAAGTCTATGCCCACCAAAACAAAGCCCCACAACAAGTTCTTCAATTCTGCAAGAAATTCCAGATTTATAACACCAACTTAGCTTTGGTGATTATGTTACAACCCGAGATTCTGGGCTAGTGGAAATAAAATAAGTTTATGAAAAATCCAACGCGAATGCGATGTCGGTAAGAGGTCGGTGGAATCTAAAATTTTATGTAAGAATTAATAAAGACATCGACCTTAATATCAGGGTTAGAAACGCTCAGAAAAATAATCGTTAGATAAGTTAGCGGATATAATGAGACTGGATGAGACTAGCTAATGACTGTATCAGACATACAAGGTATTTAAATAAATTAGTCGGTAGCAACATAGGTCGATAAATATAAATCAAACCAAATAAAAATATCCGATACGGTAACTATAATACTCACTAGTATTACATTTTCTTCCATTTTATCCCACATGACAACAAAAGACAAAACCCCACCATACCCTCTTTTCTACCTCAACTTTGGGCTGCACATGCAAAAAGGAGGAAGATTCTTTTTACAAAATCCAAACCCCATCGCAACACAACATTTCCCTATGCATTCCCTCCCAATCTCGGTTAATGGTAAAGGAATAAGACAAAATCTTTTCCCTACATCTTTCTATTACTTACTCCTACCTTACTTTCATTTCTTCCAAGGATATTTATTTTTCCCAAGATTGCTTTCTGCAAAAAAGACAACAATACATTCTCTCACCTTCATCTTTCTTCACATTTTCAACACTCCATTTTCTCTTCCAACATCTAAAGAAATTGTTTCCTCCCACCCGTGGCTCTCTTTCAGCAAACAAGGGGAAGAACCATTCCATCTAGATCAACTATATCACCACTTCCTTTTCATTCCAAGCCTTGTTATTCCCTTCAAAGAAACCACTTCTTTTCCCTCCAAAAGCCTCTAAACTGTGAGCTGAGGCACAAAAAAAAAGAAGTTAACACCTTCCAACACCAAAACAAAGGAAATCACTTGCACGTAAAGGAATTCATAAGGTAAGTTCCTTAAGAATGGATATTAGATCCTCTTTAACAATTATATCTCAAATTTACTCATTTTTCTCTTTTGTTTGACTATCAAGCCGTGAGGCACCAAGAGGAGCCGAGAAGGAATCTTGTCCCATTTGAGACTACAATAAAAATAGAAAGGCAAGTATTCTTTTTAAATATTACATGGACTTTCAAATGCTTAGTTTATATGTTTATACTAAAGGTTGGATCATCATGTAGTATGTTCAATATTTTTCTTCAAGAATATATCCAACTCTAATTTTGTATGATATACATATGTATGTATTTGTATATATATGTGCGTCTATATGATGTAAATATGTATATACAAACGGCTTTGACAATAATAATGAAAACGGGTTTGGTACCATTTTCAGTAGTTATAGCTATACATATATACATGCGCACCTATATATGTATATATGTATATATACACATATGAATATGTTTTGGCCATGAAGTTTATTGTAAGTAGGTAGCATAAATAGATTTCATGTACACTCGTGTATATGTATATATATATATGCAATATATACGTAAGATCATTTATAAAAAAATAGGTCACTTATAGCAATTCATTTGTCATAAGTTCTACAAACATGTATATATATTAATAGGTAATTCGGCCCTAAGGCCTTTTTGTTGTAAATATACTATTAATATATTCTATGGATATGTATTTATTAAGATATGAAAACGATGTGTTACATTTCATAGATACATATATGTATATTTCGGCCATTTTGTTTGTTAAAGATAGTATAATAAATAAACTTTGGAAATTATGCAATACATCATAAGAAAATAAATTATATATACGTTACTAAAAAAAAGAGAGTAAGTTTTGAATATATATACATACACTTAGTATTTTCGGTCATAATATGTATTTTTGAGACTTATGTCTTATTTCAAAGGGTGAGCAAATATATATATACATACGCATATATATATATATAAACTTATATAAGTGTGTGTACAAGTTTAAATGAAATCTACTTATAAATCTATATTCAAGCATGTACACGGCTCTAAAGAGATTTTACTAAGAAAAGTGATTTTATGAATGTCATAATTCCATATATGTGCAATATAAGAACATATGTGAATAGATATAAATATGTATATGATCTATAGGCTAAGTTATCAAAAGAAGTAAGCTATGTATGATATTTAATGTCATAATTTGTAAATATATATATAAGTATTTACACATACAATTCGGCCATAAGGCCTTTTTACGTGTGGGAAAATTGTGCTAATATCTTTTATGGATATACTAATATATATGTAAATATGTAAGATATGGAATTGAGTTGTTTACCTACTATAAATACAAATGGGTATATTGTAAGAAAATTATATAAGTGGAGGTATATACATATATATAATATGCGGCCCTGAGGCCTTTTTGGTGGTAAACAAATTCTTAAATTTGGCCCATATATGCATATATGTATAATATATATATTGGTTAATCTCTACATAGGTTTCGGCCATAAGGCCCTTTACATATTAAAAATGATTTTAAGATAAGTATTGTACACTTTCATATATGAAAAGAAGTAAGTATTGGGATATATATACAATACATAAATAAAAGTATATGCATTTTCGGCCTTATGTCGTTTTATGACTTTATTACATCAGACACACATGTATTTATATATATATATATATAATATACATATATGTTAAGATATGAAAATAAATAAGCCTTGGATAGTATATAATATATCATAAAATGATTTTATATATGTTACAAAAATTTCGGCCATATGGCCTTTTGTAATAAATGATTTATTTATATTACATATGCAGGTATATAAGTGTAAATATGTGTTAAGACATAAAAACGAATAAGTTTGGATATTATATAATTTATATATCACGAAATGAATATAGACATGCATAAACCTTATTTATTCGGCCATTAGGGTTCTTTTTGGCTAAAATGACCTTATTTTGTTTATGTAACCTTATTATGATCTATGTATTTATTTATGAGATATGATAATATATGTTTTATTTGTACCTATATACATTTAAAAATATTCACCTGTATGGAAGTATGTATTATACATACTAATATACATATATACATGATCAAATACGATGTTATGATGTTAACGATTTTATTTCATGTTAATTGTGTCTTATGGGATATAGATTATTATGTGCAAGTTAAGATATAAGTTATGAAATTTCTACATGGTATGTAGGGGAAATAGGAAGTTTATGTCCTAGGTACTTAAGTTATGAATAATGAGGTATATGTGTAGAGTTGATATTATGGAAGCATGGTTATGGTATTTCTTTAAGTCATGATAAGTAGATTGTATTGAGGTGTATTTCTGAAGCATGTTAAGTAGACTACATTTAAGCAATTGATGCATGAGGAAAGGATGTAGTGTGACCAAGATACCCTTATACGACCGAGTCTCACGTTGCATGATATCAATGTTTGAAAAGTTATGTTTTACGTTACATGTTTAAAAGCTCATATGCATATGAATGAAAAGTATGTTTCAAGGTAAAGGCAATGCTTTCTAGTATGTTTACGACATGATTTATGACATGTATGAAAAGTATGGAAATGTAACGAACTGTATCTACGAGAAGGAAGTTTCTTAATGCGACAAATGTAAGGTTCTTGTGAATACCTTGTGAAGAACATGGCTCTTGAACCTTACATTACATGTTGGGTATCGGGTTGTACCTTGTGAAGAGCTTGGCTGTCGAACCCTTCTATGTATGATGAGTCGGGTTGTACCTTGTGAAGAGCTTAGGTTCTTGACCTACGAGTCAACGTAAAGCTACCTACTCGAATGATGTACGGATCATCGTTTACGTGCCTTTACGGAGATGCTTTCCGGACGTCGCTAGATATTGTTCTTACATTTTAATGGCCATCACGTATGCATGAAAAGTATGACCAAGGAAGTTTTGACACGTTATTGCATGATTTTTAAGAAAAGAAGCTATGTTAAAATTATGATCATGATGCATTACACATTTATGCATGTCAAGACTCCTTCAATGATGTAGTAGAATTAAGTTGTGATGAATAGAGTTAAGAAGGTGACTCTTATGTTAAGGAAATTGTGAGGCTAGAGTTTATGGATTTTAGCTAGATCTGGAGATTTTTTTTTCCTTGTATGTGCAGTATTACTTGTCGGTCACAATCTGCTGATGATGCATGAACTATGGTAGTGATGTTTAACGCTGAGTATATACGAAAAGACAAACACTGTGTTTCTTTGTCTACCTACTTATGGTTTACATTTACACCAAGTTATTTTACTTGTTTAAAAATAGAGACGTGATTATCTATTTGGTATATGTGGGTATTATGTTTTGTCACCCCGTCTCCCCATGTATGATCCACATGTCGTATCCAGTAAGACTACTTGCTGAGCGATTAAAAGTCGGTGGCTATCGCTCACACTTGCCTCATTTATCACTTTCCAGATAACAGGTGTCACTATACAGACTTGTTGAAGACATTGTAGATAGACCATTGTTAACGAAGAGCATACCGAGATATTCTTTGAAGGCGTTAGGTCTCGATTGATGATGTAGCTCAGAAGATTTCAATATTCTGAATAGGTTGACTTGTACAGATTATGATTTAGTACATTGCATGTCGATTATGATTTGTTTATGTTATGATGCTTCCGCTGATCGATTCATTATTCATGTCGACATGTACATGTATGGTATCGACGCCTTGTACTTTATGAAGTAGAGTACGGCGGGTGCACCGGGTCGGAACCCTGGTTTCGGGCGGGGCACTACAGATTACCCCTTAAAATAATAATTCCAAACTAAGTGGTTTGCTTGAAAACACTCACATATGTCTTAAGTAATTGTCATAAAAGTTTCGCAGCATTACAATAACTTTAAAGGGGTCATTTATTCTTTTTCCCAAAACGGGTTCATGCTGAATTCTGGAATGACCAATTTTACTACGAATTTTATTGTGACCAATCCGTAAGTCCTTTTTAAAAAATTTCAACTCACAAACTTAGAAAAACATAGGGGTAGTTCCCTACCAAAAATCAGACCAATTGCATATTCTTAAGGTCCGTTTCCGGGTCAATAATTATGTCACATAAAATCTGTTTACTCCAGAAATTTCCAGCATGACCAGTTTTACTAAAAATTCCGTTAAAAATGAACCGTAACTCCTTTTAACGAAATTCCAACTCTCATATTTACTACAAACATAGGGTTAGTGTTACGCCAAATATTAGCTAAATTGAATACTTCTAAAGTCCCTGTTCAGGTCCTAAAAAATGTCACTATAATCTGCCCTGTTCCAGTAAATTCCAAATTTTGTCACATTCCCTTACTAAAATGTCCCAACTTGAGTGGTTTGGCTTAAACACCTTATTAAACATCAATTACACCTTTAGCATATGGTTTTCAGGTTCTAACACATTCTAAAAGTCATCTACACATCACTTCAAAACAGTTTGAATGATACACATATCATTCCTTTGACCTTGCACTTTAGGTTCACACTAGAATCCATTCTTGGTATAATTGATGTACACGTACCCTACCCCCACAACAAACCATTTATACGCATGCAAGGGCAAAAAATAATATCTCCATAATGAACATATTAAGCTTAAATCATAAAGCACACATCTTGCTCACAACTTTACTCCACAAGTTGCAAAGTTATCACAAGAACCACATCTATCCCTCATTTCCTTTCAACCGTACCTCCTTTTCATGCCAAAGAAGAGAACTTTGCCATTTCATCTTAGATTATCATCCCATTCATACTTAAAGAGAGCAAAGACTCCACCTTCGAAAGAATCTCAAACATTCAAGCCATATATCTTAAGGAAACCGAAAGTCCATGCTTCCAACTTAACATTTTTCATCAAAGATTAAAACTTAGTAACATCTAGACATTCAAGCATGCACTTTCACATACAAGTCATGAACATTTATAGTGTACTTGCCTTTTTCAAACTTACTTCTTTCCTTGGCTTGGAAGATGAGTGAAATCCTTCTCCTCTTCACTATATACCCCCACGGTTGGGGGGGAGAAAAAGAATAAACATTAGCCTTTATTCTATTCAATGATAAAACCAAATGGAGGCTTAGATTAACTTATCAAGATGGAACTTGGACGTTGCTCAAACCTCTTAAGCAACTAACCCCTCCTAAAAGCTTTGAAAACTTGAACCTAGTGACCATGGAGGTCACGGTTTATGAGCAAGAAAAAGGGGTAACATGAGCTTCAAGCTATGTAAAATGTAAAAATCCCTTGAAGAGTTGAGTATTTACTTACCTAGACCAAGTTTGCACTTGGGTGAATCTTGAGTTCCCTTGATTCTCTTTGGCTGTGTGTTTTGGAAGGGAGAAGAGGAAAACTTTCTTGCTCTTGGTGGATCTTTGAGGGTTGGAAGTATGAGAAGATTCTAGATTGCTCTTGGAATGAATTTTCCTTCTTAGGCTAAGGTGTTAGCCGTTGGGAGGGTAAGAGAGGGGAATAAGGGATTACCATGGTAAGGATATGGTAATTAACCTTGGTTACTTTTGTTAATCAAGGTTACTTTATGATTAACTTGGGTTACTTTATTCCATTCATAGTTACTTTCAGACTAACCTTGGTTACTTTAACCTTGGGGTTAATATAAAGTAACCATGGTAGGAATCAAATTCTCCTTGGTTGCCCAATTAAGGGGTATCCGGCGGTTGGGGTCTTAATGACCCTAACCATGCTTAATTCTTTTTTTTTATTAAAAAAAATCATGTGGTGGTTGCCTCCTTTTTACTTAATTATTTTCCCCCTTTTTTCTTTTAAAATATGAAATTAGGGAAAATCTTGAGTTCTTTTGGGCTAAGGGCCGAAATTTATGCGGGTATTGGAAGAAATTTGCCCACTACTTAAAATTGTTTAATTTCCATTTGGGCTTAACTAAAGGTGGCCCTTATAATTGTCCTTCTTTTGATTTGAAGGAAAACCTTCTAAGGCCCTTTTTATCCTTGTAGCCGAAATCTTCTAGGCCCTTAGGGGTATATTGGTCACTTCACATAATCTATAATTCATGCTTGAATTACTACACAATATTTTTCCTTATTGCAAGTCTAACTAGATAAGTAATCATCAAACTAAATAAATTGTACTTGAAGATACAACTTTTCATAATTCTCTTAGATAAGTCTCAAGTACAAGGTAGTTTCTCGTTGGGTACAACAGTTGCCAAGTTGGTTTTGATTTATTTTTTGAATTTAAATAAGAATTCAATCACCATTTAGTACACAATATTTTCATCAATTTTGGAATAAAAATTGGTCACCAATGCAGCCTAGAATTCGGCCATATACATTCCCACACATGCTTAAATTTTCAGCATGTGTGATATTCAAAAATATCACCATTTTAATTCCATAACATATTCAAAATACTTCCATACAATCTCCCAATTAATTCACTTAATTCAAGAAGTAAAATATGTCTCATAAAGATGATAAAATCAGCCAGCCTATTGCAGATGCTGAAATTTTCCGCATGTGTTACAAATGTGAGATAAGTTTGAATTGTTACCTTGTGTAGCTCCTTTTTTTATGTCACCAACTTTGTATGCTTCATTCTTTACCAATCAAGATGCCAAAAAAGCTTCACATATGCTCCAACATGGTGGTATTAGGCGTGTATAATAGATTATACATGTGCTGAAATTTATTTTTGCAAAATTTATAAAATAGTGCACATTTAATTATACACACATGGTATATTCCAATCAGCCCTTATTTGAATTTTCTAGAACACTTTAAAATGTATGAAATATGTAAAAAGTGTCTAGATACATGTTATATGCTATGCCAAAAATGTTCCATGTGTCGTGTACGTAAAAAACCGAATTTTTGACGTTTATCGAGTACCCGATTTTTCTCTAATTAATTTCAACTTTTTGCACACGTTATATATATTATGTTACATATAATATACATTAATTAAACTTTAACATTTAGCACTTAGGCTGATCTTAAAGTGGCGCCTAAACCATGTGACAAAATTGAAATTGGAATCTCCACAATTTGTCCTTAATGTGGAGTGATTTATGTGTGCCAACATGTAATGATTTTATGGCCGTACATATCATGTAAGCCACGAAATTTGTTTCCATTTTTGAAGTGTAGGGGCTGACCATCTATTTATGGCAAGTACGTGACACGTTGGCGAAGTTTCGGTATTCGCCCGATAAGACAATTTTCGGTTTAGAACCTTTTAGCGTGTCGTATTAAATTTTTCATCACCATGACTTTTATCATATGATATAAGACCTGAATATACTCATAAATATGAGTTAAGTATAGTGGTGTGACGCTAACGTACGTACGTAAGATATATAACATGTCGGCAGTACGTTGGAATATATGTGTATGTGCCTTTTTAAAAAAAATCTGAAAATATGTATGTATATATATATATATATTGGCGTGTGAATGTTTGGAGAGGGAGTGGAAGACTTTCCTTTCTTCACCTTGTTGCCTTTGTGCCTTTTTCAAATATAGCTTGCTTTAATGAACTACTTAGTTTAATTAACTAAGTACTTCACTTAATGAACTAGTTTAGTTCATTAATGATGGCACCTGAAAATAGTTCAAACACAACAAATGCTTGCCATTTGATGTAAGCTTTAAAGCTTCATGGCTCGTTAGTACGACAACATTATATATGAACTATATAAGGCAAGTTTTATGCAACAACGTGTCATGTCATAAAATATGTCATGAATTTCTTTGTAACATGTTATTTAAATCATGCATTTTGAAATCACTCAAACCCCTTTTTCTCAACATGGCACACACAAATCATCCTCAATTAAGGCCAAATTATGGAAATTCCAAAATTCAATTTTGACACATGTTTTAGGCGCCACTTTAAGATCAACCTAAGTGCTGAATATTAAAGTTTAATTTATATATATTATGTGTAACATAATATATATATAACATGTGCAAAAAGTTAAAATTTAATTAGAGAAAAATCGGGTAATCGATAAACGTCGAAAATTCGGTTTTCTACGTACACGACACATGGAACATTTTTGGCATAGCATATAAAATGTATCTAGGCACTTTTTACATACTTCATACATTCTAAAGTGTTCTAGAAAAATTAATTAAGGGCTGATTGGAATATACCATGTGTGTATAATTAAATGTGCACTATTCTACAAAGTTTGCAAAAATAAATTTCAGCACATGTATAAACTATTATACACGCCTATACCATCATGTTGGAGCTTATGTGGAGCCTTTTTGGCAACTTGATTGGCCAAGAATGAATCATACAATGTTGATGACATAAAGGAAGGAGCTACACAAGGTAACATTTCAAACTTATGTCACATTTGTAACTCATGCTGAAAATTTCACCATGTGCATATGGCTGGCCGAATTTCTCAAGTAAATGAGGCATAATTTACTTCTTGAATTAAGTGAATTAATTGGGAGATAGTATGGAAGTATTTTGAATATGTTATGGAATTAAAATGGTGATATATTTGAATATCACACATGCTGAAAATTTCAGCATGTGTGTAATGTATAATGGCCGATTTCTAGGCCTTATTGGTGACCAATTTTTATTCCAAAAATGACAAGAATGTCTTGCACTAAATGGTGATTGATTTTTTGGATTAAATCAAAGTAAACTTGGCAATATTTTGAATGAAATGCAAATGTTACATATGCTAAAATTTCAGCATGTGCAAGAGTCATTATGGCCGATTTTTTCATGTCTTGGAGTTATTTGCCTAGCTAATTTTGTGGGATGATCTTGTGACTTATGGTATTTAGTTTATGGCTAATTGGCACATGCTTTTTGAGGTTAATTTCAGATTTATCTAGTCATCAAATGATGACAACATCCAACCAATCAATGAGTGTCAAGTAAGCAAGAGCTTAATGATCATAAAATGAGAAGATGCCAAGTAAGCAAAGGCATATCACAATGATGCCATACACTCTTCCAAGGACTTAGAAGATAATTTTCAAGAGGAGGAGAATGTTATAGGGGGGCGGCCACAATGATAAAAGGAAAGAAGAGAGCAAACAAAAGACAAGAACAAGTCTTGCAATTTGAAGCATAAAAAACGTGTTCTATTCTCTTCAACACTCTCTTTCTTTCTTCTCTCTAAAAGCCTATCGTACTCATATTCATATATTTGAGTAGGCTTCATATAGTCCACCATATACTCTTTATCATTGTAAGAGGTTGATCAAAGTGTGATCAATCTTGCACTTGCAAGGTGCTGGTGTTCGTGACAATGTATTTTCATACAAGGCTTGTAAAGGGTTGGAGTTGGTGTGTAACTCCATAAACGCTGTGGTAAGGTGTTATTTTGTGTTGTGTGATTAGTGCTAACCGAGGAAGGTGTCCTCGAAGACTGGAGTAGGTTGTTTATAACCGAACCAGTATAAAATTTCTAGTGTCATTTACTTTCAGCACTTACTTTCAGTTTGAGCATTGTTTATCGTTTTTTTATCACATTTGTAAAAATAGTAAACGAATTTCAAAAATTATGAAACTTTCCAAAATCATAGCCATACAGCTCAAGGTTCTTTTGGCTTAAGTTTCAACCTTTTTGGATAAGTATAAGTCATCCAAATGTCCAAAGTTCTGAGACTAGTACAGTCTGATTTTCAGGCTTGCAAAGGTTAAGACTTTGATCGTATTTGACTAACATCCCAAAAGAATTTTTCAAAAATGTTTCAACCCATATAAATACAACTAATAAGGGCTTAGTCATTAAATTTTCAGAGCATTTGGAGTTACGGAAAAATAGGAATTAATTTTTCAAATCAGACTACCGTTTCTGGCAGAATTGCGCAATCTGACCACAACAATGTTTCAAGAGGTTAGAGGTTGAATATTAATCTGAAATTTTTAGGAGATACTCAAACATCTGAGGCTAAGTTCTCTCCAAATTTCAGAATTTTTGAAGACCTGCAACCTAGTTTTCAAAACGTTTTAAAACTGGTCCTGAAAACAGAAACTGTTTTCAGAAGTTGAGTTCTTGGTTTAAAACTATTTTAAAAACCACATTTTCCACACCAAATATTTAACCCCCCCTCCCTTCTAGTGGTGCCTTGTAGATCCTACAACTTAGGACTTTGGTATGATAGAAACGCTAAGTTGGAATTATACGCATATAGTGATGCTGATTATGGTGGTTGCAAATTAGATATAAAATCCACTAGTGGTACGTGTCAATTCATAGGAACCAACTTGATCTCTTGGTTTTCTAAAAAGCAAGCTAGTGTAGCTCTTTCTACCACTGAAGCCGAGTATATAGCCTTAAGCTTATGCACTACCCAAATACTTTGGCTTAAACAACAACTTAGTGATTTTGGCGTTAAAATGAGTAAGATTCTAATTTTCTGTGACAGCACAAGTGCGATCAATCTTTCACGGAATTCGGTACTTCATTCTAAGGCCAAACACATTGAGGTAAGATACCACTTCCTTCGAGATCATGTTCAAAATGACTATATAGTTATAAACCATGTAAGATTTGGTCATCAAATAGCTGATATCTTCACCAAACCCCTTAATCAAGCAAACTTTGAAAACTTACGAGTCAAGTTAGGTATGATGACTTACGATACCATTGCATAATTCTACCTTTTGCATGATTTGCAAAATAAAGGGGGAGATAGAATAAGAACATGATTTTTGGTAAGTATGTGATTTACATGATTTTAGTTGATAAGTCATGATTTGGTAGTATGCTAAGTTTCAATTGGTATGAGTTTTGGAGCATAGGTTAAGGGAGAGAGTATAAGTTTAGGGGGAGCACATAAATACATGAGAATTGATGAAAACAATTGGTAATTAGTTGGTAATTGGTTTTTAAAAAAATTGATACAAATTTGGTGAAACAATTAGTGATTAGTGAGGTATTTTGGTAGATTTATGATAAACAATTGGTAAAGAGTTGTGACATTAAAATCATGTTAGGTTATTTTGAAAATAATCCAAAAGGGGGAGAATGTTGAGAAATATGTTTGGATAATTTTTAAGGTCATGATTTTAAGTAGTGAATACTTAAAAATGTCACACATGGTGTTATATGTGATTAAAAGTTGAAAAAGTTAAAAAAGTTGACATCGATCTCTCAGGTTGTTGCACTTCGATCGATCGATGTACTTTGATCCCTCAAATCGATCAATCTATGTAAGACAGTTAAAGTTCAAGACCTTACAGTGAGACATCGATCTCTAAACATGAGACACATCGAACGCTCACTTTGATCGATCGATGTAGGTCAGAGACAAACTCTAAAACTTACTGTGAGACATCGATCTCTGAAGCTGAGGCACTTCGATGGATCGATGTCTTGGATTTTTAGAAATATTTTTGTAAAATATGACAAAGTGCTTGTTTTCATATGTACATGATTTTTCATGTTCATTATGTGATTATTATGTGTTTTTGATGATTATAAATACATTGTGACTAATGTGCCTTGGAAGTTTCTACAACTTACCAAAAAAGGCAAAATTTGTATTTTGAGTTTTGTAGGAACACGATATGATGGATATATATCAAGGACTTATTCTCATCTTATTTATCATGAAAAGATGATATTATGATTATTTCTGACCATCGGGGTCATTTCTGGAGTTTTCTCTCACCAGGGGCATTTTGGTTATTTCACCTCTAAGGGTATTTTTGGTATTTTCACTCAAGTAATCTCTTGAGTATATTCTTATCTTCATTCTCGAGTTGAGTTGTGATTATTTTAACGATTATATGGTGGCTTTATATTATTTCTCTCACATGATGATATTATTGACTATAGCAGGATATGTGACGAGTTGTGATGTCACATTCTATTTCTTTCTTGAAGACCCTCTTATATATGTTATGGGAGCATATTTATCATAATATTTCAGAGAATCTCAAGGTGTTCAAAGTATGGAAATGATCACAACATGCAAGAAGAAATTATGGGAATTTTGGTGTTACATGTTGACATAATCTTGTCAATCATTATTTGGTGATTTCTTCAAAAAACTGAATTGATATACTTGTATATATGTTCAAAAAGGTCTATAATCAGGTGGGGGTGAGACATTATTCATTTTATGAGTTGGTGACAAGTGGACCGACCAAAAAGGAGCTAGTTGGCAAAATTACCAACTTGGAAAATTCAACATTCAAAACCAATGGCTACATGGCTGTTCTGGAGCAGATTTTGGTTTGAATTTTTCAATTCCCACATGCCAATTATCTTGCCAAGGAGTTGAGGGGATAATGGAGTTGTTATGACTATTATCCTACTATTTTATCTTCACATTTTCAAGACAATTCCAAGTGTATATTTTCGGCCAACAAAGTGATTTCAAGGTAGACCAATCATTTTGCTTCATTTTGCCAAGTGTACAAGGCCAACCAATGATGTGAAGGCAACTTGGACTTGATGATGAAGATGGTGATACATGTGCATTCTTATCTACAAGGCTCATCTCACACTATAAATATGAGGCAATGGTGAAGAAGATGAAACACACTTGAAGCTCACTTGAAAGCATTTGTTGATTTGTCTAGCTATCATCTTCTTGTTGTTTTTCTTGTTCCATTCTTTGTGGCAAAAGTGTTCTTGTTGTATTTGTTGAGCTACAAGCCTCTTGAGCTTCATTTGTAAGATTGATTAGCCAATTCTATAAGGCTACATCAATAGGTGGTAAAGGTGTTGCAACTAAGTGTTGCATAAAAGGTGTTCATCCAAGTCTTGAATAGGGTTGGTGTATAACCCAAGGATCAAGCTTGATTATTGTTGTAAGTTGTTTGATACCATAGTGAAATCCAAGGAAAGGTGTTCTTTGGGACTGGAGTAGGTCACATTGACCGAAATAGGATAAATCCTCGGTGTTCTTGTCTTGTTTCTACCTTTCCGCTTTCTGTCCGTTTTTACTGCAGTTTTCACACAACTTCTCATGATTTGTTAAAATAGCTAAACACTTTCAAAATTCGTGATTTTTGGTGGAGTGATACTTCATACTATTATCTTTCATTTGCAACAAGAATCACTTGATTTGAGCAAGGGAAAGTTAGTCTTTCAGTCTTTGCAAGATAACTGCTCCAATCTGGCTGCAAACTGACCAGTTTTAAGAAAACTTGAATTCTGTATTAATCAATTGTTCAAGGTCAGAGCCTTTTGGAATAAAAAACTAGACATCCTAAGGAGTGTTTTGACATAAAGTTCAATCTTTTTGGTTAAGTATTCAAAGAGAAATGCGTTTTCCAAAATCAACAACATTTTGTCCGATTATGTCTAGATTGACCATCTGAATCTTTGTTTTTGTTTGAAGGGTCAAAGGATATTTTTGTCTGATTTTTTGACAGAGTCTTGTTAACACATTGAAGTTAAATTCTGGAAATTTTCATAATTTTTGGAGTTTTGTACAAGGATTGCTGAATTTTTCAAAAACGGGTTCTGAATCTGAGGTAGTCTCAGATTCTGTTTTCAAAAGGGTTTTTAATTAAGGGTAGTAGTGTAATGTCGGCTAACCACTATTCACCCTTCCCCTTCTAGTAGTATTTATTACAGGTGCAGGGTCCAACAATAACAAGTTTAAAAACTAGTTTCCAAAAACCAAGAAGCTTCAATTAAATATTTAGGGATATAAATTGGCCAAATAACGAATATGTTATCAAATAGAATTCGAAAAAGTCCCCTAATAATACGAAAACAAATCCTAAGGATTTAAACGCTATTACTCTTAGGAGCAAAAATGATTCAAATAATAAAGAAAAAACAAATGAAATAGTTCATATAATAGAGAGGAAAAATGATAAAGAACCATTGGGTAAATCCTTTGCCAATAAGGGTGGCAACCAAGTCGTGTTCGTGTTTCATGTTTTTTGGGTTTCGGATATTAAAGTACCAGACTCATACCTTACCCATTTGCTTCGCATGTATAGAAGTAGATATCCAAACATGTACATGCCAGGTTTCGTGTCATGTATCAAGTATACCCACAAACTTGACAAGTACAAATATTTAAGGTCGTGTACGGGTCATTTCGTGTATTTTCTGGTGTACGATTTTTACCCGTGACGTGATGTAATATTTTATGAAGAACATTGTCATAACTAGAAGAACAACAATGTTTTACCAGATAAAATTATAACATAAAACTATAAAAGAAATAGTTTTAACATATGATCAACAATATAATCCATAAGAAAAATATATAAAATCAAAAATAAGAATCCATCATTAACAAAACAAATACACAAAAAGGATATATGTTAAGATAAGGTGCATTGACTTGAATCTTAAGAAGGTAGAAAGTTAGGCGACAAAAGAAAGGAGGAGAGAGGAATATCTCCGCCGAGGAGGATGAGGACGGTAACGGTGACAACGCGTCCCTAGAATTGAGAAGAGTTAAGAGTGAAGAGTGAGCGAAGAGATGAGAAATGAAGAATGACGGATAGGGACCGTAGGAAGCAATTGCAGATGGTAAGAAGGAAGGAAATGATAATTTGGGAATCATAAATTATGTTTTTAGGTTTTATGGGTTTCTTTTTTTATATAATTTTTACTTTAATAATTTATAATTTAATTTTAAAATATATTTAAGAAATCGGGTATAACAGGTATAAATGGGTAACCTGCAGGTGTACCTGGACCCAACACTCTTAGCAGGTAAGTTTCAGGTATTACCCGATCTGGATATGAACCCGTCAAGGTTATACCCATACCTGCAAAAAGCGTGTCAAGTTCTGGTCGTGTTTTCGTATCGTGTATGAGATTACCACCCCTATTTCATAATGCAACTGAAAGATTTGACTGAAATCGCGTAGAATCTGAAATACATTGATGCCCTTCAGTACAACTTAAAAAAGCCAATTAAGTAAGATAAAATGAATGTTCAACAAAAATTATCCACTAATTTTAGGCAAAAGAAACTTGACGTTGAATTTGAAAATTTTCTAAGAAATCCACTGCTAATTGTCCACGTGAAGAAACATTAGAACAAATGCCGAAACATAAGAAGTTTTCTAAAAAGTACTAGCAAGCCAAAAGAAGATTCAAAGCTTGAAAGAGGTAATTCTTGCTAGGTCTCTAACCATCATTCTAGAGAGAGCCTGAATAGGAGTGTTGGACAATTTTCAAAATTTACTCGGTTTAAGTAAATCCAACTCAAATGCTCACCAAAATAAGCAAAAAGAAGATGAGAGATAATGAGTTTATGAACACAATTCAGAGTGGTTCGAATCTCCTTGAATGTACTCCATTACCACTTTGTTTATAAAGTAGATTTTCAACAGCAACTTTCTTATTACCTTTAACAAGGAATAAGAATAACAACAATAAGACTTAAGCTAACAATCAGTGCAAGCGGCAACTACAGCAGTAAAAACTTATTGCACAAACACTTTGTGCAACATCAATTATGACAACAACAGGTTATTGCACAAGTACGTCGTTCAACGTCAACAACAACAGCTACAAGCAAGAACTACTTGTTTCTTAACAACTTCAACAAATATCTTCTGAAGAACATTCACCAAATGAGTTTTGGGGAAGAAGGAAAATGGCATTTTCTAAGTGTAAATCACAAGCAAGAGAGCAAATATGTATAGTTGCTCTTATGTCATACTTCCACTCTCACTATACAACAACGAAAACAAGCAACAAGAGCTTAATGTGCTTTAAGCACTGTTGCATATTTGAGAGCTTTTTAGAACATGAGGAATAAAGCTTGAAAAGGATGAAAGTGTGAAATGCCTCATCTAAGCTTCTTCAATATATAGAGGGTGTGAGCCATGCTTTTTTAGCCTCCATAAAGTCTTCAACTCAATCAAATATATTGAAGATGTCCAAATAGTCTTTAGCCACCTTGTAGTTGAATTTGATGCTCCATAGCGACCCTATAATATCTTAGACATGTTTGCAATAGTCAAGAAAACACTTAAAATCCTCGTTGGATTTTGTTCCAACGGCTATAAAAATTTGAATTCTGGACTACATCAATCGATCTATGTCTCACGTTTTAGAGTCTGATGTCACACTGATCGATCGATGTCTTCAGGTTGAGTGATCGATGTCTTACAGTGTGGTTTCAAGTCTTACACCTTACCTACATCAGTTGATCGATGTCTCTTCTTTGAGAGATTACTGTACACATCAGTCGATCAATGTACGTCAACCTCAGAGATCGATGTTGGACAGTGTGGTTCCAATTTTGAACCATAACTACATCAATCGATCAATGTCTTTTTTTTAAAAACTGATGTCACATCGATCGATCAATGTTCTTCAACCAGAGAGATCGATGTCAGGCAATATGTTTTTATCTTTGTATAGTCTTTACATATGTCGGTTTATGTCTCATTTTAGAGACTGATGTATACATAGATCGCTCGATGTAAGAGATCTATGTCACACAATGTGTTCTCCTTATTGTTTTCTTTCCAAATTGTAAAATACCTTTTTATTTATTTTTCAAACATCTTTTAACTTCAGCAAAACATTTCTTATTCCAATAATATCTTCCTTTTTGATAATTTCAAACCACATACTTTTAAAGTATATTTTTCTTTGAAAAAACGATAATTGAGCTATCCAAAGGTTTACAACTCAGGATTTCAGCAAAATTTTATATCTCCCCTTAATCAATGCATTTATACTCCTCCTAAATACATGATCATGAAGGCATACTCAAGATTACTTCAAGGCTCCATCTCAATAAATGAGTACCCTAAAAACTAAATATTCATCAAGGTTACTTCAAAGCTCTCCCTCAATATATAATCTCCGTAAAAACAATAAACTTGATGTATATCATGTTCCTTATATTCACTTCAAACTCGCCATCAACACAAGAATTCTTTATACATCTATTATATTAAATTGTCATATTAGCAACACATTCGTTATCTCATATTCGTCAACATATATCAATATACACGCTACTCACACATACCATTTTCAATCTCATCACAAACATCACATATATCATTTTCAAATCCAATCAAGCTCATCACAAGTATCGCATATATCTCAACATCCATATGACTTACACATACCATTTTCAACCTTATCACAAATATCACATATATCATTTTCAAATCCAATAAAGCTCGTCACAAATATCACATACATCTTTTCAAATCCAATATAGTCTAATCATTTCTCTCCTTTTTTTTATGATCATAGAAACAACAAAAAAACAAAGCAATGGAAAACAAAACACCTTGGATTCATTCAAATATAGCAAAAGAGAAGTCTTAATACATCCTAAGCTACGATGTAGCTAAATTATAGCTATGAGAATAGGTATGATATACACTAATCCTGATCTTCATCTGAGGAGAATGTGAGGCCCAAAATGCACGGCCTCATCTTGGCCTTGAGCTTTTTGAATCAAGGCTCGTTCATCGTTACTTGTGCCTTTAGTTCACTCACTTCTTGTTGAACTATAATGACTTGAGCTTGCAACCATGGGACATTTGTACTTGTTCCACAACTTGTTCCCTCTTCAGCTTCTCGCTAGGAGCACCATCTTCCTCTTCCTCTGCTTTTTCTTCTCGGCCCATGCCATTCCAGGCTTCCTTTTTTGACTTGTTAATATTATAGATGTTGACTTTAACGTAAAAATCCCAGTGAGAAATCTTTTCAACATCCAATTCGTCTAGTTCTATACCTGACTTTCTGAGCATGAAATAGATTAGGTTGGCATAGAGAAGTGCTTTAGACTTCTTTGTGGCTGCCTCCATTACATTAGCCATAAAGATTTTACCAAAGTTCAATGGCTCCCTATTTGAAATATGATAAGGAATTTTTTAGGATTTCACCCACTAAAAAATTAATGATATGTCATTAGTGTATAAAGTGCTGACTGCCATAGTCACCTTTCCATTTGACTCCATTCCACTTCCATAGCTCAAACTCCTCCAATCCTTCACCTAGTACACCTGTATACTCAAAGATTATCTTTACATCCCATTCAAGATGTTTTCAATTGATAATTGTATCCAGAGAGTATGTGAATTCATTTAATTACTCAACCCATAAGTTTGCATAAAAGAGTATAATATACTTTTTGGACATATTTTGTGTTCCTTTTTTAGTCTAAAAGGGCCTCCAATTTTGGACATCCGACCAATCAACAATAGGTTTAAACTCAGCATCTGACCCAATATCATTAACTTAAATTACTTTAAAGGAACAGTAGCTCTATTATTAGTTTCCTACTCTTCAAAAAGCTTTTGCACCCAAGAGAGATACAGTTGAATTTACATGTACTATACAGCTCTATTAAGACTCCTCGAATGTTCATTTATACATCAATCTCTCAGGTGGGCACATCGATCGCTTGATGTACATGTTCCCTGAGTTTTTAAATTTTTGACTTTTTACCCATTGTTTATCAACCCCAATCTTGTTCTAGTTGACTAAAGTGCATCCATTGGAAGTAGTTTTGTGAATATGTCCATTAATTTATCATTCGTTAGAACAAATTCAACAAAAACCAAACCTTATCACACACAATTTCTTATGAAGTAATGTCTAATTTCAATATGCTTAGTTCTACTATGATAAACATGATTATGTGCTACACTTATGGCTGAGGTGTTGTCACATAAGACAAACACTTTTTTAAACTTAACATTGTAATCGTTCAAGGGGTGTTTCACTCAAAGAAATTGTACACAACACGATACGGCCGATACATATTCGGATTTTGACGCAAAAAGTGACACACTATTTCATTTCTTGAAACGCCAAGAAACAAAGCAATCTCCAAAGAATTAACATGTCCTCGAGGTACTTTTCTCATCAAAAGGATTTTTAGCAAAGTTTTAATCATTATACGCTCTTAAGTCGAAACGCTCATTCTTAGAATAAAACAATATGAAATTCTGCGTACCTTTTAAATCCCTAAAAGTTATTTTATGGCAACTAGATGTAATTTCTTAGGCATACTTTTAAATATAGAACATAAGCAATAGCATGTAACGCATCCGACTGGCTAGCCGTTAAACAGAGTAAACTATCAATCATACTCTTATACTTTGTTACCTTGATCGGCTTTCCTTTTTCTTCTTTGTCAAGATTTGTATGCTTACACTCCGTTCTTGGTTTGCTTGATTGAAAGCCCAAGGACGTAGTTGAGCTCACTCATCATACTCATCTCAAATTCTTCTTCCATTAGCTTAACAAAGTTCTTACAAAGAGAATCATTAATAGCATCAAATATAGTGTCATCAACATATATATATATATAAGCAAGTAAATAAGTTCTTCATTGTTCTTTTAATAAACAAAGTAGTATCAACTTTTCCTCTTAAAAGACATTTTTTAAAGTACAAAATTTCTCAATTTCTCATACGAAGCTCTAGGTGTTTAGATCTATGAAGAGACTTTTTGAGTTTAAAGATATGATTTGGATTATCATAATCATAAAAACCCCCTGGTTTAGCTATATATAGAACAAAAAATAATTTTATAATCATTTGATATCACATTCTCCAAGTTTAGCATTGGCCCTTGTAATCATATTTGATCGTTTTCTAAATTTCCATGTAAGCAAGTGTTTCTGTACTTAGTTTGGGTCAAATGTACTTTATAGTTTGCATAGTATGAAGCTCAAGAAGATAGTTGAGTTTTTTTCATAACACTTTCATCAAATATCATGCATTGTCTTATGCAAACTTTTCACAAACATTTATATGTTAGACTCAAAACACAATACAAACATAGATATTAATAAGAATATGGTCATTATAGTATTTTTGAATGAAGAATGTGATGTCTCATTTTTTCTTTGAGAAAAAATATCTTAACATCTCTTGCCAAACAGAAGGAGTTTGGTTCAAGACTAAGCACCATAAATTCATTTTGAATATATTTATCCAAATTGACATATTGTTGGCTTTCTACACCAAATATGGCCTAGAAGGCTTCTTAGAACTTTTAAGATTGCAAGGTAATACATAAGTTTCATCCACATCTTGATAATACACTAGAACTATAATTCAAGATTTCTTCATTATTTGGTATCCTTATCCATGTTTCTTTAATTTAAACCTTGATACACCCACTAAATTCCATGTGTTCAAAATTTTCTAAACTTGAAAGGACTTGTATAGCTTAGAGGTTTTCCCTTTGCTCTTGATCCTCATGAATATTCAAATAACCTTTATTATTTGAATCCTCAAATTCTACATAGAATTCTTCGTAAAGTGAAATATTCAAGTTATTAAGAGACTTGTTCAACTACATGCTCTTATTGACCAGCTCATCATATATTGAAGTTCAAGTCTTTCTAAATTTTCTTTTGGTATTAATTATGAAAACGTTGTATCTAAATATCATAAAATATATTTCTATCATTTCAAAGATCAGAGGAAGTCATATAAGACAATCCCTTAACTACATCATATTAATGATCAACCAACGCTTAAGTTTTCCACTTAAAATTGTTTGCACAAAGAAACCTCAAGCGAAACTTTTCTCTAGACATATTTTTATTTTACTTTCCTCTATCCAATTTTGTTTAGAGGTTTAGATACCAAGATGTGGTAAAAAGATCCTCTGGTTTCACTAATCTCTTGTTATTTCCTTCAAACTTTCAAATTATATTTCTGTTGAAAGATTAATCTTATAGGCATTTTCATTCTCAAGCCTTTTTAGAGACTCATAATCATGCATTATAATTCCTAGCAAGAGGCATATCAAATAAAATGGAATCAACTAGTTTCAAAGACTCAAGCAAGCCATATAAGTCAATCAAGTTGTAAGTGAACCATTTACTGCCACAAGTATGAATAATGCTCCTGTCAAGAAAAAATGAAGCACTTATAGCGTCTTGATAATGTGCTTCTAATATAAAACTTATATCTTTACTTATCAATGCTTTAGACAATTGATAAGCGTCACATATGCCATCATGGTTTGTAAATATTTTGATTGATTGGTACTTTCAAAGGGTCCTAAAAACTTCATAACCAACATATCCAAGTCATCTATTTCACGTGCTAGATAAAATCCAAAATCTTGGCACAAAAGTTTTGACAATAAAATCTTGTAAGCTAAACACTTGTTTTCTTTTCAAAAATCTCAAAGACACCAAAACATTATCTTTCTTTTTGCAAATTCCTTATCATTTTCAAAAGCGTTTAAGCACTATCATCGCACCAATGGAGAAATACTTATCAAATTAAGCTCATGTCCCTTCTAAACATATTACGGGAGTAAAACAGCAGTTATAAAGTTTACCAACTCTTTTAACTTCAAGGGTCTAGCCTCTTTATTGCCAAAATGGACTTCGCACCATATTTGGTCTTGAACTAGATAGGAAAGTGCTCTTTCTGGCTATATGTGTTAGGCCCATGACAATAACTCTAGAGGAAGGGTGAATAGAGTGTTGGATGATTTGCGGAATTTTCTTGTTTTGGATAACTCCAGTTCAAATGAACTCCAAATCAAAATAAAGAAGAGAGATGAGAGATAATGAATGAATACGCCCGATATAGAGTTGTTCGAACTGCAAATGATTCTACTCCACTACCACTTCGTTTTCAAAGTAGATTTTCAACAACTGCTCTTCTTATTACTCTTAATAAGAACAACAACAACAACAATACATACACTGACAACTTAGTGTAAGAAATCACAACAACAACTTCTTGCATAAAACAACTTTGCGCAACAACAATAACTCCAACTATAAGCAAGAACAGGTTTTTGCTTTCTCACAGCTTCAACAAAGTCCTCTCAAAGAACTTTCTTACAGTGGATTTTGGGAAGTAATGGAAATTACATTTTCTAACTAGTCTAAATACAAGCAAGAGATCAACTATATATGGTTCCTCTTGTGTCAGACTCACATTCTCTTAAATTACAACAATGAAAAACAAGCAATAAGAGCTTAACAAGATTAAAGTAATTTTGTGTAAATGACAGATTTGTACAACAATGAAATATGAAGATTTAAGAGGATGAAAATGTGTATTGCCCTCATCTGATCTTCACCAATTTATAGAGAGTGTGAGCCATGTTTTTACATCGTCCCCCAAGTCTTCAACTCAATCATAAGTCTTGACAATGCCCAAATAGTCTTTAGGCACCCTATGGATTGATTTGATCCTTCAAGGTCACCTTAGAAAATCTTAGACATAGATACAATAGTCAAGAAAGCATGGTTAATGTAAGGGAAAAGTCTATAAGAAATTTGAGCAAGATTGGAAAGAAAAAACACAATAAATCTCTCATAGATTTTGTTCTAACGGTCATAAAAATTCGAATCATGGATGACATCGGTCGATCGATGCCTCTGTGTTGAGAGATCGATGTCTTTCTCTAAGGTTCCAATTTTGCTCCTTATATACATGGATCGATCAATGTCTCTTCTTTGAGAGATTTATGTGTACATCGATCGGTCGATGTCTCATTGATGAGAACTCAATGTCTTCTAGTAAAGTTTCAGTTTTATTCCTCACATACATCGATTGATCGATATCCTTTCTCAGAGACCGATGTACACATTGATAGATCGATGTCTTAAACATTTAGAGATCGATGTCTTCCAGTAAGATTTTAACTTTGAACCTTCACTATATCGATCGATGTCTCTAACCTTAGAGTCTAATGTCATATTGATCGATCGATATCTCTCAAACTAAGAGATCGATGTTAGACAGTAAGGTTCCAACCTTGGACAATCCCAACATAGATCGATCGATGTCTCTTCTTAAGAGACTGATGTATACATCGATCGATCTATGTGAGAGATCGATGTATCAAAGTATGTTTTTCTCATTTTTCTTTAAATTCCATGTATAAAACACCTTTTTAACACTTTTAAAAAATCTTTTAACTTCATCAAAACAATTCATATTTCAACAATCTCCCCCTTTTTGATGTTTTCAAAACCAAGGCTTTTAAAAGATGTTTTTGTTTGAAAAGCTATATTTGAGCTAGTTTAAAGGTTTCAAAACTTGGAATTTTGTCTGTCCCACTCAATGTATGAAACATACTCAAGATTTCTTAAGAAACACTTCCCCTTTAATATATGAACATGAAAACCATACTCTACATTAGTTCATTGACTTCCAATGACTCCCCTTCAATATATAATTATCCCAAACCCAATACAAATGACATGTACTTTAAAATCCCCCTCAACATAAGCATGCATCAAAACTAAATATCATGGCGTATTCTTCCAACACTTAAGTACCCAACACATACGCCAAGCATGTCAAATTTTCATTTTCATATCAACCCTACCAAGCCTTGCATATCAAGCAAGCATTCATACCAAAAGAAAACTAAGCTATCACACACATATCAAGTCAAGCATGCCAAATCATCAAGCAAGCAAGAAAGTATACCCAAACACAACATGCCACAAAACACAACAGAAGCAACATAATAAAAATACTGACATAAGTACCAATACATAAGTACAAACTTCTCTCCCTTTTTGAAAACATCAAAATATTCATTAATGATAACCGAAATATGTTCAATGCATAGGAACATAACCAATAATTGCCTAACTAGCCTAAAAGGAATGGCATGGGAAGGGGATTGGAACTATTCTTCGTTGGATGAGAAGCATAGCCCAGAGACACCTGCCTTAAGCTTGGATTTAAGCTTTTACTATTTGGAATTTTAGGTGTTAAGCTATGTTTCTAGCATTGTAACACGTTTTTGAGGTTGGCAACTTCCGCTTGTTTTTCTCCCATTGATTGATAGTTCTATTTAGCTTGTCAATTTCTACCTCAGCGTCAAATCGATACTCTGAACTAGAATCCTCCTCTATCGGTGCTTTACCTTTGTCAACATGAGAGGTAATGTTGGGTTGAAGTTGGGGTACTGTGGGGTTTGTGGTGACTATTTCTTAGGCAGGGATGTCAACATCTTCATCCTCTTCGGGCTCGTTTTGAGGAATTTTGCCACGTCATGCTTTCTTCCAAGATTTGTAAATTTGTTGAATGTTGGCTTTGTGTAGTAATCCTTATTAGTGATTTTGTCCTCGTCTGTGGCATCCAAAACCAAATTTGATTTCTTGAACAATCTATAGATAAGATTTCTATATAGAAGTTCCTTGCTCTTCTTAGTGACAGCCTCTAACACATTGACAAAGAATATTTTCCCAAAATTCAACGGCTCCCTCATGATAGTACGATAGGCAATGTAAAAATCTAAATTATTAAGAAGCTTGGCTGATTTACCATAGACACAGAGGGTGACAATGGCAAGTAACACACAATATACTAAGGGCATATCGCTGGTGTTCTTGGTAGGATGAAATCCAAGAAAGGTTTTAACTTCATCCTCGGTCACTTTATACCGATAAGTGTCCCATTTCCAAACATCAAAATCTTCCAATCCTTCATCAGGGTTCCCAAGAAATTCATTAATCATTTTCACATTCAACTCAATAATTTGACCATCAATGACCAAATTCAAAGAAAACGGAAATCCGTTTAGATATTCTACCAACAGGTAGACATATAATCCATTTCTGATGCATCCCAAATTGGCCTCAACTTTTGGTCAGCCAACCAATTTATGATAGGGCTCAACTCATCATTACTCAAAATATCTTGCATTTTAAGCAACTTCAAAGGAATTGTAGACCTCTTTGTATCTTTCCACTTATCAAATAATTCTTGCGCCCTAGATGAGATGTAGTGAAAGTTACCTGGGCCCTAGGTTCTTCCAAGGCTTTTTCATACTCCTTGGCTTTGAGCAATGTAAAATTCTTAATAGTTAACCTCTCATGAACTTAAGGTAGGACATTTTCCTGGGAGAAATCTGTTTTTTTCTTTGAACCTTCCCCCTTTTTCGTATGCCCTTAGTTCTTGGAGCAATAGGTAGTTGTTGAAGAGGCTATTGCGGGCCTTCTTATTCATGAGAAGTTCTTGTCCTCTTGGAAGTGTTTTTGCTTCTTGAAGACATTTTGAAAAAGTTTAGGTTTTTAGGGCTAGACAAATTGAAGGAATTTGAATAAGATGAAAAAAGGTGAAGTAGAATTCAAGTGGGTTGAACAGAAATTGAAGTGTTTTGCAAGAAGTTGGAGGAGAAGAGTTGATTTTTGGAGAGGGGTGATTTTGGGGAATAGGGTAGCGCAGGTGGAAAAAGTTGGAATGAAGAAATTTTCTTTTTTGTAGCTTTTATAGTCCCTGTGCCCGCTGACATCGATCTATCGATGTCGGAAGCTGATGTCCACATTGATTGATCGACATGAGAGACTCATGTATACTTCAATCTCTCAAACAGCTACATCAATCGTTCGATATATGCTGTTTTCTGACTTTTTGTAATTTTGATCTTTTAAATATTGTTTATCATGCATAATCTTGTTTGAATTCATTCAAATGTATCAGTGGATAGGGATTTGGTAAAAATATCAGCTAGTTGATTATTTGTTGGAACAAATTCAGTACATAGCAATCCTTTTTAAACACAATCCCTTATAAAGTGATGTCTCACTTCAATATGCTTAGTTATACTATGATGAACAAGATTTTGGGCTATACTTATGGCTGAATTATTGTCCTATAAGATAGGTACTTTATCAAACTTAATATTATAGTCATTTAAGGTGCTTACCATCCAAGGTAGTTGGGCACAATATGAGGTAGCCAACACATATTCGGATTCCGCCAGTGAAAGTGACACATTATTTTGTTTCTTGGAGAACAAATAAACCAGGCAATCTTCAAGAAATTGACATGTCCAAGAGGTGCTTTTCCTATCAACTAGATTTCTGGCATAGCCGGAGTCACTATACCCTCTTAGGTCAAAACACCTATTTTTGGTATAAAATAGCCCAAAGTTCAATGTGACTTTCAAATACCTAAAAGTACGTTTTAGGACAACTAGATGTGATTCCTTAAGCATACTTTAAAATCTAGCACATAAACAAATAACATGTAAAATATCTGGTCTACTGGCGGTTAAATAAAGTAGACTATCAATCATACCCCTATATTTAGTTAACTTAACCAGCTTTCCTTTTTCATCCTTGTCAAGCTTTGTACTCATGCACATTGGTGTGCTTACACTCCTTCCATCCTCAAACTTGTATTTCTTGAGGAGATCTCTGGTATACTTTGTTGGAGATATGTATACTCCATCTTGAGTTTTCTTGATTTGAAGTCCAAGAAAGTAGTTGAGTTCACCCATCATTGTCATTTTAAATTCTCCTTCCATCAACTTTGTAAAATGCTTACAAAGAGAATCATTTGTAGTACCAAATATAATATCATCAACATATATTTGAACAAGTGATTGATTATTTCCTTGTTCTTTAATAAATAATGTAGTGTCAACTTTTCCTCTTGAAAAATCGTTTTCAAGAAGAAAGTTACGTAACTCTCATACCATGCCCTAGAAGCTTGTTTAAGTCTATGAATAGCCTTTTGAGTTGGAATACATGATTTCGGTAATCATGATTTTCAAACCCCGGAGGTTGAGCTACATATACTTCTTCTTGAATTATTCCATTCAAGAAGGCTGATTTTACATCCATTTGATATAGCTTGAAATCCTTATAGCATGCATATGCTAGTAGCATCCTAATGGCTTCTAATCTAGCTATGGGGACAAAAGTTTCATCATAATCTATACCTTCTTCTTGTCTATATCCTTGAGCGACTAACCTAGCTTTGTTTCTAGTTATGTTTTCTTGATCATCCATTTTATTTCTAAATACGCATTTAGTGCCAATTATAGGGTGATCACTATGTTCATCCACTAACTCTCAAACATCACTTGTTTCAAATTGACTTAGCTCTTCTTGCGTGCCTACTATCCAATCTTCATCCATCATAGCGTTTTTTATATTTTTAGGCTCAACTTGTGAAATAAAGGCATTTTCTTGAAATTTTCTCCTTGTTAATATGTCTTGACTTGTTTATCCTAATATCAACTCTTTTAGGTGATCTTTCATATATTTATATGATTCCGATAAATTTGAAGTGCCATCTTTTACTTCTTCCTCTTCTTCTATCTTAGATCCACTTTCAAGAGAGTTAATTCTAAGGTCAACACAAATCTGTCCTTCTAGATTCTCAAGATTTTCTGTATGACTTACTTCAATTCTTTCGCTTTCTTCATCATCATTTAGACTTGGTTCATCATCAAGGAATTCACTAAACATAACATGAATTGAGTCTTCAACTTTCATATTCTTCCTTCTAGATTCTAAAGATTTTCTGTATGACTTACTTCGATTCTTTCACTTTCTTCATCATCATTTAGACTTGGTTCATCATCAAGGAATTCACTAAACATAACATGAATTGACTCTTCAACTTTCATATTCTTTTATTGTATACCCTAAATGCCTTGCTATTTTGAATATAACCCATAAAGATTCCTTCATCCGCTTTGAAATTGAGTTTATCCAAGTTATCTGTTAAGTATAAAGAACTTACAACCAAATACCTTGTAATATCCAATGTTCTTTCCAAAGCTCATAAGGAGTCTTTTTGAGAGATGGTCTCAAATAAACTCTATTTATTACATGACAATCTATATTTACCGCTTCAGCCCAAAAATACTTAGGTAGTTCAAATTCATTTAGCGTGACTCTACTTATTTCTTGAAGTGTTCTATACTTCCTTTCTATAATAACATTTTGCTAAGGATTTCCGGGAGCCGAGAAGTTGTGTCCATACCCTTTGGATACACAAAATTCTTGGAACTCACCACTGCGATCCTTTGTAATTTTCTTGATGATATCTTCTTTTCGGTATTCTAATCTCCTACAAAGTTTTATAAACTCTTGGCATGTATCATTCTTTTTGGCTAAGAAGATGACCCAAGTATACCTAGAAAAGTCATCTACCACTATAAAAGTGTAATGTTTTCAACCTAGACTTGTCGTACCAATATTCCCATATAAATCCATATGAAGCAATTGTACAGGTTTGGTGGTGGAGATTTTACTTTTGGGCTTGAAGCTTGCTTTAACAAGCTTTGCCTTTTGACAAGTGTCATATAAGCCATGATTTTTGAAATATAACTTTGGAAGACCTTGGACCTTTTCATTTTTGTCGATTTCTTTAAAGTTTTTGAAACTAATATGTCCAAGTCGTCTATGTCATAATTGTGTCAAATCATTTTTGGCAACTAGACATGAAACTTTTTGTGATATCAAATCATGTATGCTAAATTTATAAACATCATTTTTCCTAATAGCCTCAAAACAATTCTACCATTCTTTTTTCATTACGCATGTTTTTTTGCAAATTCAACTTAAAAATTAGCATCACATAGTTGGCTAACACTTACCAAATTATATTTAAGCTTTTCTACATATAATACATTATTAATAGTAAAAAAGAGTTACCAATTTCTCCATGTCTAAGGATATTGGCTCTCCCATTTCCAAAGTGCACCATTCCACCATCTTGGAGTTTGAGCATAGTGAACAAAGTCTTGTCTCCGGTCATGTGCATGGAACATCCGTTGTCCATAATCCATTTGGCTCCTTCTTCTTTGGCTACTTCATTTATCTTGAGAGAATACAAAGTCAAGAGGTCTATAATTGGTACCCTTTGATGGTTGGTTCTTTAGGGTTAGCTTGTTGACCCTTAGGCTTCCAAACATACATGTTATCAAATCTAGCTTTACATGCATTTTTTACATTTCCTACCTTGTTACAATGGAAACAAGTAGGCACATGCCTTAGTTGTGTGTTTTTGTTTTTATGAGATGATTAACCATTTTGAGTTCTTCTATTATTTGACTTTTTCTTTTGGCTTAATAACTTGGGTTCAATAGTAGAGTATGAGGACTTAAATCCTAAACTAGATTTATCATTCCCTATCCTTTGGTTTCCAAGTAATTTATCTAAATTAGTTTTACTATTGGTTAATTTATGTAAATCTATTCTTAATTTATCACACTCTTTCCTAATCTCCATATTTTCTAGAGCTACACTCTTATGCATAGTAAGTAAGATATCATGCTTTTGGTAGGTCAAAATATTCTTATCATGCAATCTCTTGTTCTCTAATATGCACTTTTAAATTCTTTCTTCAAGTTTTTGTATTTTAAGCTTAGTTTTTCAAAATCATCTGGTAAATCCCCTATTTCATCTTGTACTTTGATATGAAGTAGAGTGTACCTCATGGTCATTTTCAATTGCTATGAGACAAGTGTGTTGTTCCCTTTTTATTTTCAACGATTGCAATGAATCCAACATCTTTGTCTTCACTTTCTTCTCCTTCGAATTAAGAAAGAAGAAATCTCATATGGTTACTTCTGTATATAAAGATTTTTTATTTTGAGGAAAGACGTCTTGTCTTGCTTTTGTGGCTCTTTGACATAGAAATCGGCAATGAAACGACCGGGTCGACAACACCTACAGAAATTTTCATTTGATTCTTTTTCCTTAGATGATTTCCTGAAAAAATTTCTTGGTTGGGCCTTGTTTCTTGTGGCTACTCTTTTAAATTTTCTAACTAGAAAAGCAACATCCTCATCCGACTCATCCGATTCTACCTCCAATCCTTTGTGCGACGCATATGTGCGCTTAATAGTATTCATCCTATTTTGCTCATTAATAAGAATTTCATGAGTGAGTAAATTACAAGACAACTCATCAAGAGTAAGAGTCTTGGGATTTTTGTATTCAGTGATGGCGGTCACTTTGGGTGTCCATTCTCTTGGCAAAGAGTTGAGACGTTTTGAGACAAGATCTTCATTTGAGATTTTCTTACTAACCATGGAGAGTTGATTCACTATTCGAATGAATCAGTCAATTGTCTCCTCAATCTTTCTGCCACTCTTCATACCGAACATTTTGTATTCCTTCATGAGCATAAGTCTTTTGGTCAATCTCACTTGTTCAGTCTCTTCATGTATCATTTCCATCCTTTTCCATGCTTCATGAGATGTTTCAAGACCTTGAAGACTTATGAGCTTGGTAGTAGTTAGAGCACTTGAGAGAATATCAATGCCTTTCTATTTATGGCAAAATTTATCTTTTTTCATCAGTGTAGTCATCCTCATCTTTGAACATCGACTCGCCTTTTGAGTTGGTAATCATAGGAACTTCTATTCCTTTCACAATAGCTCTCCACATATTAACCTGCAATCTTTCAAATGATGTATCATTCAAAATTTCCAAAGAGAATAGTTTTGAGCATCAAATATAGGAGCTTTGGTGTTTGAGGCTAAGAATAATGCGGTCGGTTAGAAAGTTGAAGTATAAGATGAAGATGTTTTCATTGCCATGATCATTAACCTTGCTACTTGAAAAAATTGGCCAAGCTATCAAGGTTAGGCTCTGATACTAATTGTAAGGTCAGTGACAATCACTTTAGAGAGGGATGAATATAGTGTATGGTGATTTTGCGGATTTTCTCGTTTTGGCTATTTTCAACTCAAATGAACTCCAAATCAAAATAAAGAAGGGAGATAAGAGATAATGAATGAATACACCCGATATAGAGTGGTTTGAATCTTAAATAATTCTATTCCACTACCACTTTGTTTCCAAAGTGGATTTTCGACAGTTACTCTTCTTATTACTCTTAATAAGAACAACAAAAGCAATACTTAGAGTGACGACTTAGTGTAAGCAATCACAACAACAAATTCTTGCATAAAACAAATTTGTGCAGCGAACAACAACTCCACTTAGAAGCAAGAGTTCTTGCTTCCTCACAACTTCAACAAAATCCTTTCAAAGAACTTTCTCATAGTGGGTTTTGGGAAGTTGTGTATAATACACTTTCTAACTAGCTTAAAGACAAAAAAGAGATCAACTATGTATGGTTCCTCTTGTGTTAGACTCACTCTCTCTCAAATTACAAACAACGAAAAACAAGCAATAAGAGCTTAACAAGATTTAAGCACTTTTACACAAATGAGAGATTTTTACAACAATGAAATTTGAAGATTTAAGAGGATGAAAGTGTGTATTGTTCTCATCTAATCTTCTTCAATTCATAGAGGGTGAAAGCCACGTTTTTGTATCCTCCCCCAAGTCTTCAACTCAATCATAAGTCTTGACGATGTCCAAATAGCCTTTAGCCACCCTATGGATTGATTTGATACTCCAAAGTCATTCTAGAAGATCTTAGACATGGATGCAATAGTTAATGAAGCATGGTTAATGTTAGGGAAAAGTCCACAAGAAATTTGAGCAAGATTAGAATGAGAAAATACCATAAATCTCCATTGGATTTTGTTCCAATGGTCATAAAAATCTGAATCCCAGATGACACCGATCGATCGATGTCTCTGTGTTGAGAGATCGATGTCTTCGCGTAAGGTTCCAGTTTTGGTCTTTACATACATCGATTGATCGATGTGTCCTCTTTGAGAGATTGATGTGCACATCGAGCGATTGATGTCTCATTGCTGAGAGATCGATTTCTTCTAGTAAGGTTTCAGTTTTATTCTTTACATACATCGATCGATCGATATTTCTTCTGAGAGCCTGATGTGCACATCAATCAATATCTTAAACATTTAGAGATTGATGTCTTCCAGTGAGGTTTTAACTTTGAACCTTCACTACATCGATCGATCGATGTCTCTAATCTTAGAGACTGATATCACATCGATCGATCGATGTCTTCTGAATTGAGAGATTGACATTGGATAGTAAGGTTCCAACGTTAGACAATCCCAACATAGATCGATCGATGTCTCTTCTTGAGAGACTGATGTATACAGCGATCGATTCATGTGAGAGATCGATGCCTCACAGTGTGTTTTTCTCATTTTTCTTTAAATTCCAAGTATAGAATATCTTTTTAACTCTTTTTAAAACATCTTTTATCTTCATCAAAACAATTCATATTTCAACAATATGGATTTAATATTTTGTAGAGAAAAAGGGGTTTGAGTGATTTCAAAATATATGATTTAAATGAGCATAAAAACGAGCATAAGATAAATGTGAATGATATATTGCATATTACTTGCCTTATATAATTCATATATTATGTTGTCGTACTAACGAGCCATGAAGCTTTAAAGCTTACATAAAATGGCAAACATTTGTTGTGTTTATACTATTTTCAGGTGCCACCATTAATGAACTAAACTAGTTCATTAAGTGAAGTACTTAGTTAATTAAACTAAGTAGTTCATTAAGCAACATTTGGACAAGGCACAAAGGCAACAAGACTAAGAAAGAAAAGTCTTCTCCTCCTCTCCTCATTCAATATACACGGCCATATATATATAAATATATATTTTCAGATTTTTTTAAAAGGCACATACACATGTATTCCAACGTACTATCGACACGTTATATATTTTATGTACGTTAACGTCACACCACCATACTTAACTCATATTTATGAGTATATTCAGGACTTATATCATATGATATAAGTCATGGTGATGACAAATTAAATACGACATATTAAAAGGTTTTAGACCAAAAATTGTCGTATCAGGCGAATACCGAAACTTCACCAACGTGTCACGTACTTGCCATAAATAGATGGCCAGCCCCTACACCTCAAAAATACTTATTATTTTCTTGCATATGATGATATTTTCAGCCATAAAATCATTCCATGTTGGCACACACAAATCACCCCACATTAAGGCCAAATTGTGGAGATTCCAATTTTAATTTTGTCACATGTTAATGGCGCCACTTTAGGCCAGCTAAGTGCTGAGAATTAAATTTTATATTATATATATTATGTGTAACATAATGTATATAACATGTGCAAAAAGTTGGAATTTAATTAGAGAAAAATCGGGTAATCGATAAACATCGAAAATTCGGTTTTCTATGTACACAACACATGGAACATATTTGGCACATCATACGACACGTATCTAGACACTTTTCAAATATGTCATACATCTTAAAGTGTTATATAAAATTAAATTAAGGGCTAATTGGAATATAACATGTGTGTATTATTAAATGTGCAATATTTTACAAAGTTTGCAAAACTAAAATTCAGCACATGTACATACAATTATACACGCCCCTACAGATGCGATGGAGCATATGTGGAGCTTTTTTGGCATATTTATTGGTCAAGAATCCATCATACAATGTTGGTGATTTATAGAAAGAAGCTATAAAAGGTAAGGTTTCAAACTTTATCTCATTTGAAACACATGCTGAAAATTTCAGCATGTGGAAGATTGGCTGGCCGATTTTTGGCATTCATGAAGAGATATTTTGTGTCTTGAAACATGTGGTTAATTGGAAGAAGAATTGGAAGTAATTTGAATAAGATACAAAGTCATAAAGTGTGATATCTTGAATATCACACATGCTGAAATTTTTCAGCATGTGTGGGAATGTATCTTGAACGTTTTCATGCCCATGTTGGTGTCCAAATTTCATTTCCAATTTGATAAGAATATTTGCTACTAATTGGTGATTTATTTTAAAATAAAAATTAATGAAAACTTGGAAGGAATTTGAATTATATCACCATGTAACACATGCTGAAATTTTAGCATGTCAAATAATCTTAATGGCCGAAATTTTTACCTTATTTGGAGAAATTTTGTCTTGCTTGATTTGGATGATAATCTTATGAGTTATGGCAACTAATTTATGTTGATTTTGGCACATGCTTTTAGTGGAATTTTCAGATTTTCCAAGTAATCAAATGATGACAACATTCAACCAATCATGAAGTGCCAAGTAAGCAAGGTTAAATGATCATCCAATGAGAAGGTGCCAAGCAAGCAAGATCATGTCACAATGATGCCACAAATTCTCCCAAGGACTTAGAAGACAATTTTCAAGATGGGAGAGCACCTAGGGGGGACAACCATTTTGCATAAATGGAAAGGAGAAGAGCAAAACAAGTGACAAGAACAAGCATTACACTCTTGTGATCAAAAAACGCTTAGTACTCTTTCTTCTACACTCTCTTTCTTTATTCTTCTTCAAAGCCTATTGTACTTATATTCTTATTCTTGAATAGGCTTATCTTAGACCACCACACATTCTATATCTTTGTAAAAGATTGATCAAGGTGTGATTAATCTTTATTCTTGCAAGGTGTTGGTGTTCATGCGTAATTGTATTCATCATACAAGGTTTGTAAAGGTTTGGATTTGGTGTGTAACTCCATCAACCCTGTGGTAAGGTGTATTTGCATGTGTGACTAGTGTGAACCAAGAAAGGTGTTCCTCGAAGACTGGAGTAGGTTGTTTATAACCGAACCAATATAAAATTCTTGGTGTCATTTACTTTCAGCACTTATATTCTGTTTCAGCACTGTTTACTCTTTTTGTTTACGTTCGTAAAAATAGTAAACGATTTTCAAAAATTACAAAAATTTTCAGAAACATAGCCACACGTCTTAGGGTTAGTTTGGAACAAGTGTCAACCTTTTTGGATAAGTATAAGTCAATCAAACATCCAAAGTTCTGAGACTAGTGCAGTCTGGTTTTCAGGCTTGCAAAGGTTGAGACTTTGAGTGTATTTGACTAACTTCCCAAAACACTTTCTCAAAACTGTTTCAACTCATTTAAATAAAACATATAAGGGGTTAGTGATTAAAATTTCAGATCAATTGGATTTAAGAACAAATAGTAATAAATTTTGCAAAACAGTCTGCCGTTTCTGGCAGATTCGCGCAATCCGACGACCAACGATATTTGAAGGGGTTAAAGGTTGAATTTAAATCTGAAATTTTTAGGAGACACTCATAACATCTGAAGCTAAGTTCTATCAAAATTTCAGAATTTGTAAAGGCCTACAACCTAGTGTGAAAAATGTTTTAAAACTGGTTCTGAAAACAAAATCTGTTTTCAGAAGTTGGTTTCTTGAGTCAAAACAATTTTAAAAACCCCACTTTCCGCACCAACTATTCAACCCCCCTTCTAGTGGTTCCTTGCAGATCCTACAAGTGGTATCAGAGCGCAGGAAAACTCACTACAAAGAATCCAACGATTCAGTGAGATGGCAACCACAAATCTCAAAATCGAGCAAGAAGGTATGTCGAGCCAAAGGCCTCCTCTTTTTTACGGTGAGTCGTTTATTCAATGGAAACTAAGAATGAAGCTTTTTCTTGTGGCAATAGATATTGATCTTTGGTCGATTATAGAAGATGGTCCTTTTGTTCAATTAAACCTAGACAAGAATATACAAGCGATGATAAAAAGAAACATAGCATGAATGCTAGGGCTATGCAATTTCTCTTAAATGGATTAAGTAAGACTGAGTCTATTTATGTCTCAAACTGTTCTAGTGCACAAGAAATGTGGAGGATACTCGAAATGAAACACGAAGGCACGAGTCAAATAAAAGAGTCAAAGATAAACATGCTTATGTCCACACTTGAGTCGTTTAAACTATTGCCTAATGAATCTATTGTTGATATGGATCTTTGTTTGACTAACATCTATAATTCTCTTGAGTCTTTTGGTAAAGCTTTTACCATGCAGGAAAAAGTACAGAAAGTCTTGCGAAGCCTTCCATCAGAATAGGACCCTAAAGTAACCGCAATAGAAGAAAGCAAAGAAACGAACTCAATAAAGATGGAAGAGTTAATTGGGTCACTTAAGGTGTATGAAAATAAACTCACCATACGGAAATCGGAATCATCGAAACAAGGTAAAACTATTGCTTTTAAATCAAATGAATACGTCTCTACTTCTTCCGATCACGTAGATGATAGTGATTCTGAATCGGATAACGATGACCTAATTCTATTGGCTAAAGGTTTAAGAAAATTTATGAGAAGGTCATTTAGAAACAAAAATAAGGGCACTACTACTAAAAGAAATAAGAACAAGACAAATGGTAAAGATGTTAAATGTTATGAATGTGGCAAACTTGTACAATTATCATATGACTGCCCCAATAAAGAAAAACAAACAAATAAATACCCTGACAAGGAACGGAGCAAGAATAGACTCGTCTCAGAACCCAAGCAAAGGAAACATGCTCTAAAGGCCTCCACTTGGAGTGATACATCGGATTCCGAGACTGAAACCGAATTAGAGACTGCACAAGTATGCTTTGTGTCCAAAGCATCTAATGAGGTATCATCTGATTCTGACTCTGAGCCTTCTTATGATGATCTTTTTAGTCAGTATTTAGAATTGCATAAATTCACTAAGACTCTTGCTAAGGAAAAGAAGCGATTAATTGAAGATAAGAAACTGTTAGAATTTTCTAACGAGAATCTTGTCGCTCAATTAAACGATTCAAAGAAAGAGTCATCATGCATCATCACTGCATTAAAGACAGAGATTTCATCATTAACCACTCAAAATAACGAAATGAAATCTGAGATTTCAAATTTGAAATCAAGGAATATAGACCTAGAGAAAATGATGAAACAGTTTGATATGGGATCTAACATGCAGCATCGTAATATCTTATCACAAAAGCATGACAGTGACAAAACGGGTTTGGGGTACGTTGATACTAATGAAGTATCCACCAAACCAACTAAGCTTGTTGTGTCTAAGAAAGTAGACACCCCAAAGCCTAAAATGGCGTCTAAGATGACGCAAAAACCGCCTCTTCCCTCATCACGCCCCACTTCCTCTTCATATCATGCGAAATACAATTTTGTACCATATAGATATGAAAAGAAAAGAGTGATGCATACACGGCATTCATTTCATCCACACACTACGCACACACACACACAAGGACATATCAAAAACGTCATTCATACAATGAGTATAAAGGAGTTCTTGGACAAATGCCCAAAGTGCATTCATCACATGTCTACTATATCGCACCTTCATCTACATTCTTGCCATTTGCTAGACCAAGAAGGATCACCCAAGTATGGGTACCGAAAGGTACTTTTACCAACAGGTGATTAACTAACTTGAAAGGACCCAAAGTTAAAATGGTACCTAAATCATCTTTGCACATTGCAGGGAGCCCACACATCAAAAGATACAACTATAAAGTGGTTCCTTGATAGTGGCTGCTCGAGGCACATGACGGGTGACCTGAGCTTGTTCACAAAATTAAAGAAGGTCACAAAAGGCGGATCCGTGATCTTTGGAGACAACAACAAAGGCAAGATCATCGGAAAAGGTACGATAGGAAATCCAAGCACTCTTCAAATCTCCAACGTCTATTTGGTAAGCAACTTATCTTACAATCTTATTACCATTTCTCAATTTATTGACAATGGCTTTGATGTGTGCTTCACTCACTCTTATTGCAATATAATAAATAAAAATGGAGAAAACGTTTTAAAAGGAAAACGAGAAGGTAACATCTTTACGCTTTCTATGGATGATATAGTAGACGCTAAAGTTAAGTGCTTTATGTCAAACGAACCCAATGTAAATTTATGGCATAGACGTTTAGGACACATTGGTATCTCCACACTAGAAAAACTCAAAAAAAAGAACCTAGTACGAGGATTGCCTGCACTTGATTTAGACAACTTTCAGTTGTGTGAATCTTGCATAAAAGGCAAACAAACACGTAAGTCACTTAAGCCCAAGAATGAAACAAGCACGACTAGAGTCTTAGAGCTACTACACAATGATTTGTTTGGTCCTAGTCGCACTACAAGTCTTGGTGGGTGCCACTATACATGCGTGATTGTTAATGATTTTTCTCGTTATACTTGGACTTTATTTCTTGCGCATAAGGATGATAGTGCCATTGAAATTTCGAAATTAATCAAACAACTTGAAAATCAATACGGTGTTAATGTGAAAAGATAAGAAGCGATAGAGGCGGTGAATTTAAAAACAAAGATATGATTTCATTCTGCGAAGAAAAAAGAATCAAGCATGAGTTTTCGCCACCTAGAACTCCACAATTAAATGGAGTAGTAGAAAGAAAGAATCGAACATTATAAGAAATCGCTAGGACTATGTTATGCGAAAATAAATTGCCTAGATTTCTGTGGGCGGAAGCCGTAAATTGTGCATGCTACATAGTAAACCGCCTATCCATTAGAAAGAAAATAAATAAGACGCCTTATGAGATTTTAAATGATTACATGCCTAAGATTGACTATTTTCGCGTGTTTGGATGCAAATGTTTTGTTTTGAATACAAAAGATAATTTAGATAAATTTGAATCCAAATAAATTGAGTGCATTTTTGTTGGATATTCTATAAATTCAAAGGCATATAGATGTTATGATCCTCTCACTAGACAAATCATAGAATCTATTCATGTGAAGTTCAATGAATTTAGTGAGATTGATAAAAATAAAGAATATGATGATGACTTTGAATTGAAACCCGTGTTGAATGAAGATGATGGTACATTTGATATGCATGACATGAATGATACACTAGAAATGCATGATCACTTAGAAATGCATGATAACATAGAAAATAATCAACCAAGATGGCATAGAGATCACCCACATGATCTCATCATAGGCGACATCACTCACGGTGTACGACCACGTAGAAGAATAACTTCAGATGAAATAAATCAATTTCATGCTATGATTTATGAAATTGAACCCAAAAATGTGCATGATGCTTTGAGTGATTCTTCTTGGATTGATGCTATGCATGATGAGCTTAATCAATTTGTCAGAAATGATGTATGGGATTTAGTGCCACGACCATAAGATAAGACCATAGTAGGCACAAAGTGGGTGTTTAGGAATAAAATGAATGAAGAAGAAAAGGTCGTTAGAAATAAAGCTAGACTTGTAGCACAAGGCTATAATCAAGAAGAAGGAATTGACTACGATGAAATATTTGCACCCGTAGCACGTTTAGAAGCTATACGACTTTTACTTGCCATTGCTTGCATGAAAGATTTCAAATTGTATCAAATGGACGTAAAAAGTGCATTCCTAAATGGATTTATACAAGAAGAGATACTATGTGAAGCAACCACCCAGTTTTGAAGATTTGAAACATCCCAATCACGTGTACAAACTAAAGAAGGCACTATACGGACTAAAGCAAGCACCGAGAGCATGGTATGATCGTTTTGCTACTTTCTTTTTAGAAAATGATTTTAAACGAGGTACGATAGATAGTACACTATTTTTGAAACAAGATAAATCAGATTTACTTATTATTCAAATCTACGTTGATGACATTATTTTCGGTTCTACCTCACAAAAACTTGTTTCAGATTTTGAAAATTGCATGAAATCTGAATTTGAAATGTCTATGGTTGGTGAACTTAACTATTTTCTTGGCATGCAGATTAAGCAAATGAGTAAAGACATTCACATAAGTCAAGCTAAATATATAAATGACATGATTAAAAAGTTCAACTTTGAAAATTTGAAACCATCCCCCACCCCTATGAGTGTCACCACCAAATTGGATAAGGATGAACATGGTAAAGATTTTGATAATGCCTTATATAGATCTATGGTTGGTTCTTTGTTATATTTAATGCTAGTAGGCCTAATATCATGTTCAGTGTATGCATGTGTGCATGTTTTCAGAGTCAACCTAAGGTGTCTCACTATAATGCAGTAAAAAGAATATTCCGTTATATTAAGCACACGCCTACCTTAGGAATTTGGTATGATAAAGATTCTGAATTTAACTTACATGCTTATACTGATGTAGATTACGGTGGCTGTAAAATAGATAGGAAAAGCACGAGCGACACTTGCCAATTTATAGGAAACTCACTCATTTCATGGTTTTCCAAAAAACAAGCAAGCGTTGCTTTGTCCACTACTGAGGCTGAGCACATGGCACTTAGCCTTTGCTGCACACAGTTGTTATGGATAAAACAACAACTTTCGGACTTTGGAATTACCGTAAATAGAATTCTTATATATTGTGATAGTATGAGTGCCATTAATCTGTCTAAGAACCCCGTATTACACTCTAAGGCCAAACATATAGAAGTACGCTATCACTTTCTTCGTGATCACGTAAACAATGGTGATATCGTTATAGATCACAGACGCACAGAAGCACAAGTAGCGGATATCTTTACAAAAGCCTTAAATCAAGCCATGTATGAATCTCTTCGTTCTAAATTAGGCATGATTTCAGCTGATATGATTTGATTTGATTTGATTTGATTCTCTTTCCTTATTTACAGGTATCTTTTTATTTACTTTCCAAAATAAAGGGGAGAGAAAGCATGATTTAAGGGGGAAAGAGATACTAATTGATACTGATTGCATAAATCAAGGGGGAGCGGATTCGAAATTTTAATTTCAAATTTTGAATTTATGCATGATTGAAGGGAGAGCGATATGATTTAAATCATGTGTATAGGTTATTTTGAAAATCATCAAAAGGGGGAGATTGTAGAGAAAAAGGGGTTTGAGTGATTTCAAAATATATGATTTAAATGAGCTTAAAAACGAGCATGAGATAAATGTGCATGATATATTTCATATTACTTGCCTTATATAATTCATATATTATGTTGCCGTACTAACGAGCCATGAAGCTTTAAAGCTTACATCAAATAGCAAACATTTGTTGTGTTTATACTATTTTCAGGTGCTACCATTAATGAACTAAACTAGTTCATTAAGTGAAGTACTTAGTTAATTAAACTAAGTAGTTCATTAAGCAACATTTGGACAAGGCACAAAGGCAACAAGACTAAGAAAGAAAAGTCTTCTCCTCCTCTCCTCATTCAATATACACGGCCATATATATATATATAAATATATATTTTCAGATTTTTTTTAAAAGGCACATACACATGTATTCCAACGTACTATCGACATGTTATATATTTTACGTACGTTAACGTCACACCACCATACTTAACTCATATTTATGAGTATATTCAGGTCTTATATCATATGATATAAGTCATGGTGATGACAAATTAAATACGACACATTAAAAAGTCTTAGACCAAAAATTGTTGTATTGGGCGAATACCGAAACTTTGCCAACGTGTCACCTACTTGCCATAAATAGATGGCCAGCCCCTACACCTCAAAAATACTTATTATTTTCTTGCATATGATGATATTTTCAGCCATAAAATCATTCCATGTTGGCACACACAAATCACCCCACATTAAGGCCAAATTGTGGAGATTCCAATTTTAATTTTGTCTCATGTTAATGGCACCACTTTAGACCAGCTAAGTGCTGAGAATTAAAGTTTATATTATATATATTATGTGTAACATAATGTATATAACATGTGCAAAAAGTTGGAATTTAATTAGAGAAAAATCGGGTAATCGATAAACATCGAAAATTTGGTTTTCTATGTACACAACACATGGAACATTTTTGGCACATCATACGACACATATCTAGACACTTTTCAAATATGTCATACATCTTAAAGTGTTCTAGAAAATTAAATTAAGGGCTGATTGGAATATAACATGTGTGTATTATTAAATGTGCAATATTTTACAAAGTTTGCAAAAATAAAATTCAGCACATGTATATACAATTATACACGCCCCTACAACTGAGATGGAGAATATGTGGAGCCTTGTTGGCATATTGATTGGTCAAGAATCAATCATACAATGTTGGTGATTTAAAGAAAGAAGCTACAAAAGGTAAGGTTTCAAACTTTATCTCATTTGAAACACATGCTGAAAATTTCAGCATGTGGAAGATAGGCTGGCCGATTTTTGGCATTCATGAAGAGATATTTTGTGTCTTGAAATATGTGGTTAATTGGAAGAAGAATTGGAAGTAATTTGAATAAGATACAAAGTGATAAAGTGTGATATCTTGAATATCACACATGCTGAAATTTTTCAGCATGTGTGGGAATGTATCTTGAACGTTTTCATGGCCATGTTGGTGTCCAAATTTCATTTCCAATTTGATAAGAATATTTGCTACTAATTGGTGATTTATTTTAAAAGAAAAATTAATGAAAATTTTGAAGGAATTTGAATTATATCACCATGTAACACATGCTGAAATTTCAGCATGTCAAGTAGTCTTAATGGCCAAAATTTTCGCCTTATTTGGAGAAATTTTGTCTTGCTTGATTTGGATGATAATCTTATGAGTTATGGCAACTAATTTATGTTGATTTTGGCACATTCTTTTAGTGGAATTTTCAGATTTTCCAAGTCATCAAATGATGACAACATTCAACCAATCATGAAGTGCCAAGTGAGCAAAGGTTAAATGATCATCCAATAAGAAGGTGCCAAGCAAGCAAGATCATGTCACAATGATGCCACACATTCTCCCAAGGACTTAGAAGACAATTTTCAAGAGGGGAGAGCACCTAGGGGGGACGGCCATTTTGCATAAATGGAAAGGAGAAGAGCAAAACAAGTGACAAGAACAAGCATTACACTCTTGTGATCAAAAAACGCTTAGCACTCTTTCTTCTACACTCTCTTTTTTTCTTCTTCTTCAAAGCGTATTGTACTTATATTCTTATTCTTGAATAGGCTTATCTTAGACCACCACACATTCTATATCTTTGTAAAAGATTGATCAAGGTGTGATCAATCTTCATTCTTGCAAGGTGGTGGTGTTTGTGCGTAATTGTATTCATCATACAAGGTTTGTAAAGGGTTGGAGTTGGTGTGTAACTCCATCAACCATGTGGTAAGGTGTATTTGCATGTGTGACTAGTGTGAACCGAGGAAGGCGTTCCTCAAAGACTAGTGTAGGTTGTTTATAACCGAACCAGTATAAAATTCTTGGTGTCATTTACTTTCAGCACTTATATTCTGTTTCAGCATTGTTTACTCTTTTTGTTTACATTTGTAAAAATAGTAAACAATTTTGAAAAATTACGAAAATTTCCAAAAACATAGCCACACGTCTTAGGGTTAGTTTGGAACAAGTTGCAACCCTTTTGGATAAGTATAAGTTTATCAAACATCCAAAGTTCTGAGACTAGTGCAGTCTGATTTTCAGGCTTGCAAAGGTTGAGACTTTGAGTGTATTTGACTAACTTCCCGAAAGCATTTTTCAAAACTGTTTCAACCCATTTAAATACAACATATAAGGGGTTAGTGGTTAAAATTTCAGAGCAATTGGAGTTAAGAACAAATAGGAATAAAGTTTTCAAAACATTCTACCGTTTATGGCAGATTCGCGCAATCTGACCACCAATGATTTTTGAAGGGGTTAAAGGTTGAATTTAAATCTGAAATTTTTAGGAGACACTCATAACATCTGAGGCTAAGTTCTATCAAAATTTCAGAATTTTTGAAGACCTACAACCTAGTTTTAAAAACGTTTTAAAATTGGTTCTGAAAACAGAATCTGTTTTCAGAAGTTGGTTTCTTGAGTCAAAACAATTTTAAAAACCACACTTTCCACACCAACTATTCAACTCCCCCCCTTCTAGTGGTGCCTTGCAGATTCTACATATTTCATTTCCATGAGCTATTTGATTTCTTCCACTTAGCCTTCTCCATGGATTCCAAGCTCCTACATAAGACAAATCTCTATCCATAGGTACCCTTTTGTTGTTGGGTCCATTTTGGTTAGTTCTCACGTCTTTAGGTCTCCAATAATACTTAGAGCTTTTCCTAGCTCTTGAAAGCATATCACATGACCCTTTTCTGTTACAAGTAGGTGCATGATGTGATGTTGTGTTTTTCGGCTTGGAAGGTTTAGTTACCTTTATAAGCTTTGAAATCTTGTTGACATTTATAAGCACTTAGGCTTGGAAGGTTGAGTTACCTTCATAAGCTTAGAAATCTTGTTGACATTTATAAGCACTTTCTTTGGAAGTATAAACTTAGACTTAGATGAATCACATAGAGATGCCTCTTTTATCTTAAGAAATTTTATCTTGGTTGAAGCAATATAAGCTTTAAATCCTAGGTTGGATTTTCAATTGGCTACTTTTTGTTTTCCAAGATGTTTTTCATAGATAATCTTCTCACATGTCATCTTATGGAGTTCTTCAAGTTCAACACATTTATTAAAATGTTTATATTTTCTAAACTTAAAGCTTCATGCATCTCTAAGGTGACATCATGCTCTATACGAAGAAAAACAAAATTCTCATGCAAATTTTCATTTTCTAATTTGTATGAACTAATTTCTTTTTATCATGCTTGTACTCTAATACAAGATTTTCAAAATTTTCATGTAAAGTAATATACTCATCTTGTAATTTATAAAATGAAGAAGTTGAAAGAGATACCGCTTTGCCATTTTCAAAAGCTATGAGACACATTGCTTTTCAATCATAATTATATTCATCTATGTTTGATGATGACCATCAATTACTAACTCCTCAAGCTTCTTTTATGTCTCATGTGGGGAGAAGATGCATTGAACCTTTATTAGCTCCTTATATGAGAATTATCCTCATTATTGTAGTCATCCACCTCATTCATGACCACTCTCTCATTTTTTTCCACCATAGTTAGTGAAGGTATTCCGTCCATAATTACTATCCAAATGTCATAACCACATCAACACAAATATGCATTCATCCTATATTCACAAAAGGAATAGTTTTGAGCATTAAATAAGGACACCTTGGTGTTTGGTGTTGTGGATATAGTAGATGGTTTTAGAGTTGAGCTATATGTGGTAGAGATTGTCATTGACATATTTTCCAATGATCTTTAACCTTGTTACTTGCAAAAATTGGCCAAGAAATCAAGTTTAGGCTCTGTTACCAATTGTTAGGTCCGTGACAATCACTCTAGAGGGGGTGAGTAGAGTGTTGGGTAATTTTTGAAATTTTCTTCCTTTAGCTCACTCCAACTCAAATTCTCTCCAAAATAAGAAAGAAGAAGACGAGGCATAATGAGTTTGTGACACATAATTTAGAGTGGTTCAAATCTCCTTGATTTTGTTCCACTACCACTTTATTTCCAAAATATATTTTTAACCGCAACTCTCTTATTTCCTTTAACAAGGGATAAGAACAACAACACTAACACATACACTAACAAGTAGTGCAAGCGACAACTACAACAACAACTACTTATTTTGGGCAATATCAACTACAACAAAAACAGCTCATTGCACAAATACTTTCTGCAACATCAACAGCAACAACTACAAGCAAGAACTACTACTTGCTTCTTCACAACTTCAACAAAGTTCTTCCGAAGACTTTCACCAGATGGATTTTGGGGAACAAGTGAAACTACACTTTCTAGTAAGTCTAAATCCCATGAAAGAGATAAAACATGTATGGTTCCTCTTGTGTTAGACTTATACTCTCACAATAAGACAATGAAAACAAGCAACAAGAGCTTGGCGAGCTTTAAGCACTTTTGCACATTCGAGATCTTTTTACAACAATGGGAATGAAACTTGAAGAGGATAAAAATGTGTAAACATCTCATCTGAGCTTTTCAATATATAAAGAGTGTGAGCCATGTTTTTGTAGCCTCCACAAAGTCTTCAACTCAATTAAATATCTTGAAGATGTCTAAATAGTATTTAGACACCCTACAGTTGGATTTGATGTTCCGTCGCCACCATAGAATATCTTAAACATGTTTGCAATAGTCAAAAAAGCATTATAGATGTTGGAAAAAATGCACAACATATTTGAGTAAGATTAGAAAGAGAATACATTTTGAATCTTCCTTGGATTTTATTCCAACGGCTATAAAAATTTAAAATGTGGGCTAATCGATAGATTTATGTCTGTTTTAGAGATTGATGTCATGTTGACCAATCGATGTTTTCAATTTAAGAGACCGATGCCTTATAGGGTGGTTTCAAGTGTTGCACTTACTTAATCGATGTCTCTTCTTTGAGAGACTGCTGTACATATTGATTGATTGATGTACTTCAATCTAAGAGATCGATGTTGGACAGTGTTGTTTCAATTTTGAACTTTAACTACATCAATCAATCGATGTCTCTTATTCTAGGGACTGATGTCATATCGATCAATCCATGTTCTTCAACCTGAGAGATCGATGTTGGACAATAACTGTTTTCATCTTTGTACATTCCTTCCATCTATGTCTCATTTTAGAGATTGGTGTATACATAGATCGATCGATGCAAGAGATATATGTCTCATATTGTGTTTTTCTCATTTTTGTTTTATTTTCAAACTATATAATACCTTTCTAACTCTTTTCCAAACATCTTTAGCTTCATCAAAATATTTATTTTTCCAACAATCCTATGAGAGAAAATGTTAAAATTATTCAAGAAAAACTACCACGAAATCCAGAAGATCCCGTATTTTTTTCTATTCCTTGTTCAACTGGTACTTTTTGTTTTAAAGATGCCTTACGTGATCCTAGGTGCTGGCGTAAATTTAATGCTTACTCGTTATTTGAAGATTTCAAATTGGGAGGCATAAACAAGCCCATTTCTCAGTTCAATTTGTTGATGCATCAGCTAAATGTCGAAGATGAATGGTTGGAATTGTTCTGGTTAGAATTGATAAATTCATTTTTTCTCCCGATTTTATGGTGTTATATATTGTTAATGATTCTAATACAAAGCTCATTTTTAAAAAACATTTTTATCCGCAAGGAGTGCATATTGATGTTCCTAATGTATATATATCTTAAGGGTAATTGACGAGGAAGTGACCTTATATGTTTTAAAAGTTTTAAAACACCCTAGGGTCAATGATGCTTACTGTACTATTAATACTATTTGTAAAGTCCCTTTGGAAGATTGCCCCCAAAAAATGAGGATTTCAGGAGTAGGAAAAATGAACCCATTTCTGAAAATAAATTACAAGGAGTCGAAAAATTATTGTTAGATAAATCTATATGTTGCATTATCAAGGAATATTTTCCTCAGGAGATGTTGAGGTGGAATTTTAAAAAGCTAAGAAAGTCAAATTGAGAGGTAATCATCAAAAGGGGTTACATAGTGAAGCTTCTAACATACCAACCAAGAAGAAGATTCAATTGCATGATCCACCTTGACAATGAAACTCAAGGAAAAGTCAAGCTGAAAACGATAAATTCTGAACTAATCATTTGTTTTGTTTGTTTTTATTGATTTACTTATTTTTGTTTTATTTTATTATAGTCATGTTTGCATCAAAAAGTTTGCAAGTTTTTATTGAAAATATTCAAAAGCCGTTGAGCAATGAGATTTTTCAATTATATCTTACCAGCTTTAGTTTTATTTATTGTTTTTAGAGTGTATTTTTCGTACACTCGTATTTTTTTTGTAGGATAGAAAGCTGGTGGAACCGCGGAAAAATGAATTGTCTCACTTTAATTGGTATAGCATATTGCTGATACTCACAGCAACACTAGAAGGCTAGACATAGATCAAATAAGCTAGTTTTCTTATCTCTTCTTATTCTTTTGCTATTTATTTTTAACATTAGGGACAATGTCAATTTTTAAGTGGGGTAAGAAGCTTTATTTAATTGTGAAATGCATGATATTTAAAAATTGAAATTTTTGTTATTTGACAGGAAAAAAGACCAAATTATCTCTTCAAATATGACCAAGTTTCCAGAAAATTTCGGTGGAGTACCAGAACATTACCTTTTAGAAGTAAAATGGACAAAATGTTACAAGAAAAGATTAATACCCAAAACGTTGTCCTGAAAATAGATTGCTGACCACTAAAATTCTTTTTCCAGACATAAATTACCAAATAAACTAGAGTGATAAATCCTAAGAAAGTATTTAATAAACAAAAGGCACAAATAAAATAGATGTTACTTGATTGTCGAAAATAATGAAAGCATAAAAAATTCTAGAGTACTCCATCCATGCAGAAAATGAATAAAACAATACGTGAATGAAATAAAGAAAGAAGGAGAAGGCTTTTATTAAAATATAAATACGGAGTGTTTGAAAAATAAGACTAAAGCTAAATTTATAAAACAATAAAGAAATTTTCTACTACTAAAAGTCTTGGAGTTGCTCTAAAAAGAAGAAGGACGAAAGAGAGTAGAATTGTAATAGAAGAGTACGAAGCAATACACCTTAAATAACTAGAATTGTAATAGAAATGAAAATCGATTTTCAACTTCGAGAATCAATTTCGATGTTTTGGTTTTAAGAAAGTCGTTTCGAGAAATTTGCCACCTTTTGCCTTTGTCTTGAAAATCGATTTATGCATGTTGACTTCAGTTGCTTTTCCTTGACCTCTTTGATTTTGACACTCGAAAACTTCTACATGCTTCTTGAGCCCCTTACGTGCTTCCTTGTTATTGTTAATTAGAATTCTTGAAACACGCATAAACACCCAAAGAGTACCTCAAATAGCTACAATTAACCACAACGGTTATAAAAAGAGAAAATACGAAATATAAGCAAATAATGGGTAAAATAGACCTAAAATTATTCTAAAATAACTTGAAATAGTACCTAAAAATGTGTCTAAAATAGACTTATCAATTTTTCCATGCTTTGACTTTGCACATCCTTGTGTAAAGAAACATAAGACTCAAACGAAATAAACATAAATGGCACAAATGAATCGAGGTAGCATTAAAAAAAAACTTGGAAATTCATTTGCTCAATGGCCTCTGGAGTATACTTCGAATAAATAACTTACTATTCTTTGTCGCATATAAATAAATAGACAACGACACAAACAGATATTCATACGTGAATAGTATGAAAGTTAAGGTAGAAAAAGTATGAAAACATGACCGAAGAAACTAATTGACTAAATGGAGCAATAGCACTTACTAAACATCAACTATGTAATCCAAGTAAACTAGTATGTGCACATTTTCATGTCTATTGCCATATGCCACAACACCTCTCCTCTCTCCTCTCAAATGACATTTTAATATCATTTTAGATCGTTTCCAGGACATAGCCCAACAGGTTCTGGGCAAGAGTTCTCGAAAGGGAGGTCAGGGGTTCAATTCTTGCCAAAGACAAAAGAGCCCCTTTCTAACAAGTGCATAGTGTGGGAGATACCTTGGCACTGTAGGCTTGCCTGCAGTGCTGAGGGCTCTTTATGCAGACTACTGTGTATATGATCAAGCTCCTGCTAGCGGGCCGTTGGATACCTGATTTACATCCCTACACTACCTCCTGCTAGCGGGCCGTTGGATATCTAATTTACATCCCTACACTATCTTTAGTGTGGGAGCTTCCTTGGCACTGTAGGCTTGCCTGCAGTGCTGAGGGCTCCTTATGCAGACTACTGTGTATATGATCAAGCTCCTGCTAGCGGGCCGTTGGATACCTGATTTACATCCCTACACTACCTCCTGCTAGCGGGCCGTTGGATATCTAATTTACATCCCTACACTATCTTTAGTGTGGGAGCTTCCTTGGCACTGTAGGTTTGCCTGCAGTGCTGAGGGCTCCTTATGCAGACTACTGTGTATATGATCAAGCTCCTGCTAGCGGGCCGTTGGATACCTGATTTACATCCCTACACTACCTCCTGATAGCGGGCCGTTGGATACCTGATTTACATCCCTACACTATCTTTGAAACTGAATGTGACTGGGACCTTTACTGGTTAGGGTTCAACTTAATATCATTTTAGATCGGAGTAAGAAATAAATGGTTGTAATGTTTAAGGCCAAGGGCGGAGGCTAAAACATTAAAGTGGGTAAGGAAATATCTAGGATGGGACTCCGTTGAGCGTGTCTTCTCTTCCATTTGCTCTTAGATTTCTTCATTCGAGGCACTTTTATAGGATTCGTGAGGCTTTTCTTCCTTCTCATTTTTTTTTTCCTTTTTCCCATATGTCATTTTTTTCCTTTTTTCCAGGTGTCCTTTTCAACTTGGGCTTTTCTTTGAAAGAAGAAAACCTAAAGGGTAAAAATGACGCGTTTTGTAGCTTCGTACTTTTTATACCGCTGCAAAAACAAGAATAAACATGTCGACGATATACATATGTACACATGCAAAACATCTCTATTTTGATCATTTGATGCGTATTGTGACCAAAATCAGTGTGGTTACAATCAATCCCAGAAAATCAAAAATAAGAAAACTAGAATTAGGAAGTATAGATTGTGCAATTATTAATGTAGAATAAGAAATTATGATTGATTGATTTATTACCTTGTATAGATATCAAAATGTACTATAAACACAAGCATGTACAAGCATACGAATCATTGAGAAATACATGAAATTTTTCTCAAGTCTTTTCTACTACTAAATTAAACATGGTATCAGAGCAAGCTTGACTTCTCAATCCCACCCAAAGTGTGTTTGGAACATTGTTCGGCTCAGTGTTTCATTCAAATCATTGCCAGAAGAACACGGTCTGGCTCAGTTTTACTCACATCACAACCAAATCTTAGTATCTGTTCATATTTGAGTACCCTGGTGGCTCAGATTTTAACTCATCATTCCCCATACTCCTCTTGACCGAAACTGGCCAAGTGACAGCACCCATTCTTATCACCTGCAAAGTGTCACATATCCAAAATTTCACAAACTCTAGGATCAAACACAAGTTAGGAATCAACAGAAAACAAACCCAACTTCCCCGTGCAGCCTGATTTTTCGGAACAATTTACCCGTTTTTTGCAACAGAGTCTGATAGTGACACCACCTCCAGCCTCATCTGCATATTTAATATTAAAGGTCAAGCTCAATGGAACCAATTATACCCTTTGGTGTAGATTAATGAAAATGGCTCTTGGGGGCAGGGGAGGAGCTCCCATATAACAGGGATACCTCCACCCCTTGCCTATTCACTCTGCCTACCCAGCATGGGAACAGAGTGATCATATGGTGTTCACTTGGCTCATTGATAATCTGGATGACAGCCTGGTGAACAATGTGTCAAAATGCTCCACTACTAAGGGGTTATGGGATGGCTGTGCAATTACCTATGGATGTTGGAGAGATCCATTACAGATCTTTGATTTACACAAGCAGTGTTATTCTATCAAACAAGGAAATTGCTCGCTGGGCCTTATGGGATCAATTTCAAGGGATATGGATTACAATGGAAACCATCGACCTAAATCCCATGGAATGTTCTACAGATATAGCCACATATACGCAAAAGGTGCAAGAACAGAGACTATATCAACTGCTCTTGGCAGTTGATGATAGCTTTGGAGATACAAAGAAAGAGTTACTAAAACAGGTGCCTAGACCTACTGTGGAGGCAGTATACAACGAGCTTCGGAGAGCAAGGGTTCAAAATGAGACAATCATCGGGGATAGGGCAAGGTTTGACAGCCAAACCTTCAAGAGATCGTAGCAAGCAGAGGAAGGGGGCAGGAAACTCACGCTCGGGACATCCCTCACAACATGACGAAGAAAAAAGCAACCAGCAGTGCTCCTACTGCAAAAAGAGAGGGCACAATCGGGAAGCTTGTTTCCAAATTTTTGGATTCTTAGATTGGTGGGAGGATTACAAGAGAAAGGCCCATGCCACAGCTGCTCAAAGCACCAGTGAAGAACCTTCATGCACGAAAGAGACATGCAACCAGAATAGCAAGGAGAAGGAGCAGAGCTGCGCAACCATGGCTGCCAAAGTTACCAGGGTTAGGGATTCCCTAGCCGTGCTTATTTAAATAGCCTGAATAATAACCCCTATGCCCCGCGTTTTATGAGAATGTTAGCCAGATCCCTGAAGTTTTTGGAATAGTCATACGAATCCTTGAACTATTACAAACTGCGGCGACACCCCCAAAAATTCATAAATTTACAATTGCTGCCCTAGAATTTCCACAAATTACAGACTTACCCCCTGAAGTCCTTAAAGGCAAAAACCTGCAAAAACCTCTCCTAAAACCTTTGAACCAACAAAATCATCCACACTGTCGTAAGGTTACTTAATTCAGACCAAACCTCAGTGGATATTTAACTATGGTGCTACTGACCCAATGATTTGTGACACAATCAGACCTACATACATTTACCCGACCCACTAAGACTACCGTTGAAACTGCCAATGGTATCCCAGTACCTGTTATTTGCAGGGATACTATCACAATCACTCCTACCCTAACACTACACGAGTGCCTTTATGTACCCTCTTTATCAATTAAACTTTTGTCGGTAAGTCAACTTACAAAAGCATTAGACTTGTGTCGAATTAATTTATCTAAGATTTTGTCTTGTGCAGGACATTCATACCGGGACGATCATTGAGCGTGGTACTGAACACTAAGGGATGTACCTCGTTGACGCTATAGCACAACAGGGACAGTCCAATCTTGCCACCAGAACGGCCAATTGACAGGTGTGGTTATGGCATCGCTGGTTAGGGCGCCCTTCTTTTGGTTATCTCCAACGCTTTTTTCCAGCCTTATTTACTTTCCCAATAAATACTTTATCATGTGAAACATGTCTTCGGACCAAACAGACACGAGCATCATATATTGCAAATAATACCCGGGTTGATCGCATGTTTTCCTTAGTTCACTCTGACGTATGGGGACCCTCACCCTATAATACCCCCCTTGGCTTTCGCTATTGTATAATTTTTGTTGATGCATCCTTGCGAATGACCTGCTCTATGTCGTTAAGCATAAATCTGAAGTGCAACAAAAATTCATTCACTTCTATAACATGATATGGACAAAATTTGATACAAAAATACAGATTCTTTGGTTCGATAATGTGGGTGAGTACCTAGATAGAAATTTGAAGAAATTCTTCCTTGATCAAGGCATCATACATCAAACTTCTTGCCCAAACACTCCCGAACAGAACAGGGTAGGAGAAAGAAAAAATATATCATTCTAGAGATGACTCGGGCAATGATGTACGATTCACATGTTCCTATGAGTTTTTGGCTCGAGGCCGTAACCACTGCTACATACCTCATCAATCGAATCCCTACAAAAATTCTTACCTACAAAACTCCTATTCAAGCCCTGGCATCCCAACATAAGATCCCTTCTATCATTCCCTACCCCCCAAAAGTATTCAGATGCAATGTTTTCATCCATACGCCGAAACATGAAAGGAGTAAATTAGACTCATGTGTTGAAAAATGCGTCTTTGTTGGATATGCGACAATACAAAAGGGATACCGATGCTAAATCCTGATACCAAATGAATGCACATCACCCTGAACTACACTTTTCTCGAAACCGATTACTATTACCAACCCTAGTCTCCGTTCTAGGGGAGACTCCATCTGACAGAACCCTTGGCTGGTTGGTACCATACAACACCTACTCGACGGCAGATCCAACACGGCAAGTAGATAGCACCGACTGTGCAACTGCACCCAATGAGGGACCATCACAGGCACTAGTACCACCTCATGATTCTCTACATATGAATGAAGTGACAGAGGTAATATATTTAGATACTAGTACTTTACACTCATGCCATAATATTGAAACTGAAACTGATTCGGACCCAGATCATCATACCCCCACTCATACCACCCATACCCCGGCTACAAACAGATCAGACACAGTATCGTCTATACCAGAAATACAGAATGATGCTAACATTTTCATTGAACAGCAGAGGGTACGGATTTTGCCTCATAGGGCGAAGAGAGGAGTACCTCCAAATCGATACTCGCCTAAACAAATATCAATAACATCCAAGTATCGAGTAAATGTATATGTAATAGGAGTATCTGACTTAGCCCGAGGATTCTTTGTGTCCTTATGCACAGAACAACTGCCACAGACAGCTGACAAAACCCATGCTCAACCGACATGGTAAGAAGATATGATTACAGAAATGAGAGCCTTGGAGAAAAATCGGACATGGGAAAAGTGTTCTCTTCCCCTGGAAAGAAACCGGTCAGACGCAGGTGGGTGTTCACTATCAAATACAAGACTGATGGAAATATTGAAAGGTATAAAGGCCCATTAATCGCAAAAGGATACACTCAAACCTATGGTGTGGATTATTCATAAACCTTTTCAACAATGGCCTGTATTGATACCATCGGAGTACTTGTTATAACCCAGGAAAAAAAATAAATATATAGGGATAAGAAACTAAATGAAATTTTAAAAAAAGGATAATAATTGAAAGATTTAAATGAGATAAAGGGATAAGGAGTAAAAAAACAAAAGAAAACAGTTGTGTTTAGGGGGCGTTGTAACCGCCCCAAAACTATCGCTTTAAACTAATAGGATAAAGGGGTGTGGGGAGTAACGCAATAAACCGCAAGAAAGAACACAAAAAGAGGGGGTAGCTCAGGGAAACAGGAACGGCGGCAGAGAGAAGGAAGGGAAGGGAAAGAGAAAAGAGAGAAGAGAGAAGGAAAAGAGAAGGAAGCAGGACGTTCCGGTTTATACAATACTCCGTATAGTCGTAGAATTTATCGTCAATCAGGTAGGTTCTCGTTTTCCCCTCCAATTGGTATAATCCAAACATGCTTTGGTAATATATTATGTGTTTTGTGGCTTTGATTGTTGAAATCTATACCATGTTGTTGAATCTATGCAAGATTTGTGAATTTGAGGCTTATTGAATGTGTATATTGGTTTGCGTGTATTGGATTTGATGTTAGGAGAAAATTTGATAGTTAAAAATGCACATCTTTAACATGTTTAGTGTTTTAGCTGTTGTTTTGGCCTTAGAATAGGTTTCCATACACTGAAAATAGGTAAAAATATAGATCGGGGTCGAAACACGGCCGCCGGAGGCCGCCGGTGCGTCGCATGCACCGCCAGGAATAGCCATGTGTGGCCTTCACACGCGTGCTGGGTTGCACGTGCCTCTGGCTTTGGGAATTCTGATTAAAATATAAAAAAAGATAAAGAAAGAAAAGGTGGTTGAAGGCTAGACCAAGAGTGAGGGTTGCCCTTATCGGGCCAGCTGTGCCTCAGGGGCTTGGCCCAATTACGGGTTAAAAAAGAGCCATGCTGCTTAGCTGACCGTGCCGAATGGCCAACCGATCGGGCCAGCTGCTCGTCGGGCCAATTGACGTAACGGATAAAAAAGGGGAAACGAATTGAGACGTTGCGGTTTCGGGCTGGGCCTAAGTGTAGCGGACTAGGGCTGGCGAAAACAGGCCGGCCCCATTCTAAATTAAATACATAAACATTTTCTGAATTTTTGGAAATTGTATAATTGTTAATTAATTAATTTAAAATAGTAACAATTACAGGAAAAATATAAATAAATATCAGAAAATCATAAATAAATTCCAGAAATTATAAAATGCTGAAATTAAATTAGTTCCATTAGATTTCTGTAATTGCGATAATTTATTTAATTCGGATAATTAGGTAATAAATAGAAATAAATAAGAAAAAAATGAGGAAAAACATAGGAAATGCACGATAAATGTATACAAGCCGTGGAAAAGTGGATTTGATACCGAACAATGTTGAGTTAGTATTCGAGCAATAACTAAACCTAGAATTGAGTGTTGGAGGATGGTGAGGATGGCCAAGGGCCTCAGGCGATTGTGTTTTTGCATCCATGGCACGTGCATTGTATTATGACGGGTCGTGACGCACGGGTCACGGGCACTCAAGATGGTGTACAGTGGCGCGGCCACGCACACTCAGTATGGTGACTGTGGGTGGATGCGACCCACAGCCAATCAGTAGAACCCGGGTTCATGCATTGCACGGTAGAGATATCGACATCCTGTGTGACATGATTTTGTTGCATGTGACATGCATAGCTGGACATGCATCATGATGTTGCGCATTCTTTATCTGGGGTGAATTACTTTTCTGCATTCTATCATGTGCTTATGTGCTATCATGTTGTATGTGCTATGTGTTATATCATCTCGTCTTGTACTAGGTAGAGGCAGGTGCCTACTGAGTGATTTCTCTGTCACTCACCCCAACTTCCCCCTCCCCTCCAGGTGAGTAGGAGGAGGCCTACTATTATGTCTTTGTTGAGAACAAGGATGATACGATGGAGTGGACAGACTGATGGTCGCATCTAGGATTCGAGGAGACCTTGCGGCTGTTTGTTATTATTCCTTGGGGATTTCACTAGACGCTATCTAGTTGAGAAAAAATTCTACGTCTTTTCGGATATGTTGGAAATAGATTCAACGCCTTGTATTCTCCTTAGCGAGATACGGCGGGTGCACTGTTCCTGATGCCAAAGTTCGGGACCATGGCGTTACAGGTGGTATCAGAGCCGAAGCTTCAGATCCGCCTCGGAAACGCAGGATTAACTAGATCACCTAGACATAAGCTATGATCTTTTCCTAGGAACGACGAGTGTACCCCTAATAAATGATGTAGACCTAAGTTATGATCGGGTTAAGGGAGGTGTGTGCCGATGGTGAGCTTTTTTTGTTAATTACCGTTTTACCCCGTGATCAACTATTTAATTTATTTTTGACTAACATACTTTTCATAAACTCGAACTTCAGGAAAATGCCTCCACAACGAGAGCCAGCGGGTATTGGAGGACACGACAGAGATGACCATAAGGGTCAGGAGGCCATACCCCAAGTCCTCGCAGATACTCTAGCCACTCTGACTACCTCAGTGGCTCAGCAGCAGGTACATATGGCTCACCTGTAGCAGCAGCAGCCGCCGCCGCCACAACTCCAGTGCTTCGATTCTTTTATAGGGAGATGCAGCATTCCTGGTACCGATGTTTAGGGGTACTACCTTGCCAGAGGAGGCCGAGATCTGGCTCCAGAATATGAGCGAGCAGCTGAGGCTATTGTAGGTTCCTGATGACCTGAAGGTGAAGGTGGATGTTTCATTTCTTAAGGGTGATGATAGGGGATGGTGGCTTAGCGTGCAGCACCGGTTGACCCCACAGTTGACTTGGACCCAGTTCCGAGAAGAGTACCAGAGGCACTATATTCCTGAGAGTGCCATATAGAGGAGGATGACTGAGTTTCAGCTACTTACTCAGGGGTCCATGACCGTGGACCAGTACTCGGAGAGATTTCATGTGCTGGGGAGATATATACCTTTCGTTATGGATAACGAGAAGGCAAAGATATCTAAGTTCAAGACTGGACTAAGCCTTTGCATTCAGTTCTTGATTATTTTTGCCAGACCGGGGACCTTTGAGGATCTACTTGAGGTATGTAGGGATGTTGAGGGTGACATGAGAGGTGCAGTAGATGACCGGACGAAGCGGCCACGAGAGGAGTTTCATTCTGGGACCCGGGAGATGGTTGAAGGTGCCCCGCCGCCAGCAGTCGGGAAGCTCTTTTCGACCACTACAGCAGCAGAGACAGTTTACTCAGCCACTGGCCATTGAGGGACCAGCGTTGACAGATGCACAACCAGTGAGGGTGGTGGCACCCACTACACCATGTGTCCATTGTAGGCGCTTTCATCTGGGTCAGTGCTGGAGGACCAGAGACATTTGCCAAAGGTGCGGCACCCCAGGGCACTTTGCCAGAGACTTCCCCGCACATGGACAGGCACCCCCTCCACAGCAGAGCCAGACACAGCAGAAGGGGACGCCGAAGACTAATGCCCGAGTACATGTCATGACACACGCCGACGTCGAGGAGATCGGCGATTCGTAGCAGGTACATCTTAATTAAGTGTTTAAGTTTCAGTTGCTTTGAATACATTTCCTTCTTGCGATTAAGTGCTATATGTATAACCCTGCATATGTTAGGTGAGATTTCGATTAAAAAGGTCCCAACCTACGTTCTTTTTAATAGTGGGGCCCATCATTCATTTATCGCTAGGAGGTTCGTCAAAAGTTTTAATATTCTACCTGAATGACTGGAGATTCCCTACCGGGTTCAAACCGCTGGCGACCAGGTATCTGTATCCCACTATCAGTACAAGGACTGTCCGTTGGATATTAACAAGCTAGAATTCACAGCTACTCTGATTCCGAACCAGATGCAAGATTTTGATTTTATTCTAGGTATGAATTTTTCGGCTCAGTATCAGGCCACGATCGACTATCGTCAGAGGCATGTTAGCATGCAGACGGAGGGCAAGCAGGAAACTATCTTCCAGGGGATTTCAAGTTGCAGAAGGCACCCAAGAAGATTTTCATAAGTGCAGTGCAGGCATACAGAGCATTGAGGAAAGGAAATCAAGGTTTTCTTGTATATGCTATTGGTGCAGAAAAAGAGGTACTCTCGATAGATTCGATACCAGTGGTGAATGAGTATAAGGATGTGTTTCCCGATGAGCTGCCAGGACTACTGCCCAGTCGGGAGATAGAATTTGAGATTAATTTGCTTCCCAGTGCTGAAGCGATATCGAAGGCACCATACAGGATGGCTCCGGCTGAACTAAAGGAGCTGAAAGAACAACTACGGGAGTTACTGGACCAGAGTTCATTCGACCCAGCATCTCACCCTGTGGAGGTCCGGTCTTGTTCGTAAAGAACAAGGACGGGAGCATGAGACTCTGCATTGATTATTGGGAAATTAATAAAATCACCATCAAGAACATGTATCCTTTACCTCGGATCGAGGACCTCTTCGATCAGTTAAAGGTGCCCTTTAATCAATGTAACTCACAATTCATATTATGAAATTCTCCAATTAATTTTGTAACTTTGACATTCTTCAGGGTGCTAAGGTATTCTCTAAGATTGATCTTAGATCCGGATATCATCAGCTAAGGATTAAAGCAGAGGATGTAGCGAATACTGCCTTCCGCACTAGATATAGACACTACAAGTTTTTAGTGATGTCATTTGGCCTGACTAATACTCCCGAAGCCTTCATGGACTTGATGAATACGGCGTTCAGGGACCAGCTTGATAAGTTTATGGTGGTTTTTATTGACGATATTCTGGTCTATTCCCCGGATGAGAAGTCACACGAAAAGCATTTGAGGGAGGTTTTGGAAGTCCTCAGGTAGAAGAAACTATATGCTAAGTTTAGTGTGTGCGAGTTCTGGCTGAGGAGCATTGCTTTCTTGTGACACGTGGTATCAAAGGAGAGAATTTCTGTTGACCCCAAGAAGATCGAAGCTATTACTGAGTGTCCCAGGCCGACCAACGTGACTGAAGTGAGGAGTTTTCTGGGTTTGGCCGGCTACTACCAGAAGTTTGTCGAAGGGTTTTCGTCTATTGCGGTACCACTGAGCAGATTGACCCAGAAAAAGTCAAAGTTTGTATGGACTGCTAAATGCGAGCAGAGTTTTGCTGAGCTAAAAAGAAGGTTGACGACGGCCCCTATTCTTGCTCAACCCTCAAGCTCAGAAGGGTTTGTCATATATAGCGATGCATCGAAGAACGAACTAGGTAATGTATATAATTTCAAATTTGATTTTATATGCACTACAATTATGGCCTAACTGTCTCTTTGCAGGATGTGTCCTTATGCAAAATAGCAGGGTCATCGCATATGCCTAACGACATTTGAAGTCATATGAGCAGAATTATCCGACGCATGACCTATAGTTAGCTGCAGTAGTTTTCGCACTTAAGATTTGGCATCATTATATTTATGGAGTGAAATGCGAAGTATTCACGGATCATAAGAGTTTGAAGTACTTATTCACCCAAAAGGAGCTAAACATGCGACAGAGGAGATGGCTTGAGTTGTTGAAAGACTATGACTTGACTATCAGCTATCATCCGGGGAAGGCGAACAGAGTTGCAGATGCCCTGGTAGGAAGTCCAGCCATGCTAGACAGACACCGTTGGAAAGTGATATGGCAGAGTTTGATCTTGATATCATAGACTCCACAGCTAATGTTCTAGCAGCATTGATTATCACTCCATCCTTGATTGAGCAGATCAAAGAGGCGCAGAAGGGAGATGTAGCACTTAGTGAGATTCGGAAAAGGATGATGACTAGTCAGGTTGATAGGTTTCAGATCCATGACGACGGCAGTATGTGGTTTCAGGGGAGGCTATATGTACCTGAGGTTGAGGGTCTCAGACGAACGGTGTTGAAGGAGGCACATAACTCGAAGTTTTCTATTCATCCGGGTGCTACAAAGATGTATAATGACCTAAAGAAGCATTATTGGTGGAGCGGTATGTAGAGACACATAGCAGAGTTTGTTGAGAGATATCTGGTATGTCAGCAGGTCAAAGCGGAACACCAGAGACCAGGAGGTTTGTTGATGCTGTTAGAAATCCCTGAGTGGAAGTGGGAGCACGTCACGATGGATTTTGTGATGGGTTTTCCGAGGACAAGGAATGGTAATGATATGATCTTGGTGATCATAGACCGTTTGACTAAATCTGCTCATTTCCTACCTGTGCTGAATGATGTGAGATTGGTTACGCTTTACATCGACAACATCATCAGCTTACATGGCATTCCTTTCAGTATTGTCTCCGACCGAAATCCGAGATTTACTTTCATGTTCTGGTCAGCATGTCAGAGGAGAATGGGGACTGAACTGTGTTTGAGCACAGCATTTCACCCGCAGACGGATGGGAAATCAGAGAGGACGATACAGACACTGGAGGATATGTTGAGAGCTTGTGCCATCGACTTCAAGGGGAATTAGGACGGTATAATCAAGTTGATTGAGTTCTCCTACAACAACAGTCATCATAGCGCCATCAGCATGGCACCATTTGAGGCGCTCTATGGGCGTAAGTGCAGATCTTCTATCTATTAGGATGAAGTTGGAGAGCACACTATCACTGGTCCAGAGCTGGTAGAGCAGACCAAGGAAAAGATAAAGGTAATTCGGGAAAAGCTTAAGGTTGCTCAAGACAGAAGTAAAAGATGGGCAGATTTGAAGTGTAACGCCCCGGCCCGATACCGTCATCGGAACCAGTGCACCCGCCGTAGTCTACTATGAGAACTATGAAGCGCCAAAGTAGATCAAGCGTACATCAATCATGACTTAAGATAAATCAGCAGAAACGTCATGAAATTTAAAACTTCACCATCATTAATACCACCAGAAAGTACATCGGAAATAAAAGGGCGTTCAGACAACTGACTAACTTATCCTCCAGTACAGCATATTAAACATCAAGTTTTCCAACATAAAGAAAGTAAGCAAACATCTATCTACTTCCAGGTCCATCATCCCACTGAGTCCACTCACCATCGTCTTCGATAAATATCATTTCATATTTCGGCTCACCTAAAAAGGAATAGAGTTTCTGTTCTTAGCGAAAATATCGCCAGCAAGTAACCCTTCTATATACCTTACGGAATCACACACGACGAGTCACCAATGTACAAGTCAATGCCCAAAATAAGGTGCTCAGGTTAGCAAATAGCATCTTTATAAGAATTTCTCAAAACAGATAAATCACATAAATGACATGCGGATACGAGAACAAACATGTATTACACAACATATCACATAAATAAGACATAGGCTAATCACATTTCTTGCATGTCAAGTCTTATGCTTCGTGTATCATGATGCATGTACTTCTTTCAAACCACACACAACACCCATGCATATGTCTTCTTTCATAAACATGTCATGTGTGTCATTTCACAAAGCATTTCATAACTCTTCTTATCATATTCTTCGCGTAGCAGAACTATATATCATGTGGGTGATCAGTCCACAGCAAACAGAACTTTATACCCCGTGCTGAAAGGTCCACGGCCCCATAACATATAACTTTATACCCCGTGCTGAAAGGTCCACGGCCCTATTACATACATCATATATCCGTGCTGATAGGTCCACGGCCCCATAACATATTTTATACCCTGCTGTTGATTCACAGGTCACGCTTTTATACCCTGCTTTCGCAGGCGTGACTTTAATACCCTGCGATCAACCAGCAGCCATTTTGCCTTTTGAAAACTTTAAACTTCTCTTGTACACACATGTTCTTTCGCAAAGTGATTCTCAAATCAAATGTAAGTGCCCATGTCATGATGCAGGATGCACATGTAACTTTGTATCAAACATGTAACGCACACACACACACATCTTACATATCAAGTATATGGTCTTGCACCTCAAACACTCCATGTTCGTATCTTTCCAAGTCCATTCGTCTCACTAATTCACATGGGATTCAACCTTATTCTTACTTGATCAAACTTACCATCTACACCTCAATTACTCCTCAAATACCCTTGCATTTTATGTTCAAAAGAAGTGTATAAAGTTACTACACATACATAGAGCGCCTAAAGGGTCAAAAAGGCTTCCAGTATACTTCGAACGCTACTTGGAGCGCCTAATGTGGACATGGAGCGCCTATACTAGGCGTTCGAAGTGTTCGGGGATGTGCCGTATACATCGAACGCCTACATGAAGCGCCTCATGTGACATCGAGCGCCTAATGTAGGTGTTCGAAGTGTACGGGGATGCTCTGGGACACATTGAACACCTACATTAGGCGCCTAATATGACTTGAAGCGCCTAATATAGGTGTTCGAAGTGTTATGACGGTTCTAAACTGCATTTTTTCTGCAGTAACTTCCACCCAACACATTTCTTCTTCAACCCCTTTCATGTTCAACACCTCAAGACCAATCTTAGCACCTTGATTCATCATGCTTAACACACCACTAACATGAATTGATTCTTAGACATGTCTAATAGTATCCACTCTTAATCTTCTATCATTCACAACCTTCAATAGATATCCTCAACCTTCCTAACACAATAAGACTATAACAAGGCTATCAATCATCCTTCAATTCATTGCAACTCCTCTCAAACATCTATGGTCTAGACAACCCACACAAGAACATAATAAAACAATAAACACATCAAAAATACACTTTCATGGGCATGCTTGACAAACAACAAAGCACCACATAGCTATTCTCAGAAATTTGGCCCAAAAAACATGACTTTACACAACTAACTGTTAGTGTATGTGCCCTAGGCCATGATTTGGATATTTATGTTATGCATTTATTATTATTAATAGAGGCTTTGTTATCATTATTGTTGGTTAGCATGTTACACAATTTTGATATATGTTCCTAATTCATTATTGTTATGGAGATAAAATAATTTATAATCAGTATGAGTATTGATTTGATAATCATGAGATAATTATGTGTATGGTGATACGAATCAATCTCATAGATACTTGTTAGAGAACAATGTATTGGATAGACCCGTCATGAGATTGCTACATGGATTAGCGTCATAAATAAATCTCATGATAGTCATGTTTTAATCCTTTGACTTGAGATTGTCATAGTTTCCAACATAAGGACTATTATATTTTGACATGATCAAATGTTATCCATAACTAGATAATAATAAAGGTCATGACTGAATGTGATAGAAATTATGTAGAGGATATTGAACAATCAAGATATAATTTGTCCCTCTCTTTTGAGAGAGATATCTTTGGGCCTCTCGATTAGTGAGACTGTGAAATGCATGGCCGTGCTCAAATGAATTGATAGTGTGATCAATATCATTTGTTTTATCAGTCTACTTAAAGATCGAGTAATCATATGTTTGAACTATATAAGTATGACGATGACCATGACTTATGTTCAAACTAGATATCGTGTGACAAAGGGATTAATGCATGTACTATTATTAGGCTAGTTGGACTTTACTCATATTAATTGGGTAGTTGTAATGCTTTGCTAGAGGCCAATTACGACTTGTTGGTTTAATAGAGATTTAATCAACTGCCAATTAATATGGGCCTATCGGGTCACACACAAGAATGCGTATGGCTGAGATTAATAATATTAATAATATTAATATTGGATATTAATTATTATTATTATTATCGTTTTTTAATATTAATAATATTAATATCGGATATTAATTATTATTATTATTAATTTCGTTTTTTATGTATATATTTATATCATCGGATAATAACAGAGAATCCATATTTGATATGGATTTTGATTGGTTTTATCTAATCCTAACAGAATCCGTATCTGGTACGGATTTTGATAGCGTTAGCAAATCCGATCTGCAATCGGATTTTGATATCTATATATATGTATGGAGCTTGGCGTATCTCATACACCAAGCAATTAGAAAAACGAAAGAACAGAAAACGAAACCCTAGAATCGTTTTTGAGAAAAACGAGTTCTTCAGCCGCGCCGTTTGAAGAGCTAGCACTCCGGGCGGAAGCGTTCGTGTGGATACCGACAGAGGGTGATCGTATTCTCGCACCTGCTTCATCTGCGTAATTCGGATCTATAAAGGTAATTTTCAAGTTTCTTTCATCGAATTAAACGAACAACATGGATCCTTGGTAGGAAATCGGAGATCAAGTTTTTGTTTTCCACTGCGCGTTTGGCAGTGATCTCGGTTGATTTCCTAACAGTGGTATCAGAGCCACTTGTTGTCTTGTTTAAATCGATTACATCATGCTTATGTGTTTACTGTTTTTCGTATGGCATGATATGTATAAAACAGTAATTCGGATTTTATATGATGAGAAAAGAATGGTGTTTTTCAATTCATTTTCATGAGATGATCAGTATACGGCGGTAATCGTTTGTCATGTGATGATCAAAACCGATTTGGTTTATATTAGATATAATCACACGATATGTGTAAAACCTTATTCGAATCTCATCTGGTGAGAGCAGATCGATTTCTTCTATTCGGTTTCATCAGATGTTAAAATTCGGGATTATTATATGTGATATAAAGTTTTTGTTTTTCATAAGATGATCAAAAACGATTATGTTTATACGATATAAACAACCGATTGATGGTTCTGTTTTCGTGTTTCGAAAGACAGATTATCAATTCGATGATGATTCTGATTTCTGGTTTCGGATGAAGATTATCGATTTGATTGATATTCTGTTTTAAAGTATGCAAATAACAACCATCGATTCGATCGATGCTTGTATAAGGCTTTACACGTAATCAAAACAGTAAGATCGTTAATATGATTGATGCGTCTGGTTTCGGACCCCGCCCAGGGGCGCTGTCCCTCGGAACCCCGCCCGCTACCGGCTAGCGGGACCGCCGTATGCGTACGTCCTATAGTTCGTTACCGTGGCATTAAGAATGTCAATATATTTTTATTATAATATGTTTATGTAAGATATATTATAATTGTTGATGTCTTTGCATGGTGCATAGCATGGCCTCAGAACCTATGTGATTGACTTAGTCATATTTTTGTTTTGGGTTATTATGGCCTGCGGCCGCTGTAGTTTTTGTTGTATTTTATTATACAAGTAGTTAGGTTTTTCTTTGTTATTGTAATAAATGAAGAATCAAGCTACAAAATGGTGATTGCGACACACACCAAGGACGAGTGGATTCCATAGAGATGGAGGCACGGGCTCAAGACAAGAAGATATGTATCATTGCAAATGTTGTAATAGGAAGTCTTTCACATAGGGTTTCCTTTATGATCTTCATCTGGTCTCATGAAGATCATATTTAGTTTGGCCATGCTATGTCACGTTTACATATTTATCATTTTGTATGAGATGCGTGGATGATATATTATATATGCATATAGGATGCTACGATATAATGATATGCAATGCAAGACACAAACTAAGTTGAACCCTCATTAATAATTTAAGTCTTGATGCCATCCATGTCTTAAACACCTATTAAAACTGGGATTGTATTAAAGTAGGTATTGCCAAAGCAATGTGCTTTAAACATTCCTAGCTACGTAGGATGAGTAATAGTGCTACTCATATGTTTAAAATCGGTTAGACTTAATTGGGCTATCAAAACGGTTTTGGGCCCAAGGCATTAGATGGAATCTAACATACAATGATATATGACGTCATTATTCCACAAATTCTAAGAGTTACATGAGATGTAATTGGTACAGAAGTTACCTACCTAAATAACTTAATTTTAAGCGTCATGCCAAAGCTGAGTTTAGAATTAAGTCAAATATGGATCTTAGCTCACTAAAATATTTCTTTTGAGGGTTATATTTTAGTGGGAGTTTTATAAATTTTAACCTCATTATTAATAAAGTGTTACTTTGCATGCTTTGTAGATCATAAATGGCTGCTAATAACAATTCCACCTTATCGCTGCGATCTATCCTTGAGAAGGAAAACCTAAAAGAATGTGGGACTAATTTTGTTGACTGGTTTCAAAACTTGAGAATTGTTCTCAAGCAAGAAAAGAAGTCCTACGTGCTCGATGACCCTGTCCCTGAACCCCCTCCTGCTGATGCTTTTGTTGATGTTAAGAACAAGTATAAGAAGCATGTTGAAGATTCCAATGACATAGGATGTCTAATGTTGGCAACTATGTGTCCAGGACTTCAGAAAGACCTGGAACACTTAGAAGCTTATGAGATGAGTGTGCATCTCAAACAAGTTTTCCAACAACAGGCTAGGCAGGATAGGTTTGACACCGCTGTTGTACTTTTTGACTGTAAGATGTCTGAAGGTGAATCTGTTAGCGCTCATGTTCTGAAGATGAAAGGCTATATAGATCACCTTGCAAGACTTGGATATCCCCTGAGTTTGGAACTCGCCACGGATTTGATCCTACACTCTTTGCCTAGCAGTTTTTCTCAGTTCGTCATGAACTACAATATGAATAATATGGAAAAGTCCATTCCTTAGCTACATGGTATGCTCAAAACTGTTGAGGGGAATATCAAGTAGCCTACCCATGTATTGAGTGTCAATACCAAGCTAATGAAAAAGAAAGCTAAAGGAAAGGGTAAGGCTAAAAGTGCAAAGGGTGCAAAAGGGGCAAAGGGTCAAGCTAAACCGAAACCTAGTCCCAAGGAAAAGGTTCCTAAGGAAGGAACTAGTTTCCATTGCAACAAGCCTAGGCATTGGAAAAGAAATTTGGAGGAGTTGAAGAAGCTGAAGGGTAGTACGACTACATCTTCAGGCATTTATGTTATAGAAATTAATTTATCTACTTCTTCTTCCTGGGTGTTAGATACTGGATGTGGATCCCATATTTGTACAAATATGCAGGGGCTCAAAAGGAGTAGGATGCTGAAGAAGGGCGAGGTGGACCTACGTGTTGGCAATAGAGCAAGAGTTGCTGCTATAGCTATAGGGACCTATGAGCTTGTCTTGCCCAATGGGCTTTTGTTAGTTTTAAACAATTGCTTTTATGTTCCTACTATGAGTAGGAATCTTATTTCAGTGTCTGTTTTGGATGATGAAGGTTATTCATTTTTAATTAAAAATAAGAAGTGTTCTATTTTTGATAAAAATGATTTGCTTTATTGTATTGCAAGTAGTTATAATGGCATTTATGTCCTTAACCTTGATGATTCCAATGACGGTAATATTTATAACATATCTTCAAAGAGAACTAATCCAAATGAATTAAACCCTGCATATTTATGGCATTGTCGCCTTAGCCATATAAATGAGAAGCACGTATCTAAACTCCATCAAGATGGATTATTAGATTCATTTGATTTTGAATCATTTGAAAATTGCGAGTCTTGTTTGCTTGGAAAGATGACAAAGACTCCTTTTACTGGACATAGTTAAAGGGCTATTGACTTATTGGGCTTGGTACATACAGATGTATGCGGCCCAATCAGCATTAGTGCCAGGGGAGGATTTCAGTATTTCATTACTTTTACTGATGATTTCAGTAGGTATGGCTATGTCTACCTAATGAAACATAAGCATGAGTCTTTTGAAATGTTTATAACTTTTCAAAATGAAGTACAAAATCAACTTGGTAAGACAATTAAAACCCTTCGATCAGATCGAGGTGGTGAATATTTGAGCCAAGAATTTGACCAACATCTAACAAATTGTGGAATCGTTTCACAGTTGACTCCTCCAGGAACTCCACAATGGAATGGTGTTTCTGAAAGGAGAAATCAGACTTTATTGGATATGGTTCGATCTATGATGGGTCAAGTAGATCTTTCTTTATCCTTTTGGGGTAATGCCTTAGAGACAGCTGCATTTATTTTGAACCGTGTACCATCTAAAGCGGTTGAAAAGACACCATATGAGATGTGGACTGGTAAGAGACCCAGTTTGTCTTTTCTTAAGATTTGGGGTTGTGAAGCTTATGTGAAAAGATTAATGTCAGATAAGCTAGCTCCAAAATCTATCAAATGTATTTTTGTGGGGTATCCTAAAGAAACTAAAGGATACTATTTTTATATTCCCTCAGAGAACAAAGTGTTTGTTGCTCGAAATGGAGTCTTTTTGGAAAAGGAGTTTCTCTCCAAGAGAACAAGTGGGAGTATAGTACAACTTGAGGAAACTCAAATTCCACAAGATATCATTGAACCGTCTTTAGAGGCGATTTCAGAACCACAAACAGTTGTGGAGCATGAAAATGTAACACAAGTCCAACGCAGATCTGATAGGATACATCGTCAGCCAGAGAGATACGGATTTCTTGTGACTGATGATAGTGAAGTTATGCTCATAGATCAAGATGAGCCTACTACCTATCAGGAAGCTGTGTCAGGTCCAGATTCAGATAAATGGCTTGAAGCCATGAATTCTGAGATGCAATCCATGTTTGATAACCAAGTTTGGTCTTTAATTGATCCTCCAGAGGGTATTAAGACTATTGGTTGCAAATGGGTTTTCAAGAAGAAAACTGACATGAATGGAAATGTGCAAACCTACAAAACAAGGCTTGTGGCTAAAGGTTTCAAGCAAACTCATGGTATAGACTATGATGAAACCTTTTCACCAGTAGCTATGCTTAAGTCTATTCGAATTCTCCTTGCCATTGCAGCATACTATGATTATGAGATATGGCAAATGGATGTCAAAACTGCTTTCCTTAATGGAAATTTACTCGAGGTTGTGTACATGACACAACCTGAGGGTTTTGTAAATCCTGAGAATTCAAAGAAGGTTTGCAAGCTTCAAAGGTCCATCTACGGATTGAAGCAAGCATCTCGAAGCTGGAATCTTCGTTTTGATGAAACAGTTAAGAACTTTGGTTTCATCAAGAATGAAGATGAATCTTGTGTTTACAAGATGGTTAGTGGGAGTGCAGTAGTGTTTCTGGTCTTGTATGTGGATGACATATTGCTTATTGGGAATGATATCCCTACCTTGCAAAAGGTTAAGGCTTGGTTAGGGAATTCATTTTCAATGAAGGACTTGGGCGAGGCTACCTATATCCTTGGTATCAAGATCTATAGAGATAGATCTAAAAGGATAATAGGCTTGAGTCAGAGTACATACATAGATAAAATGTTGAAGAGGTTCAACATGTAAGAGTCCAAGAAAGGATTCCTGCCTATGTCTCATGGCATTCATCTTAGCAAGAATCAATGTTCTCAGACATCTGATGAGCGAGATCGAATGAATAAAATTCCTTATGCTTCTGCTATAGGATCGATCATGTATGCCATGTTATGTACTAGACCAGATGTCTCATATCCATTGAGCACAACAAGTAGATATCAAGCTGACCCTGGTGAAGGTCACTGGACAGCTGTCAAGAATATTCTTAAGTACCTCAGAAGGACTAAAGATGTATTCTTGGTTTATGGAGGTTTGGATGACGAGTTAGTTGTAAATGGTTACACAGATGCTAGCTTCCAAACCGACATAGATGATTTTAGATCGCAGTCCGGTTTTGTATTCACATTGAATGGTGGAGCTGTTAGTTGGAAGAGTTCAAAACAAAGCATTGTGGCTGATTCTACAACAGTGGTTGAGTAAATAGCAGCATCAGATGCAGCTAAAGAAGCAGCATGGTTGAAGAAGTTCATTACTGAGCTAGGAGCGGTACCTAGCATTGCAAATCCTGTGGACATTTATTGTGACAACAATGGTGCCATAGCACAAGAAAAAGAGCCTAGGTCTCATCAGAGATCTAAACATATACCCAGACGCTACCATCTCATTCGAGACATCATCGATAGAGGAGATGTCAAGATATGCAAAGTTGACACAAACGATAACATAGCGGATCCATTGACTAAGCCTCTCGCACGGGTCAAGCATGATCAGCACACTAGATCTATGGGTCTCAGATATTTGTAGGCCTAGTGCAAGTGGGAGATTGTTAGTGTATGTGCCCTAGGCCATGATTTGGATATTTATGTTATGCATTTATTATTATTAATAGAGGTTTTGTTATCATTATTGTTGGTTAGCATGTTACACAATTTTGATATATGTCCCTCATTCATTATTGTTATAGAGATAAAATAATTTATAATCAGTATGAGTATTGATTTGATAATCATGAGATGATTATGTGTATGGTGATACGAATCAATCTCATAGATACTTGTTAGAGAACAATGTATTAGATAGACCCATCATGAGATTGCTACATGGATTAGCGTCATAAGTAAATCTCATGATAGTCATGTTTTAATCCTTTGACTTGAGATTGTCATGGTTTCCAACATAAGGACTATTATATTTTGACATGATCAAACGTTATCCGTAACTAGATAATAATAAAGGTCATGATTGAATGTGATAGAAATTATGTAGAGGATATTGAACAATCAAGATATAATTTGTCCCTCTCTTTTGAGAGAGATATCTTTGGGCCCCTCGATTAGTGAGACTGTGAAATGCATGGCCGTGCTCAAATGAATTGATAGTGTGATCAATATCATTTGTTTTATCAGTCTACTTAGAGATCGAGTAATCATATGTTATAACTATAGAAGTATGACGATGACCATGACTTATGTTCAAACTAGATATCGTGTGACAAAGGGATTAATGCATGTAGTATTATTAGGCTAGTTGGACTTTACTCGTATTAATTGGGTAGTTGTAATGCCTTGCTAGAGGCCAATTACGACTTGTTGGTTTAATAGAGATTTAATCAACTGCCAATTAATATGGGCCTATCGGGTCACACACAAGAATGCGTATGGCTGAGATTAATAATATTAATAATATTAATATTGGATATTAATTATTATTATTATCGTTTTTTAATATTAATAATATTAATATCAGATATTAATTATTATTATTATTATTATTATTAATTTCGTTTTTTATGTATATATTTATATCATCGGATAATAACAGAGAATCCATATTTGATATGGATTTTGATTGGTTTTATCTAATCCTAACAGAATCCGTATCTGGTACGGATTTTGATAGCGTTAGCAAATCCGATCTGCAATCGGATTTTGATATCTATATATATGTATGGAGCTTGGTGTATCTCATACACCAAGAAATTAGAAAAACGAAAGAACAGAAAACAAAACCCTAGAATCGTTTTTGAGAAAAACAAGTTCTTCAGCCGCGCCGTTTGAAGAGCTAGCACTCCGGGCGGAAGCGTTCGTGTGGATACCGACAGAGGGTGATCGTATTCTCGCACCTGCTTCATCTGCGTAATTCGGATCTACAAAGGTAATTTTTGAGTTTCTTTCATCGAATCAAACGAACTACATAGATCCTTGGTAGGAAATCGGAGATCAAGTTTTTGTTTTCCGCTGCGCGTTTGGCAGTGATCTCGGTTGATTTCCTAACACTAACAACAACAATTACATATAGTAAAGCATTTAACATAAACAATCAAAACTACTAATGTGTGATCTAAGTTTTCTCTTTGTAAGAACATAGGGCCTAAATTAACAAACTTTGCGTAAAGCGTATAGAAAGATTACTTGCCTTGTTTCTAGTTAGCCTTACGAATTTACTGCAGAATCTTGATAAGGATTGAACCTAGATTGGCCTTTTCCTTCCTTTTCCTTCTTCTCTTCTTCTTCTTCCTCTCCTTTTCTCTTCTCTCTCTTTCTTCTCTTTTTCCTGCAGCCGTTTTCTCCCTTCCCTCTTGGTGTTTTGAACCGCCAATTGAAGTGTGTGTGGGGAGTTATACTCCCTTGTGTAACTCCCCCTTCATTTAAGTGGGTTGAGGGGTATTTTAGGTAGTTTACCCTAATTTCTTAATTCTCACTTTTAATCCTTTATTTCCTTTTCCTATATTTTATTTCACTCAGCTTCCTAATCTATACCATTAATTAAATTGTGTCTAAGGTTGACCTTTAAATATTGAGACTCGTGCTAAAAAGTCACGGGGTATGACACGAAGAGGCGTCCTCTGGAGTTTACAGTTGGAGAAAAGGTTTATCTAAAGGTATCTCCTATGAAGGGTGTTGCACGTTTTGGTCTGAAGGGTGAGCTGAGGCGTCGGTACATTGGCCCCTATGAGGTGCTCGAAAGGATTGGTTCATTAGCTTACCGTTTGGCGTTACCAACAGCGCTAGCACAGGTGCATGATGTATTCCATGTTTCTCAGTTGAGGAGGTACGACCCGGATCCAAGTCACATACTGGATGCACTGCCTTTGAGGATCAGATCAGACAATCACACGAAGACTCCTGTCTGAATTATAGATCGCAAAGATCTGGAGCTGAGGAGCAGAATCATCCCATATGTCAAGGTACAATGGAGCAATCACAGGGAGAACGAAGCGACTTGGGAGCTGGAGGATCAGATGCGTGAACGCTATCCTGAACTCTTTGATTAATGTACGTCGAGCCTCCTTGGTTTCTACGATTTAATTACGTCAAGTTTCAAGGACAAAACTTTATGTAAGATGAGTAGGATGTTATATCACAGGAAAAAAATAAATATATAGGGATAAGAAACTAAATGAAATTTAAAAAAAGGATAATAATTGAAAGATTTAAATGAGATAAAGGGATAAGGAGTAAAAAAAGAAAAGAAAATAGACGTGTTCAGGGGGCAGTTACACTATCGCTTTAAACTAATGGGATAAAGGGGTGTGAGGAGTAACGCAATAAACAGCAAGAAAGAAAAGAAAAGAGGAGCGTTCCGGTTTATACACTACTACGTATAGTCGTAGAATTTATTGTCAATCAGGTAGGTTCCTTTTTCTCCTCCAATTATTATAATCCAAGCATGCTTTGGTGATATATTATGTGTTTTGTTGCTTTGATTGTTGAAATCTATACCATGTTGTTGAATCTGTGCAAGATTTTTGAATTTGAGGCTTAATGAATGTGTATAATGGTTTGTGTGTATTTGAATTGATGTTAGGGAAAAATTTGATAATTAAAAAGGCACATCTTTAACATGTTTAGCGTTCTAGTTGTTGTTTTAGCCTTAGAATAGGTTTCCATAGACTGGAAATAAGCGAAAATATAGATCTGGGTCGAAAAAGGCCGCCGGTACGCCGCACGCGCCGCTGAAAATGGCCACGTGTGGTCTTCACGCGTGCACTGGGCTGCACGCACCTCTGGCGCTGGGAATTCTAATTAAAATAAAAAAAGATAAAGAAAGAAAAGGGGGCTGAGGGCTGGACCAAGAGTAAGGGCTGCCCTTAACGGGCCAGCTATGCCTCAGGGGCTTGGCCCAATTACGGGTTAAAAAAAGGGCAGGCTGCTTAGCGGACTGGGCCGAATGGCCAACGGATCGGGCCAGCTGTTAGCCGGCCCAATTAACGTAACGGATAAAAAAAGGGGAAACAGATCAGAGGCGTTGCGGTTTCAGGCTGGCCCTAAGTGTACCAGACTATGATTGGCGAAAATAGGCCGGCCCCATTCTAAATTAAATACATAAACATTTTCTGAATTTCAGGAAATTGTATAATTTTTAATTAATTAATTTAAAATAGCAACAATTACAGAAAAATATAAATAAACATCAGAAAATTATAAATAAATTTCAGAAATTATAAAATGCTGAAATTAAATTAGTTCCATCAGATTTCTGTAATTGGGATAATTTATTTAATTCGGATAATTAGGTAATAAATAGAAATAAATAAGGAAAAAATGAAGAAAAATATAGGAAATGCATGATAAATGTATACAAGCCGTGGAAAAGTGGACTTGATGCCGAACAATATTGAGTTAGCATTCGAGCAATAACTGAACCTAGAATTGAGTGTCGGAAGATGGTGAGGATGGGCCAGGGGCCTCAGGCGACTGTGTTTTTACATCCATAGCATGTGCATCGCATTATGGCAGGTCTTAACGCACGGGTCACGGGCTCTCAGGATGGTGTACAGTGGGGGGCCACACACACTCAGTATGGTGTACGGTGGCATGGCCACGCACACTCAGTATGGTGACTGTGGGTGGGTACGACCCACAACCACTCAGTAGAACCTGGGTTCATGCATTGCACTGTAGAGATATCGACATCCTGTGTGACATGATTTCGTTGCGTGTGACATGCATAGCTGGAGATGCATCATGATGTTGCGCATTCTTTATCTGGAGTGAATTACTTTTCCGTATTCTGTCATATGCTTATGTGCTATCATGTTGTATGTGCTATGTGTTATATCATTCTTGTATGCTCGTCTTGTACTAGTTGGAGGCAGGTGCCTACTGAGTGATTTCTCTGTCACTCACCCCTACTTCCCCTCCCTCCCTCCAGGTGAGCGGAGGAGGCCTACGATTATGTCTTTGTTGAGGATGGGGCTAATACGGTGGAGTGGACAGACTGATGGCCGCATCTAGGATTCGAGGAGACCTTGCAGCTGTTTGTTTTTATTCCTTTGGGGTTTTATTAGACGCTACCCAGTTGAGACTGATCGCACTTAGATGCTAGTACATTGACTCTATTGCTCATGACTTATTTATTATACTTTTGAGGATTCATTTCATGTAAATTAATGTTGTGGTAATTCGTCTGCACGAGAAAAATTTCAACGTCTTTTCGGACATGTTGGAAATAGATTCGACGCCTTGTATTCTCCTTACTGAGATACGGCGGGTGCACTATTCCCGATGCTAAAGTTCAGAAGCGGGTCACTACAGTACTATTCTCACCTGCGGCTAATCAAGATTGGACTCTTCACAAATTTGATGTTAAAAATGAATTTCTACACGGAGACCTGAAAGAAGAAGTGTACATAGAACTACCTCCGGGTTTCTCATCTGACTTTTAGACATGTGAAGTGTGTAGACTGAAAAAACCTTTTACGGATTGAAATTGTCCCTCCGAGCATGGTTTGGCAGTTTTGCAAAAGTCATGACACATGATGGATAGCGGCAGAGCAACGCAGATCACACCTTATTCACCAAACGGAATGGCAGGTTAGTGACTTGTTTAATCATTTATGTTGATGATATGATAATAACAGGAAGTGACACTGAAGAAATTGTCAGTCTCCGAGAGCACTTGTTCACCGAATTCGAGATGAAGGACCTCGGAGGACTGAAATATTTCATAAGGATCGAAGTATTGAGATCAAAGTCCGGTATATATATTTCCCAGTGGAAGTACATTTTCGACCTTTTAGCAGAAATGGGGATGCTAGACTGTAAACCGTGGAATACTCCGATGATGGTAAACCATAAGCTACAGATGATCGACGGAGCAACACCACCAAAAAAGGGACAGTACCAACGACTGGTTGGAAAGCTAATCTACTTATCGCATACACGACCCGACATAGCGTTTGCAGTAAGTATGGTTAGACAGTTTATGCACAGTCTCCAGGAACATCATATGAGTGCAGTCAGAAGAATTCTCCAGTACTTGAAGTCTACTCCAGGGAGAGGCATTGTGTTTAGAAACAATGCACATTTGGAGATTCAGGCGTATACAGATGCTGATTGAGCTAGAAATTTGGTAGATCGAAAGTCTGCTTCAGGGTATTTTACACTTGCTGGAGGCAATCTCGTGACCTAGAGAAGTAAGAAACAAAATGTTATCGCTCTTTCAAGTACTGAAGCTAAGTCCTGAGGGATAACGAAAGGAGTGACTGAGGTGTTATGGGTACAGAAGTTACTCAGAGACATTGGCGTACAAGTTAATCTACCCATACCACTACTGTGTGACAACAAGGCATCAATTAGCATATCTGAAAATCTAGTACAACATGACCAGACCAAGCACATAGAGAATGATCGACACTTTATCAAAGAAAAGTTAGAAGAATGGATTATTGAGTTACCATTTGTCAGATCAAAAGACCAGTTGACAGCTATTTTAACTAAAGCAGTAAATGGAAGATCGTTTGAGGCTATCTTGGACAAGTTGAGTGTCGTCGATCCCACTGATCAACTTGAGAGGGAGTGTGAGCAAAATCAGTGTGATTACAATCAATCCCAGAAAATCAGGAATAAGAAACTAGAATTAGGAAGTAGAGATTGTGAAATTATTACTGTAGAATAGGAAATTATTTATTTATTTATTATCTTGTATAGATATCAAAATGTCATATAAACACAAGCATGTACAAGTATACGAATCATTGAGAAATACATGAAATTTTTCCCAAGTCACTTCTGCGACTAAATTAAACACGTATAACCTGCCTTCAAGTGTCTGATCCAAACTCTCATACGGGAAAATTTGGGATGCAGACCAAGCAAGATTACAGGGGTAGGAAATGAGGTGGTTTTGATCGAAAAGGTTGTTTCGAATAGAGTCTCTACCGTTATACAAAGACTCAGAGGGTTTATAGCGAAAAATAATGATGTTTCTTGCTTTTTCAGAATATAAGGTTCAAAAATTTGCCAAACTCATCGTCCCTAAAACCCATACTAAAATACCCTTTTTTGCCTTAACATGAGAAAAAGGTAATGGTTGTAAGGTTGTAGGATCATACGGTGAAAAGTATATTCAAATTCAGTTTACATAATAAAAGTTAATCCAATAATCTACAAGGAAAAATTGCAAAAACCATAATTAATCCATTGGTGGTATAAAACATAATATTGTCTGTGTAGCACCCCACTCGGAACTAGTGTTTCGGTAGGTGAACACGTCATACTTTGCTACGAGTAGTACATGGCCTCGATACGATACATGTGAATGTCGACATGAATAATGAATCTACAAACCAAAGAAACATAAAGATAAACATACGACATGCATATCAATATAAATTGTCATAAGTCTGTACAAATAATTATGTAAAATGTCCACAAAATAGTATAAGTACATCATGATCAAAATGTCTAACATAACCAAAAGGTAACTCCGGGATACTTCTTCTCTTACGGGTAATCTAGTCAGGGTTCGTCCTCTATGAATAGCGGGTCAATGTCCCTGTTGTCTGCAATGTGATAAGGCAAGTATGAGCGATAAAACTAATGTCCAGCAAGTAATCCATCTAGATACATCATGTGGATCATGCATGGGAGATGGGGTAATAAAATAATGATACGCACATAAAGAACATAATATTTCACGTCTCCAACTTTAATAAATAAAGTGCATAACATAAATGTAAATAAATAACATGTAACACATATATCTTCGTCAAAGTAAACACTCTATACTATCAAGTCTCTAACAACGCCACTATCATACTTAGAGTCTCAATCAATGTCTAAGATCTCCTCATTCTTAATCTTATCATCTAGATGCATCAATTTCCTATATGAGTCATGTAAATGCGATATTCTTACGATGCGATGTCATAAAACGATGCCATAAAAATTCCATAACGATGAACAATAAAACACGATATTAACATCCTTTTTCCATAAACATGTTCAAAACATAACTTTTCATAAACATGTCATTTTCATAAGATGGCTATCGAACTTTACATTTCATGCAAATGATATCGTCATAGTAGCGGAATAATCTCCCATATAGTAATATGTACAAATATGAATCCTGATGAGTCCATGTGGTGTTACATCATACGTACATATCACTAACGGTAACTCGATATGCCGAAGATCCTTTGTCCTCGACAAGGTGTTACACTCGGGCCTGTAAAGAACATATTCTATGCCTATGTCACCAACCTCCCTAGGTTCCGGAACATGCGGCGCTCCAATCATCCATAACATATTGTATGCCTATGACATCAACCACCTCGGTTCTGATGTTATGACGTTGCACCTAAACATTTACATACTGCAAACACGTCATGGTATATCCGACTATACTCTATGATTCAACGTGCAAGGTGAAATTTTAAAACATTTCACGAGATGCAAAAATATATGCATATGACTTGGCCAACTTGTGCATTTCATCATCTATATGTTCTGAAACATTCTAATATCATCATGTCATAAAAACGCCACATATATGCATCTAATCCATGCGTTATATCATGAGAATATACTACCTATCTCTTTCCAAGAACTCTCAGCCAAGCAGCCCACTTTTTCCGATTTTTCTCCATTCACATTTCCTTAACATATACATGTTACACTTAATTAAATAGGTCCAAAAACCGTAATTCAATATTCATTACCACATACTTTCATATTTCATAAGAATATACATAAGGTAATTATATTTTCTATTATACTTTAATTTATACATATTTATATCCATAATCATGTACGATGTTATTTATTCCACACCGAAATGTATATTAGTCCGTGTGTTATATATATACGTACATAAATGACCTTCTTGGCCGAATATATTTACATACACACATTTATGTCTTTCCAGTCATGTAACATATTCTTTATTCCATATTTTAGCCTTATGGCCAATTCTTCGCATGAATTACATATCCATATTTATAACATGTCATAAAATTTATTCTTTCTCTTCATTTTTGTATCATGGGTGAATACATACATATGTGGTATATGTCACATAAATCTTTTCTTCCTCACATCTCTTACTTATATCTTGCTTTGATATTTATTCCAACTTATATGTATACTAGTTTACATCAACATAATGACTTGCAATATCATCATAACACATATAAACATACAAAATATGGAAATAATAAAAATAAAGTAAGTAGGCTAAAAAAACCCCTACTTTAGTCTGTGTGTTTATATACATGTAATAAACATGGAGATCATGAAGACACATCTTCTGTGAGCTAGAATCTTAGACATGAATATGATTGCCTCATAACATGCTAAATCAAGGACACAAAAGTCCATGAAATCCAAAATCATAAACAAACACATAAATGACGATCTTCAAGAAAAATATATGAACACATGCATAAAAATGTCTTCTTAGTAATCTTTTCCTAACATATTATATATCTTCATTTTCTTTCTTCAATTTCTGCTTACATCACATATGAGTGCTTATTTTATTTCATTTATATATATAAGTCCATATTTGGACATGATGGCCGAATCTACATGAGATGTATATCACATTTTATACATCACTTAGAACATAGCTGTTGCATATTATTAATACTAACACATTGAACATACATCATGAATGATCCTACTTTATATATACATATATACTTAGATCTTTAAAATTCCATCAAGGATCTAGGAAGAGTACTTGCCTTTATCACTTAACCTTAGTATGAAAGTGAAGATTCCTTCACTTGGCTTGAAGAAAATCTTCTCTTTTTCTCTTATGTAACCCACGGTTTTGACCAAAAATAAGAGGGGTTAGTGAGCAACCATGAAAATGGATGAATGGAAGTAATTAAACTTATCTTAGCTGAAGTTCTTACCTTGCTATTCCTTGTTTCTTGGCTCAAATAAGTTTCGTGTACTTAGTTCTTGGATGAAGGAGGATGTTGTATTTACTGGTTTAGATGAGTGTATGATGAAAAGAAGAAATTTCTTCCCTGTTCTTGCTTGGGGAACTCTCGGCCAAGAGGAGAAATTGGGGCTTGGAAGACTTGTTTCTTGCTTGAGAGAGGAAAGATAGTGTTTTGGAAGATGAAAACTTTGCTAGGAGTGAAAATAGAAGAAAAGAGAGTCTTCTCTCTTTTCTAGATGAGGGGACGGTTTGGGGGATCAAAGTGAGGTGGAAGACTTCATCATGAGATTTGATGGGAGAAGATGGGGGGTTGTTAGTTTTCTTGACTATTTGCAAGACAATAGAGTGAAGGAAGAGGGAAAGAAAGAAGAAAATACCTCCTTTCTTTGGAGTGTAGTGGGCGGCCAAAAAGAGAAGTGGGAGGGAGTGGTTTGGCTTGGCTGAGTAGCGTATGTAGCGACCCGTCCTGAGCCCTAGTGCTCGAACAACTCACCCGCCGTATCTCGCTAAGGAGAATACAAAGCGTCGATACAAATCAACTACACGTCATCATAATAACGTGAATCGATGTCAGCGGAAGTCATTACAAAAATCCTCGATAAAATAATCATCATCATTAATACAATGTCTAAGAATTTCTATATCAATACAATAGTCAAATGAATGTAAATACTAATCTCGAAAATACATAAACCTCGAATATCGAAATAACTGTCTCGCCCAATCCTCGAAAATCTTTTATGAATATCCTTAGTCCAGAAATCTCCCGTCCCGATCTTCCATGGTATATAACTCATGTGTAAGCATATACTAACTTCTACTACCTGCAAAAATGGTGAGTGGTGGTGTGAGCCAAATCAACGGGCTCAGTAAGCAACCCATCTATACCCATTATGGAAGTCATACATGCAGAGACAATTACAGATAACATTTACAAATCAACATACATGTCTCTAGTACTCAATTAAATTAACTCGAATATCTTTAACAGCTGACACATCGAGAATAGTCAAACAAGATCCATCATTCAATCTACATTAACGTGATGCATGCTCTTCTCAAATTGTCATAAACAACAAACAAATAATCACATAAACAAAGAAAAGAAAAATACATGACAATGGAGCAAATAAACTGCAAAAAGTAAATCCCTCCACATAATAATGCGCAACTTCATGATGCATGTCTTTCTCTACGTGTCACACGCAACAAAAGACATGTCATGCATAATGCTCATATCTCTACCGTACAATGCATGAACCTCGAGGTGATCCTACCACACGCCCCGTCGGGCCACACGCCTCATACGGCCATACATCCCGTAGGACCACACGCCTCATAGGACCACACGCCTCATAGGGCCACACGGCACATAGGCCAATGCAATGCTCGTGTCATGAATGCAAATGCATATCATACGTAATCTGGTGCATCCATACTCATACATATGCTCGCGCCCATACACGTGCATATATACGTGCATATATACCCTCACACATCCATATACATATATACAATGAACAATACACTAATGCATGATAAACATAACAAGCATAGATAAACCACTTATCCCTGATGCCTGTCAACATAAAGAGCACAAATAGACCATTTACCTCTGATGCATGACAACATAATGAGCACAAATAGACTGCTTACCTCTGATGCATGATAACATAATGAGCACAAATAGACCACTTACCTCTTATCGGTCACTTAGATTTCTTATTCTATGCTCGAGCGTGAGTATGGTTACCATAAAAGTCTCTGTTTCTACATGTCCAATTTATCCTCTAGAATCTCTAAAACTTGAACCTGTAAGTTAATTATTTGTTTATTAACTTGACTCTTCAACTTCAACTTTATACCAGAAATTCCTTCTCAAGCTCATAAACTAGTGGGCTGCATATAGTCACTAGCCCACATAATTATATATATATATTTAGCCGAAGAAAATATTTATTATGTAGCCTCACTTTTGGTGGAGGAATGCCATATTACAAAAATGTACTCCAAGTCGTCATATGAGAATAAATAATATAAGTACATAATGGAAGTGAATGTGCAGCAATATATGATATGTCGCATTAAAATCTTGCCATGAAAAACCACCCTTGTGGATAAAACCATGGCGAAGGTAAAAGCGTGCATATTTATATTGTTGCAACTATTACATTGTACAATCCGAAACATAAAGTATAATGAAAAAGAAATGTATGTGCTAAAGCCCAGGCGAATTGAAGATAGCGCGATACACCAATACTGGATATTATGCTTCTCCATCAGAAGAAGGTCGAAATGTGGGAAATGTAGAGTCAGTCAAAACGATACCCCGAATATAAGATGGAAGGGACGTCAAACAAGAATAGTATGCAATAATGGTACGCCATAACCCCTCTTGTGCCAAAAATGCGCAGCCTGATTAACCTCACGAGGCGTATAAGTCAAGCAGATGGAAGAGGCAGTAAGAAGGTCCCGAAGCCTGCGTAAATCTAGAGCAAGCAGAGTAGAAGTATGCATGAAATGAGCAATAAGCACTGCTTGTGCTTCAACCCGCAATGGATAATCATGTCGTAGTGGGAAAGAGAGTGCATGAATCATAGAGCCTGCTGTGTTTCGAAGAATTGCCCCGCCGCCATCTGCATGACGTCCAACAGAAGCATCCGTATTCAAATTTAATCTGCCTGTTGGAGGAGGACACCAACGAACAATCCGAACCCTGTTTGAACGAAGTATAGGAGAAAGGCCCATACTGACCAACCGTAGAACACTTTCTGCAATCTTTGTTCCACTTTGCGATTTTGCCCATAGATAAAGATCAGTCCGAATATCTTTGAGAATTGCACGTTGTGACCATGAGCCATCACCAAACACCAATTCAGCATATTTCTTCCATATATTCCAAAAGAGAGTGCCCAGATAGATACGTTGCATGTCCTAGAAAATTAGCTGGGGACTCCATCCATACCGTTAATAGAAAAGTACACCAATCCCTAGCTCGGTGTGCATCAATATCAAGAAAGTCATTGAAATAATGGCGGATCGGACTAATTTCTGAGCATTGATAAAATAAGTGATTGGTAGTTGCAGACTCCAATCGGCAAAAAGGACATATACTTGGAAGAACCTGTACAAAGCGAGATACAATCTCCGGCAATGGTAATGCATGTTGCAAAAAGTTTCCAAAGAAATACCTGAATCATTGGACGCTGGCGAGGCATCCCAATAATGCAATTAGATAGTAGGTTTGGAGCAGGCGGGCGAAAAGCTTCATAAGCATCACGAAGAAGAAACTGTCCAGAGGGAGTAGGCCATATTGGCATGTTGCCACCACATAATTTTTTATATACATACATACATACATACATATATATATATATATAAGTGAAGGACATTATCCACGCTATTCTCTTTTTTGCATCTCCTTCAATATGGCGACAGCACCGACGTTTGCTGCGGTTGTCACCGGCCCTACTACACCTACGGCTATCTCAATTTCGCCAAAAATAGCAACGCGCTACAAAGGTATCCCAATGGTCTCCTTTCTTGATTAGGAAATTGATGCACTCGCTGCTCCATACCGATACACACTGGTTGGCACTTTTTGGTATGGTCGTCCACCGTTAAAAGTTATCCGCCAGGTTTTTGATAAAATCGGTTTTCATCATGATCTTCGAATTACATTGATTGGTCAAGCACATATTTTGATGAATTTTAGCAATGAGGCAGATTATCTACGATGTTTTTATAGACGTTCTTGGCATATATCCGGGTGCCACATGAGGGTTACGAAGTGGACTGTTGATTTTGATCCCTCATCTGATGTCCCTATTGTCCCGGTTTGGATTGCCCTCCCAGCGTTACCCATACATCTTCATCACAGGGAGGCATTATTTGAAATCGTCTGCCCCATCGGACGTCCAATTAAACTTGATATTGCAACCTCAGAAGGCCTACGACCATCTGTTGCTCGTGTATGTGTGGAGATTGATGTTTCTCAAGAATTGCCATAGAAGATATATGTGCAAGCAAAAGGACGTTTGCTACTGCAGACAATAGTTTATAAAGATTTGCCGCTATTCTGCACTACCTGTCAAAGATTGGGAAATGCAACTGCTGCATGTTCCCCCGGCGAATCATTGGGTATACCTCCTCCGCCGCCTCCACCTCGACCTCCACCGACTCGTCGGCCCAAGACGCGATGGACTCCGGTTAAGCGTAAGCCATCGGGCCATCCCATGTCACAAGATCAATATGTTTCTGGGGATAATAATGATGGCCACAATGTGCAAGCATCACAGTTAGATGACCCAGCAAGGAACTCAAACGATATTGGTATCACGGACCACACCACCTCTGTTCAGGTCCCCTTGCCGCAGGATCATGCTTCTGATGAACATACGCCAGAAGAGTTTTGTGATGCAACGGATCAACATGCAGTCACTGATATCACACAACTGGATATTGGGCATTCATCAGATAATGACTTACCGGTTGATGCTACTGTAGAGGAAATCCCCATAGTGTCAGACGACGTTGCTCGCCGCATGCAACTCGTGCAATCATCGCCTGATGATGAGACTTTAATATCGCGACTGGAAGGACATGATGAAGACGCTGCGTTCATCCCAGTGGTTCCACGTCGTAAACGTAGGCCACGGAAGGATCTGCCCCCCTTATCGCCATCAACCATTTTGACACGTAGTGCATCTCATGCTATTCAGGGAAGTTCCACTACCCTTCCTCAATGAATATATTAATATGGAATATTCAAGGCATGCGTGCCTCTCTGCCACGTTTGCGTCACTTAATTAGCGAACACCACTTAAATTTACTTGCCTTAATTGAACCAAAACATACTCCGTCACAGATAACTGGTTTTGGTTTGCGACTTGGCTTCTCACAGTTTTATGCCTCGCAGTCAGAACACATGTGGTTTTTTTGGCGTGATCATGAGTTTCGTTTGCTTGCCCCACAGGATCATGGTCAGGTGGTCCACTTTACATTGCAGTCATTTTCCCTACAATATACTTTTGTGTTCTCGTTGGTCTATGCAAAACATACGTCCTCCCAGCGGCATGACTTATGGCGTTCTTTGAATGATTTCGCTACACCATTACAGTTACCATGGCTTGTGGGAGGCGACTTCAATATTTTTCGATCGCTGAAGGATCACAGTGGCCGATCCACCCCTTCCTTAACAGCTTTACAAGATTTTAATGAGTGCATTGAAACATGCTCACTTATATCGCTTCCATATCAAGGCACTAGATTTACATGGGCGGAAGGTAGAGGTCTTGGTCGAGTATGCCGTAGATTGGACTAGATCTTTGTTAACTCTATGGTTCAAGATGGGTTTGACACTTTGCAGTTAACTCATTTATCCCGCACGACATCTGACCACACACCGCTTCTCTTGTCATGTAAAATCAGTTCCGCTCCGTGTCGTCACACATTTCGCTTCTTAGATGCCTGGCTCCATCATTCGGATTTTCATGCCTACGTGCATAGCGCCTGGACATCATATTCAACAATGGGCGGAATGCATGGTTTTTATAAGAAGTTATTTTCCCTAAAGAAAGATATTCAAACATGGAATAAAGAGGTTTTCGGAAACATTTTCAGCAATCTGAAGCATGCAGAAGATCGGCTGAGCAGTGCAGAAACTTGTTGGGATACGAATCCAACAGAGGATACGCGACAGGCATATTATAAGGCAAAGGCTGACTATTTGCTCGCTTCGAATTATGAGATGCAATTTTGGAAGCAAAAAGCAAGGGTTAAATGGCTAAATAAAGGTGATGCTAATACCAAGTACTTCCACTCATTTGTCAAAGGTAAATGTGCCAACCTTCGCATTCAGCAAATTCAAAATTCCGCGGGCACACTGTTAACCAGTCCGGATGACATTATGACATCTGCAGTGGAGTACTATAAAGCATTGTTTGCAGGGGAACGGGCACAAAATCATTCGGAAATCCTGTCACACATCCCACGCATATTATCAGAGCAGGATAGCCTCATGCTAACGCAGCTGCCGTCGGAATCAAAGGTCAAGACAGCAGTGTGGAGTCTGGACCCTCAGAGTGCTGCTGGCCTGGATGGTTTTCATGGTAATTTTTATCGTTCATTCTGGCCAATAATACACTCTGATGTGCTAAAGGCGGTGCAGGAATTCTTTCTTGGGGTCCCTCATCCAACAGTAATGGCTAGTGCACTGATTACGTTGATTCCGAAAACACAATCTCCACAAACTTTCAGTGACTTTCGTCCCATCTGTCTTACAAATTTTTTGAGTAAAGTCTTCACTTGTATTGTCGCTACACGCTTGGGAACATTGTTGCCCAATTAATCTCGCCGGAGCAAACAGGATTCTTACCCGGACATGATCTTTCGTCACAGGTTTTATTGGCTCAGGAAATGGTTCATATGCTGGATAAAGGGGGATCTCAATTATGTTTGAAGTTAGATATGATGAAGGCATTTGACCGGGTCAGTTGGGAGTACCTTGAGCTGCTATTGCATCAGTTTGGGTTTTCTGAATTTTTTATTCAGATTGTTATCAATTATTTGCGCGCCACAAAATTATCAGTTCTAATAAATGGTCAGCCATCGTCATCATTTCGTCCATTTAGGGGAGTAAAGCAGGGTGATCCATTGTCCCCATTGCTATTTATTTTATCTTCAGAGGGTTTCAGCAGAGGCTTAAAGTCGCTTGTCGCAACGGGCCATATTCAATCTTTTCGGCTGGGTCGTATGCCCTTGACCATCACTCACTTGGCCTATGCGGATGATTTACTTATTTTTCTTCGGGGAAAACAGTGTAATCTTAGCCGTTTTCATGCATTTTTAACTAAGTATGAAGCTGCATCGGGTCAAAAGGTTAATTTTCACAAAAGTAGTTTCATTCATTCGACTAGCATTATGCCACATCAGCGCAGGATATATAAAAACATTCTGGGTATGCGGCTTGCATCTCTTCCTTTTCGATATCTGGGTTCATATCTACATAAGGGAATTAATAGAGCAGTCTATTACTCTGCTTTATTGCAACACATGGATGATCGCCTGCAAGGTTGGCAGGCCCATCTGCTTTCCCAAGCAGGACGTCTAGTTCTACTCCGTTCAGTGGTAGCTGCGCTTCCACTCCATATTTTAGCAGCAGATGGATTACCAAAGTTAGTCATTCGTATAATCAACAGGAAGATGGTGTCTTTCTTCTGGGGAAATAGATATCATTGGATTTCATGGCCTAAAATTACCACACCTATAGAAGAAGGAGGACTAGGCCTACGAGATCTTGATGCGTTACAATAGGCATATCGTTGTCGCATATGGTGGACATATCAACAGCATGACACTTTGTGGAGTCACTATATGCACCTCAAATACGGCAGAAGAAGCGACTATAGGCCAAGGCTTCCGGACTCTGCGATATGGAAATTAATATGTCGAATACATCCCACATGTATCTCTCAGACAACTGGATTGGGAGCATTCCTGTCATGGACACCGACACCCACTGGAGAATTCACCCTCAAGTCGGGTTATACTATTTGTAGGGCAGCGAAACCCACCCAGCGTTCGGCACAATTTATTTGGTTTAAACTGCATTCCCCACCAACGAAAATTTTGCTGTGGCGAATTTTCAATTCGGCTATGCCGTTTGAAGATTATATTGGCCGTTATTCTATGTCCTGCCCAACGTAGTGTCCTTTTTGCAAGTGGCAATCAGCCTCAGTTGATCATGTTTTCCTTCACTGTGATTATATTTCTCATGTTTGGGCCTTTTTTGCGTCAGAACTTCACGGGGTCCTACCGACATCGTTAAGTCTGCGACAATATTTGTTGTCTTGGTGGTATCGTTCTACACCTTTCACATTATCTTGAGTTTTAAAAATTGTAGTCCTGGCTATAATAGTTTCAAATATATGGCGGCTTTATGCACAGCTCACGTATGGCGATCAAACATCCTTTTCAACAAAAATGTTCAGGAATGCCATACACTTTGACATTCATATATGGCTTCAGAAAATACAGGGATCCAAACTTGCTGTTGAACCTCATCTTTCCCTCTCATGGATTCCACGACTTCGTCCTCCGAGATTACGGATTGTTAGATGGAAAGTTCCCCCTGCAGGTAGACTTAAACTGAATGTTGATGCCTCGGTGGGCCGTCGTTATGCCGCGAGGGTTGTACTATTGCGCAATCATACGGGAACTTGTGTGCGTGCTCTTTTGTTCCGACTGCCTCTCTGCACACCTTTCATGGCGGAGGTTCAGGCTACTCTTTTTGGACTGCTATACTTTCTTCCTTTCTTCAGATCCCTGGAGATTGAGTCAGATTGTGCACAACTGGTCTCAAGGCTTCATCAGCCACAGCGGATCCATAGCAATTATCACCTGCAGCTTTTGCACACTCTACTACATTCACATGGACTGGACATTGCTCATACTTATCGGGAGGCCAATATGTCAGCTCATTACTTAGCTCAACATGCCATGCTTTGTCCAGAGACAGGCTATTTCAATACTAATAATCTCCCTGCCTTGGTCCGTGCCTCAATTACTCTAGATCTTACCTCGGCCAACCTACACGCAGGCTGATGTTCAAGTCTTCCTTAATGGATTGGCGCATTTTGACTTATTCTGCCCGTATCCATATGGTTATGGGCAGAAACGGTTGCCTAACACACGTCTTCCATCAGGATTGGCAGTTTCGCAACCTCTCTGCCTGTACTCTGTTGGGTGCAGGCAGGCTCGGTATGGTTTATATTTCTTTAAGCTGCTGGATTTTTATCTGCCATCGTTGGGCTACTCACATTTGTATTGTTCTTTTCATATATGACTTACATTGCCGCACTGGTGGAGCTCGCTGGCGGTTGCGGTTACTCCCTAATGCCACACTGTCTGTACATTCTTCGGTCAACATGTCATGGCTGATACAAAGTTGTTGTTACCTTTTGCTGCATGTCTACCAAATGTTTTGGCGTATCTTTTATATTTCTGTCGGCACATTACTTTGTGCAGGCAGGCCTGGTATGATCATCATCCGATTATCCTCACGCTTTTCATTCAGTCTTATAGTTCTGTTTAATTCAGCCATCTGTTTCTTTTGTGCATGGACGAGGACATGGATCGTACTTATTTCCCTGACCATTGACACGATTTCCGCCTGGCCAAGGGATCATCATCAAACGTGGAGACTCACATAGCTTTGTGTTTTGTTGTATTTATATGTAATTCGTTTTTCATATTCTTTCAATTTACACGACAAAGTCTGTCAACACTCTATTTATATAAATATGTACGCTTTTTCCTTCGCCAAGGTTTTATCCACAAGGGTGGTTTTACTTGGCAAGGTTTTAATGCGGCATATCATATATAATATGGATGTTGACAATAATATACTGCTGCTATCGTCATCTTTTCATTTCCTGTAATAAGGTTTTCTGCCGCCAGAAGTGAGGGCTTATGATAATAAAGTTTCTCTTCAAAAATATATATATATATATATATATATATATATATATATAAGTGAATATGCACAGTGCAATGTTTATTAAATTATATTTTATGAAAGTGGCATCAAATTAGAATATATAACATGTACCACATCGGTTACACGCCACATCTTAACAATTGAGCATAGATTTAGAGTACTAAATTTGTATCATTTCTGGTCGACACATACATATTACATTTATATATAAATATGCAACTAAGTCATGTGAATATCACTTTTTCCTTTTGTCTATTTCATGTACGAATGGATACACATCCAGTAAACAACATAGTCATGTACATCTATGCCAACTTACATTCGGCAGCGGCGTCCATTGACAAACTAAATAATTTTCGTTTGTAACATATACACACATACATCAGACACCTCAAAATTTTTAATGTAAAGTATCATTTCAGGGGCTTTCAAATACCGCAGTTGTTACAAACGGATTTTAACATTTGAGCCAAGATTCGAATTTGTCCATTTGTTTCGTTTTTGTATATACATACGGTCGAACATTCATATCACATATATATGTATATATATTTAATCAATACATACAATTCAACATACACATATATACAAACGGACATACTTGTATAAAAATGCATTTATGCAATTCAAGAAACTAATGCATGATCCAAGTTAGTACCAAAAATACAAACATATAGTTTGTTAAAATCATAGTAAATACAACAAGGTTACTTACTTGCTTCGTATACTATATCATAGACAATTGTGATTCGAAATGAGTTGCCACAATTTTCTTTCTTTCCTCCAAATATTGTCTCGGTTGTGGAACAAAATTTAGCCAAAGAAAAATTATTTTGCTTGCTATATGAAAGATTGGGTTGGAGCACAACCTTCTCTTTTTTTGTTTTTCTACTCCCTCTTTCTTCCCCTATCCCACGACAGCTTCCCCTTTCTTTCCTCAATGTAACCGGTTAAACTCTGTGGGAAAGAAAAGATAAGTGTAGCCTATTTAATATGATAGGATTAAGGGAGTAATGAGGGAGTTATAGGATTAATGGTGGAGGTTATGAAAAATTAAGAGTGTACTGGGGATAATGGAGTGTCAAGGTAGTAATTTTTTTTACCCATTACCGGTTACACACATACATTATATTTTTTAATTTTTTTCAATCTGGGTTGTAACATTCCTCCCCCTGACAAAAAGTTTCGTCTTCGAAACTTCCGTATGGCGTAATAATGACTTAGTATGGCTCTGCATGATCTATTTGTAGGATCTGCAAGGTACCACTAGCAGGGGAGGGTTAAATAGTAGATGCAGAAAATGTGGTTTTTAAAATTGTTTTAGACCAAAAACCCAACTTCTGAAAACAATTTCTGTTTTCAGGACCTGTTTTGAAACGTTTTCAAAACTAAGTTACAGGACTTCAAAAATTCTGAAATTCGGAGAGATCTTAGTCTCAGATGTTCTGAGTATCTTCAAAAAATTTCAGATTAAAATTTAACCTTTAACCCCTTTAAAAGTCGTTGATGGTCAGATTGCGCAAATCTGTCAGAAACGGTAGTCTGATTTAAAAAATTAATTCCTATTTAACCGTGACTCCAAATGCTATGAAAATTTAATGACTAACCCCTTATTAGGTTTATTTAATTGGGTTGAAACAGTTTTGAAAAATTCTTTTGGGAAGTTAGTCAAATACGTTCAAAGTCTCAACCTTTGCAAGCCTAAAAATCAGACTGGACTAGTCTCAGAACTTTAGACGTTTGGATAACTTATACTTGTCCAAAAGGGTTGAAACTTACGCCAAATGAACCTTAAAAGGTGTGGCTATGATTCTGAAAAGTTTCGTGATTTTTAAAGTTCGTTTACTATTTTTAAGAACGTGATGAAAATGATGCACTGTGTTAGAAACTGAAAGTAATTGTTGAAAGTAAAGAAGACAAGGAATTTTATACTGGTTCGGTTAAATCAACCTACTCCAGTCTTTGAGGATACCTTCCTCGGTTATCACTAATGAAAAAAAACAAATAACACCTTACAACACAGGGTTGATGGAGTTACACACCAACTCCAACCCTTTACACACCTTGTAAGTGATTACAACGATCACGAACACCACCACCTAGCGAATGCAAGATTGATCACACCTTGATCAATCTTTTACAAAAATAAGATTATATGGTTGTATAGATGAAGCCTATTCAAGATGTATGAATATGAATACAATAGGCTTTAAGAGAGAAGAAAGAAAGAAGTGTAGTAGGAGAAGGAGGTTTAAACGTTTTTGAGCTCTTGAAGTGCAAGACTTGTTTTGTATTTTTGTTTGCTCTCCTCTTTCCTTTTTATCAATAGTGGCCGCCCCTTGCTGCCTCTTTCTTCTCTTGAAAATTATCTTCTAAGTTCTTGGAAGAGTACATTGCATAATTGTGACATTTCCTTGCTTACTTGGCAACTCTTCATTGGATGATCATTAAGCCCTTGCTTACTTGGCACTCATTGATTGGATGGAAGTTGTCATCATTTGATGACTAGATAAATCTGAAAATAACCCTTAAAACATGTGCCAATTAGCATAAAAATGTTGCCATAAGTCACATATCAATTCCACATAATTAGCAAGACAACTCATCACCAATTCCTGCCCAAAAATCGGCCATATGCTTTCTACACATGCTGGAATTTCATCATGTGTGATATTCACACTAAATTCAAGATATTGCCATGTAGGTAGTAGATTTATTCCTTGAAAATAAAGAAGAAATCAATCATCATTTAGTACATAACATTTCTACTAATTTTGGAATAAAATTAGTAATCATAGAGGCCATAAAATCGGCCATATTCATTCCAACACATGCTGAAATTTTCAGCATGTGTGATATTCCAAGATACCATCACATTATTTCCATAATATTTTTAAAACATTGACATATTATCTTTCAATCAATCAACATAATTCAAATTAGTAAATATGGCACCATTTAGCTCGAAAATTTCGGCCAGGCATAAACTACACATGCTGAATTTTCAGTATGTGTCACAAATATGACAAAGTTTGAAATGTTACCTTATGTAGCTCCTTTCTTTATGACATCAACCTTGTATACTTCATTTTTGGCCAATCAAGATGCCAACAAAGCTCCACATATGCTCCAATAAGCTGCAGTAGGCGTGTGATATAGCTTGTGTATGTGCTGAATTTTATTTTTGCCAACTTTGTAAAATAGTGCATAATAATTATACAGACATGGTATATTCCAATCAGCCCTTAATTTATTTTTATAGAACACTTTAAAATGTATAAAGTATGTAAAAAGTGTCTAGATACATGTTATATGTCATGCCAAAAATGTTCCATGTGTTGTGTTCGTAGAAAACCGATTTCTCGACTTTTGTCGATTACCCGATTTTTCTCCGATTAAATTCCAACGTTTTGCACATGTTATATATATTACGTTATACATAATATACATAAATTAAACTTTAATATTCAGCACTCATGGATGATTTAAAGTGGCGCCTAACATGTGACAAAAATTGAATTTGGAATCTCCACAATTTGGCCTTAATTTGGGGTGATTTGTGTGTGCCAACATGGAATGATTTTATGGCTGTATATACCATGTGAGCCACGAAATTTTTGGCCATTTTTGAAGTGTAGGGGCTGACCATCTATGTATGGCAATTACGTGACACGTTAGCAAAGTTTCGGTATTCACCCGATACGGCAATTTTTGGTTTAGAACCTTGTAACATGTCGTAATCATTTTGTCATCACCATGACTTATATCATATGATATAAGACCTGAATATACTCATGAATATGAGCTAAATATAGTGGTGTGACATTAACATACGTTCGTAAAATATATAACGTGTCGGTAGTACGTCAGAATATATGTGTGTGGTGCCTTTTTTAAAAAATCTGAATATATATATAAATATATATATATATATATATAACTTGTGTATAAAGGAGAGGAGAAACTTTCCATTCTTCAATTTGTTGCCTTTGTGCCTTTTCCAAATATAGCTTCCTTTAATGAACTACTTAGTTTATTTAACTAAGTACTTCACTTAATGAACTAATTTAGTTTATTAATGGTGGCACCTGAAAATAGTTCAAACACAACAAATGCTAGCCATTTGATGTAATCTTTAAACCTTCATGGCTCGTTAGTACGACAACATTATATATGAACTACATAAGGTAGGTTTCATGAAAAAACGTTTCATGTCATAAAACATGTCATGCATTTCTTTAGTAGACGTTATTTAAATCATGCATTTTGTAATCACTCAAACACCTTTTCTCTACACCATTCACCAAGATAATGACAGTACTAAATATCTTTTAGTATTCTGATACGTTAACCATTTCACTTCCTCGAAGTATGGCTAAGTCTTCAGTATCATTCTTTGTATACCAACAAGGTAATTTATAAGTTCATTGTTCTCCGATTATTTAAGATCATAACCTATCTTCTTAAACTCTAATGTCAAACTTACGGGTATTGTCATCATACTTGGGGTTCCATAACCCAATTGTCAGTCGATATCGTACTTATATCTGTGATCGTCAGCAGCCCTCTAAAATCAATACTTATGTGTACTATAATCTTTAACTTAATTCTCTATAATTAGAACTTATAAACTTCTACTTACACCATTTGACGTGTATCATTCCACATATATGCACGTAATCTACAATTCTGAATTCTTAACTCATTATGAATTTATTCATCTCCTACTTAAATGACCATCTAAAATATCCATCGAGTCTTCCAATACGCTAACCATCACTCTCCTTTATCAAATTCTCAGAATCAATTCTTATACCTAAAGACTAGTTCTATGATCATATTCTTATTTTTCAGCAATATTATCAACAACCTAGTATACGAAGTATAGGTGTAGACATATTTTTCTTTATTTTAAAAGAAAAATGGCTTAAGTAGCTATAATTTGGAATATATCTTTAACTATATAAAATTATATACCTTCTAATTTTTGTAAACACAAAAACCAAAGTATCATATGTTTGTTTTCGCAATGCAGTGTCTTAAGTGACCATTTATAAAACAATCATATAACTTGTTCATAAAAGTATTACTATTAAATCACTTTAAAACAATTGAGGCACAACAATTGTAAAATTTCTTTTTACAAAATGATACGAATGTGGTGTCTTTTTCTTTTCAGCGAAGTATATACTTTGAAAACTATGTTTTGTTTCGTAAAATGCAACGATTGAAAATTCAGCAAATATAAAATTTTATAATATAATTTTGAATACGGTACCTCTGTTTTCCAAAAAAAATAAGTACATATATTTTGAAATTATTTCTGCTTCGCAAAATTTAATAAGTTCATCGCAAGCAGATACATAAATTCAAAAGCGTTTAATAGTAAAATGATTGCAATATTGATAGTTGACAAATAAAATTATTTTAGCAAAATAAATATAGCTAAACAAAAGTTTAAGAAATATAAGAAGTATATAAATATATCGTTGTTCGAAAACATCAATATTTTAAAATATATCGGTGTTGTCAGGAGTAGTGGAAATTCTATTTGATTGATATACGAATTCGGAAAGAAATATAGTCTTGGTGTACGTGCTTACACAAAAAACGTTTAACTATTTGAAAAACAATAGTCCAATACTTCATATAATTTTTCTAAGTCACCCCTTAATGTTAGTGAAAATCCACCCATGTACCATTTTTTATAAATCTTTAACTTAAGTTGTCTAATCCTAGCATGACACACCAAATATTAATCGACTTAGAGTATTCTAATTCACCATGCTTCTGCACACCACACTGATCCACTGTACTTTTTCACTTGGTTATTTCAACCGCTAATTATAATTTAGTAAGATCTCACTTGAAAAGCAACCATTACTTGTTCACACTTACTTTATTTTAGTTCAAGCCTACTCGATGCATCAATACTTACGTGTTCCTATGAATCAACACTTAACTCAGATTTGTAACAATTTGTCATTTCATTGTACTTATTTTAGTAGTGTTCGATTATCATTATCAATCAATATCTCTAGTGGACTAATATCTTTGGCTTAGTTTATGCCCTAAAGTTCAACATCTTAATCATAACTATAAAACTATTTGTACAGTATTCTTTGATAAACTCTACTAATCATAATGATAATAGATTCTTTTTTTAATAATTTGTTTTGCTATAAATCATTTCCTAGGAACTACAATCCCAACTTAGACCTAGACACTTTCTGACACTATTGTCAAAATGAACCTGGTGTATTTATCATAATGGTGATGGGTTTGCAGGGGCCGGATCTAAGGAATTATAAGAACGATTATAGTTAACACTTAGATTAGGCAAATAATTTAGAGTCATATGGAGTGTCATAAGTATACTTGGGCATATCCCTTATCTGATCATCACTTAGGTCTAATGTCATAACTTATTTCTAGAATCGATACTTGGTATCATCATTTCTTACACTTAAAATCATTACTTATTTCTATGTTAAATGCTTATAATGTAATCACAGCTTATGACTAAGATCAGCACTTATGTTCAAATCATCACCTGATGTTCAGATCACCACTTATGTCTAAGATCACGTTTTATTTCCAAAACCATACTTAGTATATAATCAGCGTTTATGTCTAAAATTAATGCTTAAGTCAAAGATCAACTCTCAATCAAGATCGTGGATTATGTTAAACTCGTGACTTACGAGTAGGATCATCACTTAATTTCTAAGGTCACATTTTATTTCCATTAACATACCCAATATATAATCATTGCCTAGGGTTAAAGATCGATACTTATGTCTAAGACCGTGACTTAAGGCAAAATCATAACTTAGTTTTTCAGATCATAGCCAAGTTCTATGCTTCCGTCGTGGATCTGGAGCCATGCTCTGATACCAACTGTAGCGACCCGTCCCGATCCCTAGTACTCGAAACGACTCACCCGCCGTATCTCGCTAAGGAGAATACAAGGCGTCGATACAAATCAACTACACGTCATCATAATAACGTGAATCGATGTTAGCAGAAGTCATTACTAAAATCCTCGATAAAATAATCATCATCATTAATACAATGTTTAAGAATTGCTAAATCAATACAATAGTCAAATGAATGTAAATATTAATCTTGAAAATACATAAACCTCGAGTATCGAAATAACTGTCTCAACCAATCCTCGAAAATCTTTTATGAATATCCTTAGTCCTGAAATCTCCCGTCCCGATCTTCTATGGTATATAACTCATGTGTAAGCATATCCTAACTTCTTCTACCTGCAAAACTAGTGAGTGGTCGTGTGATCCAAATCAACGGGCTCAGTAAGCAACCCATCTATACCCGTTATGGAAGTCATACATGCAGAGACAATTGCAGATAACATTTACAAATCAGCATACATGTCTCTAGTACTCAATTAAATTCACTCGAATATCTCTAACAGCTGACACATCGAGAATAGTCAAACAAGATCCATCATTCAATCTACATCAACGTGATGCATGCTCTTCTCAAATATGACATACACAACAAACAAATAATCACATAAACAAAGAAAAGAACAATACATGACAATAGAGCAAATAAACTGCAGAAAGTAAATCACTCCACATAATAATGCGCAACTTCATGATGCATGTCTTCCTCTACGTGTCACACGCAACAAAAGACATGTCATGCACGATGCTCATATCTCTACCGTGCAATGCATGGACCTCGAGGTGATCCTACCACACGCCTCGTCAGGCCACACGTCATGTCGGACCACACGCCTCATAGGGCCGCACGTCCAGTAGGACCACACGCCTCATAGGACCACATGTCCCGTAGGACCACACGCTTCATAGGGCCACACAGCACATAGACCAATGCAATGCTCGTGCCATGAATACAAATGCATATCATACGTAATCTGGTGCATCCATACTCATACATATGCTCACGTCCATACACGTGCATATGTACGTGCATGTATACCCTCACACATCCATATACATATATACAACGAACAATACACTAATGCATGATAAACATAACAAGCATAGATAAACCACTTACCCCTGATGCATGTCAACATAAAGAGCACAAGTAGATCACTTACATCTGATACATGATAACATAATGAGCACAAATAGACCACTTACCTCTGATGCATGACAACATAATGAGCACAAATAGACCACTTACCTCTTGTCGGTCACTTAGCTTTCTTATTCTATGCTCGAACATGAGTAAGGTTACCATAAAAGTCTCTGCTTCTACATGTCCAACTTATCCTCTGGAATCTCTAAAACTTAACCTATAAGTTAATTATTTGTTTATTAACTTGACTCTTCAACTTCAACTTTATACCACAAATTCCTTCTCAAGCTCATAAACTAGTAGGCTGCATGTAGTCACTAGCCCACATAATTATATATATATATATATATATATATATATATATATATATATTAACCGTAAAATTCAGTTTTATTGATGTAACCCTCACTTGTGGTGGAGGAAAACTATATTACATGAAAGATAAATCATGAAATGCGAAAAGAGAGTATAATGCTGTTATAATTTGCAACCTCCAATCATATATGATATGTCGCGTAAAACCATCCTTGTGGATAAAACCTTGGCGAAGGAAAAAGCGTGCATATTTATATGAGGAGAAGCTAGATGAAACCAGTTAGCATGAGTAATAAAGGGTCCAAAGATAAAGATCCAGCCTCGAAACGTAATGTATCTACAAGCTTCGCGGTTCTTTGTTCTACAGTATAGATGACGCCATTGAGTAGTATTTGTCCTCCAATGAGTTCCGGGCAAAAACATGCACATGTCAAAGATCAAAGTAAGGAACAGATCATCTAATGTCTAATTGTGAAAAAATTTGAGTGGTGAAGGTGGACTTTCAGCATGATACAGACAACCATCCAACAAGAAATGCTGTGAGTAATACGATGAAAATGTGTACCCAGGTTGCCCATATCATGGGTTGATATGGGCAACAGTCAAGATCAACAGCTGTAAAGTAGTTCTCATTCATGTCGAAGGTTTGGAACATGATCAGTCTTCACTATTGCATGTACTAGAGGTGGAAGATCTTTAAGACTGTCGAATTGAATGAAGAATTGATGGAACTGACCGTATTGAGCTAGATAATGCGCAGCCATATTAATCTCGCATGGAATGTATGCTAGCATGACCAACGACGAAGTGAGGAGAGAATGTAGAAAATGTGCCAAAGTAGTTTTATTAGCTTGAACATGTGTCAAAACACTCTGCGCATCTACCTCAACTTCCATTTGATAGCCAAATCGGACAAAGTACATCACTGCCAATACTGTCGCCTGCATCTCTGTCCTATCCGGAAATGAAGCAGACAAAGGGAAAGAAATTGCTCTGATAACCACACCATTGTTGTCTCTCAATATTGTTCCTGCTGCTGCTGAAGATCTCCTATGTGCAGCATCTACATTTAATTTATGCCTCCCAAAAGGTGGTAGCAGCCATCGAATTATCCTACATCGTAGAGATGGTAGAACTGGAATTAGGCCTTGTTGAGCCAAAAACGGATCTGGCTCAATGTATTTCCTCCCTTTATGGTCCAATGTCCATTCATATGTGGATCTTCTAATTTGTTCAATCATCAATCCACAGGACCAGCATCCCTCGCCAAATACAATAGATGCATAAGACTTCCATATTTTCCACATTATGAAACTTGGAAGTATAATACGGAGTTGACCCTTTAGTGATTTCCCTTGTGTAGATATCCACCATTGCAGTAAGTCTGAGCGAACGCTTTGTGAATCCCCCATTGGGCCTTCAAGACAAGATGCAAAGTATCTCCATATAGGTAATATCTCTAGACATTTAAGGAACATATGATCATTAGTAATTGTATCCACCAAACGAAAGGGGCATCGAGTTGGGTATACTGCTGCAAATCTGGCTAGATTCTTGGGAGCTGGTAGAGCCCCATGATAAAATCTCCATAAAAAAACTCGTTGCTTCGGATACACAAGCTTGTTCCAGATAAATTGATGAGAAAAGAGTCGAACACTAGCTTGTCTCACCTGAGTATAAGAAATCTTTAAAATAAACTCTTCATTTGGCATACATGTCCATTCAATGGAATTAGCATTTATGGTCGTTTGCATGAGGCATAGGGAATGTGTACGTCAGATTCTCTTCTAAATCGGTGAGTTTGTTATGCGCTGTCAGAAATCATGTCTCCCCCATATTTGGTGCAAAGAAAGGAGCAGAAAAATGTATGTTGCGTTTGGTATCTCCACCATAACTGACATGAATATGCAGTCTGCAGATCATCCAGTCGCCTAAGACCCAATCCACCTTCCTCAGTCGGTCGAAAGAGCTTATCCATAGCTATCCATGCATGCCTTTGAGCGCCATCCTTGGCTCCCCAGAAAAATTTAGTCATCATGCGATGTAAGATATTGACTGTGTTGGATGGCAACAAGGAAACTGCAAGAAGATGTAGTGGAATGGCAGAAATCACATGCTTAATCAAAATTAATCTTCCTGCATGATTCAAAAATTTGTTCTGACACATATTTAATTTGGTCTGAAAAGCGGAAATCAATTGTAAATAGTGGCTGATGCGAGCCTTTCCTTTGAATAGTGATATACCCAAGTACTTAATTGGCAATGAGACCGCTTGCATTTGTATTGCACTTTCCATTCGTCATATTTGTGCAGTGTGAAGATCCCCTGGAGCTACAAATTGGCTCTTTTGGTAGTTAACAGCCTGTCCTGTAGCTCGTTGATATAGCTGTAGAACTCTCAAAATCGAGTAAGATTGCAGACACTACCATTAACAAAAATCAACAAATCATCGGCGAAGGCTAGATGAGATAAACATGGACGTGCTCTGCCTACATTATATGGTTGAATAGCACCTTGCGATATCAAATGATTCAAACCTCTTGAAAAGACTTCCGAAGCAAGAATAAACAAAAGTAGAATAATGGGTCTCCTTGCTTGACACCACGAGAAGGTTTGAAAAAGCCAGATGGAACGCCATTGATGAGGATGGAAACGTATGTCCCTTGAAGATGGTTAAATATCAAGGTGATCAACCGTTGTGAAAACACAAATTGTTGAAGAAGTTTTGTTAAGAAACTCCAATTAACTTTATCAAATGCTTTCATCATGTCTAGTTTGATCATAACATTTGACCCGCGTACTTTTTTGTCTAAAAGATGGACCATTTCCTTCGCCAACAATATGTGATTAGAAATATCTCTTCCCTTTAAAAATCCTGCTTGTTCCTTAGATATTACCTTGTGCAGAATTGGTTGTAGCCTGGTTGCCAGCATTCTTGTTGCAACTTTGGATTCAAAGTTTGTCAAGCTAATAGGTCTAAAGTCAAAAAACTTCCGTGGAGCAACCTTCTTTGAAATTAATGTTATCAAGGTGCTTCCCATTGCCTTTGGTAGCGGTATACCCAAAACATATTCTTGTATGGCCTTTACTACGTCATCTTTGACAATTTGCCAACAAGATCGAAAGAATTGTCCATTATAGCCATCTGGTCCTGGAGTACTCTTTGGATCTAATGACCATACTGCTTCTTTGACTTCGTGTAATTGCGGCAATGCACAAAGCATTTCATTATCCTCTACAGTAAGTAGTTTTGGGATCACATTCAAGAGTAATTCTTCATCTTCACTTTGTTCTGCTGTAAACAGTTGTGTGTAATAAGCTACTGCCTGTTGCTGGATTGATTCTGTTGTATCACACAATATTCCATCTTCACTGTATATTGAAGTTATGGTCTGTCTATGTTGTCTATCTTTCACTATACTATGAAAATAAGAAGTGTCGGCGTCACCCGCATTCATCTATTTTAGCCTAGCCCGCTGCTCCTAGTATAATAATTCTCTTCTTGCTGCTAGTTTATACTGTGCCTTGGCTTGATGATACTCTTGACGATTCTCTGGCATAGGATGCATATCGTATATTCTCTCTAATCTGATAGCTTTTTGTTCTGCTTCCTGCAACTTATCAAAAATGTTACCAAATATATATATAAGTCAATATGCACAGTGCAATGTTTATTAAATTATATTTTATGAAAGTTGCATCAAATTAGAATATATAACATGTACCACATCGGTTACATGCCATATCTTAACAATTGAGCATAGATTTAGAGTACTAAATTTGTATCATTTCTGGTCGACACATGCATATTACATTTATATATAAATATGCAACTAAGTCATGTGAATATCACTTTTTCCCTTTGTCTATTTTATGTACGAATGGATACACATTCAGTAAACAACATAGTCATGTACATCTATGCCAACTTACATTCGATAGTGGCGTCCATTGACAAGCTAAATAATTTTCATTCGTAACATATACACACATACATCAGACACCTCAAAATTTTTAATGTAAAGTATCATTTCATGGGCTTTCAAATACCACACTTGTTACAAACGGATTTTAACATTTGAGCACATATTCGAATTCGTCCATTTGATTCGTTTTTGTATATACATACGGCCGAACATTCATATCACATATATATGTACATATATTTAATCAATACATACAATTCAACATACGCATATATACAAACAGACATACTTGTATAAAAATACATTTATGCAATTCAAGAAACTAATGCATGATCCAAGTTAGTACCGAAAATACAAACATATAGTTTGTCAAAATCATAGTAAATACAACAAGGTTACTTGCTTCGTATACTATATCGTAGACAATTGTAATTCGGAATGAGTTGCCACAATTTTCTTTCTTTCCTCCAAATATTGTCTCGGCTGTGGAACAAAATTTAGCCAAAGAAAAATTATTTTGCTTGCTATATGAAAGATTGGGTTGGAGCACAACCTTCTTTTTTTTCTTTTTCTCCTCCCTCTTTCTTCTCCTATCCCGCGGCAGCTTCCCCTTTCTTTCCTCAATGTAACCGGCTAAACTCTGTGGGAAAAAAGATAAGTGTAGCCTATTTAATATGATAGGATTAAGGGAGTAATGAGGGAGTTATAGGATTAATGGTGGAGGTTATGAAATTAAGAGTGTAGTGGGGATAATGGAGAGTCAAGGTAGTATTTTTTTTACCCATTACCGGTTAAACACATATACGTTATATTTTTTTTATTTTTTTTCAATCTGGGTTGTAGCATCGTAAGACTTGTAAGAAGATATATAAGAGGTTGGAAGGCTTTTTGGTATATCTTATCATTGCTTGAAGCGAGAAAAAATATTGTCTTCTTCCTTGCTTAAGGGGATGCCTAAATGAGCAGTGGGAGTGGGTAGAATAGGATAGAATATCATCATTTAGTTTCTACATAATTTTCGATACTTGGTATTTTGTTGGAGATTTTTCTAGCCACAATTTCCTTCTCCTTTTTCTATCTAAGTGGCGCCATTTATACAATGTGTGTCTATATTTTTTTTTGGAAAAGAAGATTTTATTAACATAAACCTCACTTTTGGCGGAGGAATACCTTATTATAATGCAGAAGCATAATGCGATAGTAGAAATCTATGGATTATCAACCTCCAAAACATATATGATATGCCGCATTAAAACCTTGCCAAGTAAAACCACCCTTGTGGATAAAACCTTGGCGAAGGAAAAAGCGTACATATTTATATGTTTGGAGCGATGATAAGCGTTACAGTGTAATACAAATGAAAACAATGGATCAAAAAACACGTCATGGGGTGATACGCCATGGGTCTCGTCGTTAAAGCCGATCAGTGTATGTGATGCCGTCTGTGTATTGAAGAGAGAAAAGGGTTTAAGCCAAAGGAACTCTCTAGCGCAATTTCGTAGTCCATCCCCGTTGTGAAAATCCGCCTCATGAATGTTAAAAGCCAGCCACAGTGTAGACTCCGTCCATGCACCATGAAAACAAGAGAGGGTGTTAAACATATAGAGAAGACATAAGATAAGGCAGCCGACCCAGCGAATGTAACGCATACCGAATCTGCCTGTACTTGTCGAAGTACAGGCAGAGAAATCAAATGAGCGCCAATCCATGTGGAAGATGTGTGAAGCCGCAGTGTAAAAAGGGCGAATATGCGAGATCGCCCATGTACCAATGAAACATAAATGTACGTCAAGCAGAAGTAGTAAATGTAATAAATATATACGAATACCGTAAAGTGAGGTGTGAAGCTCACCGTGTCGAGTACAGGCACCGAGCGCTAGTGTATGCCAATCCTTGTGGAAGACTTGACACTCACCAGATGAAATAAGAAACATGATGTCGGGTTGAGATGTGGTCCATGCACAGGAGAAAATAAACATTGCGTCAGTAATGAGCAGACGATATGAGAGGCCATAAAAGAGCAAGGTAAACATACCGAGTCTGCCTGTACTCGCACGAGTACAGGCAGAGGATACTGTAGTGTGCCAATCCATATGGAAGACCAAAAGTTCAATGAGTACGTAAGGTTGCTGATGTGAGGTCCAAGGTGGTTGAAGCACATACCATAGGTGGCAAACTATTGTTAGTGAAGGAACACGTGCTCGGTGATGTCATTGCGTAATGGGCAAGGTAGTGAGCCGCCATGTTAGCCTCGCGGTATATATTCATTATTTCTAAATGATGATTGATAATCAACATTTGTAAGAGCCTGAGATGGTAATTTCCAAAAATAGGTTGCGGCTGACGTAGGCGCAGCAGCATTTGCGCGCAGTCTGTCTCTATGACAAGTGTTCGATATAATGGAAGAAAGTAGAGTAATCCAAATAGCGTAGCCTGAATTTCAGCCATCAATGGTGTGCATGGTGGTAATCGAAATGACAAGGCGCGCACACATACTCCGGCATGATCGCGCAAGATAACGCCGCCTGCAGCATATTGTCGTCCAACTGCCGCATCCACATTAAGTTTGAATTTTCCTGATGGAGGAGTGTGCCATCTTACCACTTTAAGACGGGGAGGTCGAACATATGGAATCCATGAAAGAGAGGCAGATGGCCCTGCGGTGAGTTTTGATCCATGCAACGTGTGAATCCACATGTTGATGTCGAAGTGGACAGTGGCCTGAAGTGCCAATAGAGAAAAAGATGCCGTGTCCTCATACACTAAACTAGCATAACAGCGCCAGATGTTATGCACTAGGATACCCGGAACAACAATCTTTAAAACCCCAAGCAGAGAAGAAGAGGAGGAACGATACCACCATGACAAGATGTATTGGCGCAGATTCAGAGTAGCGATGGAGACTCCATGCAATTCCGCCGCAAAGAAAGTCCATAATAGACTAATGGGGGGACAATATAGGAATACATGATCAAGTGTGTGTCTATATATATATATATATATAGAAAAGATCTTTTATTAAGAGAAAGCCTCACTTTTGGCGGAGGAAAACCATTGTACAAATGTCAGAATACACGAATAAATGGATCAAAAAGCCAATGATGAGATATCTCCAGTCGTATACGATATGTTGCATTAAAACCTTGCCAAGAAAAACCACCCTTGTGGATAAAACCTTGGCGAAGGAAAAAGCGTGCATATTTATACGTTTGTCATTGATACCTAAGTTGTACAAGACAGTATACAAAGAGTTTGTATGTGATGCTGCCCGAAGATTATGTATGCCACTGGTGTTGAAAAGAAGAGCCATCTTGAGTTGGACTATGTTGTAATGCTGCCATAGTTGCGTGCCATTGTGATGCTCAGTCCGGATATCAGCCGCGTGTAAGTGGTAAGGCATCCAAATTGGGTTGATCATCCATGCCATCCAAATCGTGTTGATCATCCATGCAATAGGCAAGTAAAAGCATGTGTGAAATATATAGAGAATACCTGCCTGCACCATCCGATGTTCAGGCAGGGTTATTGGAGGAGAGCCAATCCATATGGAAGACCCGGGAAGCAGCGACATCAAAAAAACTATACCACAGACGCCTCTCAGCTCCCAGTGAAGTGGAGAAACATATTGTCGATCGATATACATGGGGCAAGTAAATTTGCTTCATCAGTGTAGAAAGAATGTGAAATCGCGACCTGATATGCAAAAGCAAAAGAAAAGAAAACGAACCATGCCTGCCCGCACCAAATGTAGTGCAGGCAGAAAGGAGGGGACGGTGACAATCCGTGTGGAAGACTGCATGTTTGCTAGTGTTGCAAGCGCACGCCAAATGGAGCTCACAGTTATCACAACAGCCATTGATCATGGGAATTGAGACAACATTAATATGTATTATCAAAAAAAATTATGCAGCAGCAGTGTATGAGATGAGCAGTATGCGTACCGGGTCTGCCCGTGACTGTTAGGACACGGGCAGAAGATGCGAAAAAAACAGCAAGCCATTAGATTGTGCGTAAGTGCGCCGATGTGAGATCCAGTGCCACGGATGCCTTGACCATGGAAGGAAGGGTATGACTGTTATACAACCCCGTTGTAGGATGCATCATTGCATGTTGGGCAAGATAATGAGCCGGCATATTATTCTCCCGGTACGTATGAAGCAGTACCAGCCGATGCTGACTAACCAAATTGTGAAGTTGCCGAAGATGATAATTTCCTGTTGGCTTCCGAGGCTTACAGAGACATGTTATCATTTGAGCACAATCTGATTCCACCATAAGCGAACGGTATAAAGGTAGAAAATAAATCAGGCCAAAAAGAGTAGCCTGAATCTCTTCATGTAATGGTGGACTGTGAGGAAGACGAAAAGAAAGGGCCTGGATACAACCACCATCGTGATCACGCAAAATCACTCCCCCTGCTGCATAATGTTGGCCAACTGCTGCATCCACATTTAACTTGAGACGCCCAGAAGGGGGTGTTTGCCACCGAATAATCCGAAGACGAGGAGTACGAATCCGAGGGAGCCAGGAGAGAGATAGCAAAGGACCTGCTGCCAGCTTGGTCCCCTGGATACGCCTCGTCCAAACATGTATGTCAAAGTGAATAGAGTTACGCAATGCCGCTGTCGAAAAAATTGTTGTGTCCCCAAAGATGAGCTGTGCATATTGACGCCAAATGTTTGATAATACTATCACAGGAACGACGATCTTCAAAACCCCCGCAAGTGATGTAGAATTGGACCGATACCACCAAGATAGTAAATATTGCCGCAAAGACATAGATGTCGGTGGTACGCCATGTAATTCAGCAGCAAAAAAACTCCAGAAATATCGAATGCGGGAGCAGTAAATGAATATATGGTCCACTGTGGCCGAATGTGATCTGCAAAAAGGGCATTGGGTAGGACGCACCACCAGATATTGTCCTATGTAATCTTCAAAAGGCATGGCTGAATGGAAAAAATGCCACAACAAAAGCCGAACAGAGGGAGAGTGGTGTTTAGACCAAATAAATGTTGTCGAGAGTAAGGTTGGGCGCGAAACCCGACATAAATCATCGGCCGACTTAAGTGAAAACTCCCCGGAAGGCGTGGACGTCCATGATAGAAATGTGCCCAATCCAGTTGAGTGAGAAGAACAGAGGGGGTGAATGCGACAGATAGATTTCCAAACTACGGAATCTGGTAGCCTGGGAGTATAGTCGCCCCGTCTTCCATATTTAAGATGCATATACTGACTCCATAATGTATCATGGCACTGATATTGCCACCATATGCGACATGTATATGCCTGTTGCAGCTCACGAAGACTGCGAAGTCCTAATCCACCTTCTTCAACCGGAGTAGTAATGGCATCGTCCTTCTGGGGTAAAAGACATCACTGGGTTTCATGGCCTCATATTCTCCAACCATGCGAGGAAGTTGGACTGGGGCTCCGTGATTTGATTTCACTGCAAAAAGCCTGCCATTGTCAGATCTGGTGGGCATACCAACAGCACACTACCCTCTGGAGCAAGTTCATGCATGCGAAATATGGTAGACGTGGAGATTATGCTCCAAGACTTACTGACTCGCCTATTTGGAAGATAATATGTCGAATTCATCCCTTCTGCCTTGTTCAAATAGCGGGGCACGATGCCCATCTTACATGGCTGCCAACCCCATCGGGCGAATTCTCCTTGAAATCTGCCTACGACGAATGTCGCATAACCAGCCCAACATTAATATCTGCGAAATTCATTTAGTTCAAGCATCATTCTCCAGTTATCCAAATTTTCCTATGGCGGCTTTTCCACTCGGCATTACCTTTTCAGGATTATATTTGAACCTACATTGTTTTGCGCCAAACACAATGCCCTTTTTGTAAACAGTCTTCGGCAGAGGTAGATCATATCTTCATCTATTGTGCGTATATCCGGCCCATATGGTCTTACTTTTCTAGTGAATTGCACTGTCCTCTTCCAGCCTCCACATTATGCCTTCGTCAATATCTTCTATCATGGTGGTATCGATCTTCATTTACCTTAATATCGGGAGTTTTAAAATTAGTTATCCCATCGATCATGGTATACAATATTTGGCGCGATTATGCATCGTTAATATATGGAGATAAAAACATATTTTCACCGGACACTCTGCGGGGCTCAATTCTTTATGATATAACTATTTGGAGCAAAAAAATGGCTGGGTCCAAATTAGCCACTGGTACTCTGCCAACATTTGAATGGTTTTCCATGCCTCAGCCACCGCGACCTACGTTGGTCCGTTGGCGCACACCGCCAGTGGGTAAATACAAATTGAATACTGATGCAGCAGTAGGCAGATTCTACAGTTCTGGAGGAGCAATTTTACGTGATCACTCGGGTTCATGCGTAGGTGCGGTATCTTTCCGACTTCCGCCTAGTACCCCGCTTCAGGCGGAGATACAATCTGCGGTATTTGGCCTTTTGTATTTTCTTCCGCTGTATAGATCAATCATTCTGGAGACGGACTGCATGCAACTCATATCCCGGCTTAAGCGGCCATTTCTGGCTCATGGTAATTATCATCTTCGCATGCTTCACGCATTAACTCATCTCCATCGTCTGGACTTCCTGCACATATATCGAGAGGCGAATATGGTGGCGCATTACCTAGCACAACATGCAATGATACATCCTACTACTCAATTTTACACCTCGCATACTCTCCCACCTTTAGCACGAAGCTCGGTGGCATTGGATCTCTCCACAGCTCACTTGCGTCTCGCCTAATAAAGTCTTCCACATGGATTGGCAATTTTTACATCTTTCTGCCTATATTCTTCGGATTACAGGCAGTCTCGGTACGCGGTGCATTCAATTAGTCTTCCTTTTTCTGATTTACATATTGATACATATTAGTGTGTTTCTTATCACTTGCACACGCTCTGTCTTTATGAACTTTGGTGATCATGAGTATGCGGCGGCTACACCCCAGTTCTTACAATACCTGTTAAAGGCGGCAACCTGGATCAAAACTTTTGGTGCAACAGCATATGCATTTCCATTTAGCAGTATAAAGTCGTCGCCTTTGTTTAAATCAAGCCAGAGCGACTTCGGTATGTGTCGAGCAGTTTTATATATTTACATCTCTTGTTTACTTGCCACTGTATTATCTGCTACTCTATTGCTTGGCGAGGTACATTGGAGATCGCATGTTCATTCCCAGGCGACTTCGAACGGGCCCCTTGCTCAATCAGCGAATAGGCGGCATAAATCCACTCACAGGGAGATTGTTAAGCTATGGCTATTAGACGAATATATGTTGTTTAGTATCAATGAATGTCGTATAAATATGTACGCTTTTTCCTTCGCCAAGGTTTTATCCACAAGGGTGGTTTTTCTTGGCAAGGTTTTAATGCGGCATATCATATACGACTGGAGATGCACCATTATCCGCTGGCTTTTTCACTTTTTTGATTTTGATGATGTATGACGCACTATCTTGTAATAAGGTATTCCTCTGCCATAAGTGAGGCTTTCCTTTAATAAAATATCTTTCATAATATATATATATATATATATATATATATATATATATATTCATTTATGTCATACTTTCTTTTTCTTTTATTTAAATGGTTCTAATTTTTTGTTTCATGTCTTTTAGTTTTGATTAAAATTTAGTCCATTAGCTTTAGTCTTTGCCAATTATTTTTATTTAAATTTTATCGTATGTTCGGAAACGTTTGTTACCTAGTTTTATCCTATATCAATATATTGATTAATGTATCGTTCAATTATTTTTTTCCCAGCGTTACTAACCCTAATATACTATCTTAGTCTATTTTATATTATCGGACGATAATGAAATTGGGAGTGCGCTCTAATGATGTGAACCCGTTGTATACGATCGATGTCCTACTAAATTCCTATTCATGTTTTTATTCCGCCATAACTTTATCGGTATCGAAATTTTATTTTCTTTTCTATTATCTTATTTCTTTTCATACCGACCGAGAAATGAAGGCCATGACTTTTTCCTCCTTATAAAAAGTTTCGTCCTCGAAACTTGTCTGTTCTATCGATCTCACTGTTAGGAGTTTCAAATACTTAGATTCTATTGGCACCGCTTAATAGTAAATCCTTCAACTTATATATATATATATATATATATATATATATATATATATATATAACCTGCAGGCTAACATTTTCTTTGATGCTGCGGAACCTTCTTTGCAAAATGATCCCGATCATGGAGACTTGGGGCATTCATCGGATACTGGGTTGACTGCTGATAATCCAACTGCCGACTTAAATGTCCCAGATGCAGTTAATACCTCCATCTCCAGATATGGAGGTCTTGATATCGCGATTGCAGGAGCCAGCGAAGGATGCTGAATTGATACCTGTTGTTCCTCGTCGGAAACGTCGTGCCAGAAAGGATCTACCCCCTTTGTCACCATCTACTATATTGACGCGCAGTGCATCGCACATCTTGCAGGGAAGTGACTCTACTCTTTCTCAATGAATGCATTAATATAGAATATTAGAGGCATGTGTGCCTCTCAACCTAGATTGCATCAGTTGATACCTGAACATCGTTTACATTTACTTGTGCTTATTGAACCAAAGCATCCTCCCTCGCGGATAAATGGGTTTGGTTTAAGCCTTGGATTTTCACATTTCTATCCTTCTCACTCTGAACATATTTGGTTTTTCTGGCGTGATTCAGAGTTTCATTTGCTTGATACGCAGGATCACAATCAAGTTGTTTATTTCACCTTGATATTTCGTCCGCTTCACTTCACCTTTGTTTTGTCGACTGTATATGCCAAGCGCACATCATCTTTGCGCCGTTCTATATGGCAGTCTCTATGTGACTTTTCTAGAGCATCCACGTTACCTTGGATGGTTGGAGGGGAATTCAATACTTTTTGGACACTTGATGATCGTAGTGGTCATTCACATCCACCCCTTGCATCATTGCAGGATTTTAATGACTGTATTGAGTCTTGCTCTCTTATGGCCCCGCATTTTCAGGGACCCAGATACACTTGGGCTGATGGCAGGGGTCTAGGCCGTGTTCGTCGCAGATTGGACTGGTTATTTATCAACTCTTCTTTTCAGGATGTGTTTGAGGATATGCAGCTAGCTCATCTTTTGAGGGTCTCTTCGGATCACACGCCCTTGTTGTTTGTGTGTCGACTAAGCAGCGCTGGAGGTTGTCGCACTTTTTGCTTTCTGGACTCATGGTTACAACATCTGGATTTCCTCTCCTATACACAGAATGCTTGGTCCTCGTATACCACTACAGGTGGTATGTATGACTTTTATTCAAAATTATTTTCTCTGAAGAGGGACATTCAATGGTGGAATAAAGATATTTTCGGTAATATCTTTACAAATCTTATGCAAGCCGGATCTAATCTCAATAGTGCTGAGAGAATTTGGGATGCCGATCCTAATGACGACAAGCGCGAGTCATATCATCATGCCAAAGCTGAATATCTTCGTGCCTCCACTTATGAGCTCCATTTCTGGAAACAAAAAGCACGGGTCAAATGGCTCAAGGAAGGTGATGCCAACACACGTTATTTTCAGTCTATTGTCAAAGGGCGACGTCACGATTATACATACAGCAAACCCGCACTTCTACTGGTGAGCAGTGTACGTCGCCCATGGCCATCATGCCCGAAGCTGTTTCTTTCTACACCTCTTTATTTGTTAGGGAATCAACACATAATCATAAAGCCATTCTTTCACACATCCCTTGTATGATCTCGGAGTCAGATAATGCTATGCTCACGCAGTTGCCAATGGAGACAGAGGTAAAGGAAGCAGTGTGGCATTTAGACCCTCACAGTGCAGCAGGACCAGATGGCTTTCATGGTCAGTTTTATCGATTTTGTTGGCCAATTATTCATTTTGATGTAGTAAAAGCAGTGCATGAATTTTTTTTCTTGGCGTTCCACAGCCCTCAGTCATGGCTAGTGCGTTACTAACCTTGATCCCAAAGATACCATCTCCTCAAACTTTCGGTGATTTTCGGCCTATCTGTCTCACAAACTTTCTGAGTAAAGTTTGTACGCGCATCATCGCCACCTGCTTGAGTAAGCTGCTTCCCAAATTAATATCTCAGGAGCAGACAGGTTTCTTACCCAGACAAGATATATCCACGCAAGTTTTAATGGCACGTGAGATGATTCACATGCTTGATAAGGGTGGTTCTCAATTATGTTTGAAGTTAGACATGATGAAGGCTTTTGATAGAGTAAGCTGGGATTATCTAGAATTGTTGTTACGGCAGTTTGGCTTCTCATATTTCTTCATTCGGATAATCCTTAACCATTTACGTGCCACCACCTTATCAGTTTTGATTAATGTCCAGGCTTCAGGGTCATTTCGGCCCTATAGAGGTGATAAACAGGGTGACCCGTTGTCCCCTTTGCTCTTTATTCTTTCATCTGAGGGTTTCAGCAGAGGCTTAAAATCATTGGTTGACTCCGGCGCTTTACAACCTTTTCGACTTAGTCGGGTTCTGTTTGCTATCACGCACTTGGCTTATGCGGACGACCTTCTTGTGTTCTTACGTGGCACACAATGCAATTTAAGGCGGTTTCATACATTCGTGACTTCGTATGAAACAGCTTCTGGTCAGAAGGTCAATTATCAAAAAAGCCGTTTCATTCCTTCTGCCAACATCTCAAGTCATCAGCAGCGGTCATTCGATACCAGGTTAGGCATACGGTTTCTGCTTTACCATTTCGATACCTTGGATCCTATTTACATAAGGGTATCAATCGCTCTCGATATTGTACTTCCCTGCTGCAGCATATTGATGAACGCCTACATGGATGGCACTCCCGGCTACTTTCTTTAGCAGGTCGTCTTGTATTACTTCGTTTTGTGATTTCGTCTCTTCCGTTACATGTCTTGCTGCAGGAGGGTTACCAAAATCCGTCATCAGAATCATAGAAAGGAAAATGGCATCATTTTATTGGGAAAATCGGCATCATTGGGTGGCCTGGTATACTATTACTACGCCCACTGAGGATGGTGGTTTGGGGCTTCGGGATCTTAGCATGTTACAAAAGGCTTATCACTGTCGCATATGGTAGTCATATCAGCAGCATGATACACTTTGGAGTAAATATATGCATATTAAATATGGCCACTGAGGGGATTATCTGCCTAGATTGCCAAATTCGCCAGTCTGGAGACTTATCTGTCGCATTCATGATACCTGACTTACTCAGTCTGACGGCCATAGCTTGCATCTCACCTGGACACCATCGGCATCGGGAGAATTTACATTAAGATCAGCTGATGACATTTGCAGGGCACCACAGCCAACATTGCTATCTGCTAGATTCATTTGGTTCAAGCATCATTCACTGGCCACTAAGCTGTTATTATGGCACCTTTTCTATTCAACTATGCCATTTGAGGATTATATTGGTAAGTACTCTACAGGTCGTCCAACGCAATGTCCTTTTTGTAAGCAAGCTTCGGCCACAATGGATCATGTCTTTCTATACTGCATAGCCATTCGTCCCATCTGGGATTTTTTTGCCTCTGAGTTACATGGTTTGTTCCCCATGTCATTGCATCTTCATCAATACCGGCTATCTTGGTGGTATCGCTCTACATTATCGTCTCTTCTTGGGGTTTTAAAAATAGTTGTTCCAGCGATTGTTGTGTTCAACATATGGCGCACCTATGCATCACTTGTGTATGGTGAGTCAACCTCATTTTCTCCGTCCTCTGTTCGGGCTTCCATCCATTATGATATTGTGACGTGGATTAAAACAATTCATGGCTCCAAACTTGCGGCAGGACCGACACCTCATCTCTCATGGATTCCTGCTATTCGGTCTCCATGCCCGCAAGTAGTTCGTTGGCGAACACCTCCTTCCGGTAGGCTAAAATTAAATATAGATGCGACGGTTGGCAGACATTATGCATCAGGGGACAATTTTGCGTGATCATTCGGGTACCTGTGTGGGAGCGATTTCATTTCGCTTACCTCCATGTACACCACTGAATGCGGAGATACAGGCGACGGTGTTTAGTTTATTGTATTTCCTCCCGCTTTATCGTACCATTATGTTAGGGTCGGATTGCAATCAAATGCTGTCTCGACTAAGGCAACCACAATCAGTTTTTGGAAACTATCATCTGCGCCAACTACATACACTACTTCACCTCCATCAGCTAGAATTTACTCATGTTTATAGAGAGGCAAACATAGCTGCTCATTACCTTGCTCTGCATGCAATGCTCTTCCCTCAGACACAATACTTCTCGCGCCATGCTCTTCCATCGTTGGTTCGTGGCTCGATTGCATTGGATCTCTCATCTGCCAATCTTCGTTTTCCTTGAGCTTTCCCGGTCTTCCATATGGATTGGCATGAGTTTCATATTTCTGCCTGTACCCTGGGGGGTGTAGGCAGACCCGGTATGCTTTGCATTCTCATAGCTTTCTACTTTTTGCTATGCCTTGTATACCTGTTTAACCTAGCATTTTATTTTACATGTGCATGGACGGAGACATATATCATGATAACCCACACCTTTGGCGCGGATGACATACTCTATGACGTGAGGACCGTGCATCAACCTGCGCTGGATTTCCTATGGCCTGGCACTTCATGCCTTTCTTTTTGGTCTATTTGGCTTGTAATTTCTATTCCAATGTATTGTAACGCATATCACCGCTCCAATTATATAATATGTACGTTTTTTTCCTTCGCCAAGGTTTTATCCACAAGGGTGGTTTTACTTGGCAAGGTTTTAATGCGGCATATCATATATGATTGGAGGCTGATAATCATTATTTCATTGCATTCGCTTTTTTCATACGATAACATTATTATGTAATAAGGTTTTCCTCCACCACAAGTGAGGCAGTATATCAATAAACTAAAATTTCTTTCAAAAAAGAATGAAATATATATATATGTATATATATATATATGTATGTATATATATATATATATGTATGTATGTATGTATGTATGTATGTATAAGGAAATGCCCTTTAGGAAATAATACTAATTGTTAAGGTTTCAAGATAACCTTTTATTTAATAGAGGGAAGGGTCATTTGGTCGCTTGCCTATATACACTGATCTAATTGGCTTAGTTTAAGGATGTTACTCTCCTCCAAGATCATTGCTTACATCTATGATCATTACTTAAATTATAAGATCACTTCTTAAGTTCATGTCGTTGTTTACTTTATGTGTCCATAATGGATCTAGCGTCATTGCTCTGATACCACCTGTAGCGTCCCACCCAGAACTAGAGTTTTGGCATGGTGCACTCGTCGTATTCTGCTACGAGAAGTATAAGACATCGATACTATACATGTACATGTCAACAAGAATATGAATGGATAAGCAGAAGAAACATAAAGATAAACATGCGACATGCATATCAATACAAATCGTCATAAATCTGTACAAATCATAATGTCAATGTCTCCAAACTAATATAAGTACATCATGATCAAAATGTCTAACATAACCAAAAGGTAGCTCCGGCATACTTCGTATCTCACGGGTAATCTCGCCGGGGTTTGTTCTCTATGAATAGCGGGTCAATGTCCCTATTATCTACAATGTGATAAGACAAGTATGAGCGATAAAACTAATCGCCCAGCAAGTAATCCGTCTAAATACGTCATGTCGATCATGCATGGGAGATGGGATAATAAAATAACGATAAGTACATGAACAACATAACATTTCACGTCTCCAACTTTAATAAATAAAGTGCATAACATAAATATAAATAAATAACAAGTAACACATATATTTTCATCAAAATAAGCATTCTATACTATCAAGCCTAAAAAACGCCACTATCATACATATCCATACTTAGAGTCTCGATCAAAGTCTAAGATGTAATCATTCTTAATCTTATCATCTAGATGCATCAAGTCCTTATACGAGTCATGCAAATGCGATATTCTTGTGATGCGATATCATAAAACGATGCCATAAAAATTTCTATAACGATGATCGATGAAACACGATAGCAATATCCATTTTCCACAAATATGTCTAAAACATAACTTTTCATAAACATGTTATTTTCATATTCTGGCTATAGCACTTTACCTTGCATGCAAATGATATCTTCATAGTAACGAAATAATCTTCCATATAGTAATATGTACAAATATGAATTCTCATAAGTCCACATGGTGTTACATCATATGTACACATCACTAACGATAGCTCGATATGCCGAAGATCCCTTGTTCCCGATAAGGTGTTACCATCGGGCATGTTAGCTTGTGATATGTACATATATTCGATTCGGTTCGACTCGTTAACACTACTATGTGCAATCGAATCATAGATCTCAATTTCCCATTGTCATTTTTTTGACCTGTCAACTTGAAGTAGTCTGTGAAACCATCACGTTGATCGACCCATTTTGGAGATATCGAATGTATTTTCAGATTCTACGTGATTTCAATCAAATCTGTCAGTTGCATTATAAAAGAATTTACTCAATGATTCTTTATCCTTTTTCCTCTCAGCTACATGAACTGTTTCATTTGTTTTTTATTTAGTATTTGAATCATTTTTGCTCCTTAGAGTAACAGCATTTAAATCTTTAGGATTTGTTTTGGTATTACTAGACGAACTTCTTTGAATTCTATCTAATAACATATTCGCTATTTAACCAATTTGTGTCTTTAAATTTTTTAATTTGAAGCTTCTTGGGTTTCGAATCTAGTTTCTGAACTTGTTATTTCGTCAAGGTATTTTTCCGATTCACTTGAGGATGCAGAAAGAGAGAAAGATATCCTAAATTTTGATTTTGATTCCAAGAATTATAGTTATTTCTACATGACAAATTAGAAAGATATCCTAAATTTTGATTTTGATTCCACGAATTATAGTTACTTCTACATGAAAAGTTATAGGCATTGGGGTATGGATTGTTAAAGTTTGATTTTAACCTACAAAAATTAGCTTCATTATTTAAATAAAAATTTTCATTTCGACTAGTAAAATTACGGTAAGGAATACATGTATTGGAAATATTTTTTTTTTTTATGAATGTAGGCCCAAAGACCCGTTCGCAAGTCCTCATTTTCGATGACGTGGTGGGCCTTTAACCTCTAAATAATAGTATTGTATTTTAGGATGTATAATAGTTGTACCTGAGATGCAGTTTTCACGTCAAAATCATTTCCCCATTGACGGTCCCAACTTAGGTGGCGTTTGGTTAGGAGATATGGGAATGAGGAAATGGGTTTGAAGGAATCCAAACCCATTCCGGCTGTTTGTTTGGGGTAAATAAGAGAATGGATTTCATTTTGATATCCAATTATTTGGAAATTGATATCGTTTTTTGATATACTAGGCCCCTCCTTATCTATCAAAATGTGGGAATGGGGTCAACGTCGGTCAACGCCGGCAAACGCCGCCGGCCGCCAGTCCGCCACCGGTCCGCCGCTGCCGGCCACCGGTCCGCCGCCGTCGGCGACCATTACTCCGACTGGTCACTATTCTCATTCCCATTTTAATACCAAACAACTATCACTTTTAACCCCAAACTCATATCCTCCAAACCCATTTCCTATCATACCCATTCCGATTCTAATTTCGATTCCCAAGTGTCAACCAAACGCCACCTTAGAATATGAGCGAATATATTTTACATTTATTTTGTCGAGCAAAAAGTCAAATCTCTAAAGGTTTCTATTACTATAATTCTATAAATTTACATAGAGGATTTAAATTAAAAAATCAATGGTCTCATAGATTGATGTTAGCAGACAACTCATGTAATGAGCCCGGTACACTTCTGGTTACACAAAATCATTCTTTAAGTTTCAAAATATAAATTTTCTTTTTGACTTTTCAATATAGTGTAAATATGTTTTAAAGATAATGTAATTTACGTACCTTGATTTTGATTCAATAGATTAGTCTAAACAGTTAAACGTTAAAAATCCAAAAAAACACATATTTTTTTAACAAGGGAGTATAGTATAATAATGGCTGCAACAGGTCTGTGGGCACTGTGTCTCCCCCTTAGAGGGCCGGTGAGTACGTGATTTACATCTTCCCAACTGTCTCGTCCGGTCGGGGTGTAGAGGGCCCTTGGGGTTGGAGAAACAACCTTTATTGCTACAATAATGGATGCAATTTGGATGATTTAGATTGTGGCCGCTTGACCTTGGTCTATTATGTATATGATGAGCCAAAAGCTAACCTGCTCAGAAAAAGACAAAACTTTTCGGTTAGTCAAACGGTCAACGTAGCTCAAGTTCAGCTACTTGACTAGATAGCCTCGGCCAAAAGGCCTCTACATATCTCGTCCATAATATATTTCGGCCTCAACTTGTTCTAGGCCGGTAATTGCAGACTACATTCTAGGTGCCAAGCATCGCTAGACTGAAACAGTATCATCATGACAAGCCGGCCTACACTTTATAGAGTCAGCCGCTGACACCTCAGCTCGGCCACTTGCACCTCGGCAAGTGGACCCTTCGGCCTAGGCCACCACAGGCACTTTAATTATTTACAATCCTAAGGAATCAATCTCAGCTCTGACCCCTGGAGTTTACCCTAGGTAATTCTTCCAGGTAAGATTCCTTTACAAGCGACCCTGTTCAACCAAGCACAACGCCACATGGCAAGCATGCAGAAACAATAGTCATCTCTATTGCCTCCTTGCGTGTCTCGTTCTCTGTACCCTGCACATGCATTGGCCTAAGCATCAATATAAAAAGCAGAAAACCGGAAAGAGAAAGCTAAGTGAAACCCAGAAACTACTTACGGTGAATCATCTTCCTCATAGTGAAATAACCAAATTTATTAGAAAAACTCCATAAATTCACTGATCCAGTATTTAAACTCCATATATAAATGGCCCTAACTGACTTGAGCGTCGGAGGGTTTTACCCGGGGCCTTAGTCCTCGGGTCCTCTAACGTCTTTATTTCTGCAGCTCATTAGACAAGGTTGACTTCAGACAACTAACGGGAGATTGAAGGCGTAACCCCCGGATCACATTTATTGCTTGGTGATAAATCCGACATCATCAAATTGGCGCTAGAGAAAGGGTCTGAACCTCCGAAATAAAAGTTTTCTTTAGTGTTCTGTTAAACTTGGAAAGTTAGTTGTCATCCCGAGGACCACGTGAAGGATTGGGGGAGTCCGCTAACCCTCGTCGTTGCAAAGAGGCTCATTCTGGTCCTCCGGGGCAGGACTCTAGGGGACCAGAACTGTGCGCGAAAAATGCTCCTGGAGTAACGGTGGAGGAGCATGAATAGGCCATGAAATATGTGGCAGAGAATCTGGAAGTATTTGAGGCCGTAGTGGAGCGCCTCAAAGGGAAGCGTCCCGAGGTTGAGGACATGGAGGAAGACCTTTTCCCTCTTTATTCCCAGGGAAAGGCCCATCAACAGTCCTCTCATGGCCCCCAAGGGTTCATGGCTGACGTCAGACGGGGCAGTGTTAGAGCCCCAACCGTGGAGTCAGTGCCCCTGCCTAGGCAGCGCCTGGGTGTAAGGCGCCGGTCCTTCAAGAGTGTTCCAGAAGAGGTTGAAGATCGTCATAGGCTGAGGAGCCACCATGGAGAGCCTAGGCCAGAGTACATGAGAGTGATTCAGGAGAGTCCATTCTCTTGGGACATCTCTGAATACTTGGCACCGGATAATTTTAAGGTGCCTAAGATGGACACCTATGACGGAACCTCAGATCCCACTAATCATCTTTTCCAGTTTCAGACCGCTATGAGCTTGAAAAATGTGCCCGATCCGCTGGCACTGCAAGACTTTTCCTATGTACTTGCGGGGAAAGGCCAGAAGATGGTTCCAGGAGCTCCCACCCCAATCGGTGGAATCTTTTAGACAGTTGGCGTAAAAGTTCAAATCTCAATTTGTATCCAGTGCTCCTTTTGTTAAAAATTATTCGCACTTGATGACTTTGAGACAGGGTCCCAAGGAGTCAGTGTTAAAATATATGCAGCGCTTTTCGGATGAGTCGCTGTAGGTTAGTGACAGAAACGAAAGGGTTAAAGCAGCAGCTTTTATTAATGGTCTTAGAGCTGGCCGCATCTTCTCCCAATTAGCTGAGGAGGGGCCTACGTCATTAAGGGAATGTCTAAAGAAAGCACATCAGTTTGCCCGAGGTGAAGAGGCAAACAGGTTAAAGAAAGAAGCCGAGCAGGGTTCTCGGCGGGAAGGCCGACCCAGTTTGAAGGGAGATCGGCGTGAGAGAAAAGACCGCGATCGACGCAGTGCGTTTGATCGCATGCACAGTCGAGGTAAAGGCGGCAGGGAAGGTCTGCCCCTTTTGGCCTCTAAGGATAGAACTTTATCCGTTATGGAAAAGGAGGGCCTGAGGACTGACCCCAAACCCCTGGCCGGTCCTAGGGATAAGAGGGATCCTAAGTTGTACTGTCGCTATCATCGTGACGTCGGTCACGATATGGAAGATTGCTGACATCTGGCTCAGGCGATCCAAAGGCTGATAGAGCAGGGTCATTTGAAGCAGTTCTATGACCCTCGCTCACGCCTCCATAATCGTTTGGATTTTCACAAGAGTCACCAGAAAGATAAATGCCGGCCTGAGACTCCACCTCGGCATCCCAGGTCGGACGACTATGAGGAACGAGGCCGACGTGGGGCTGCAGGGCAGCCTCAAGTCAACTCCATTATATACACCATTGAAGGAGGGCCACTTCAGAAAGGCCATGGGGAGCTCAGCTCGGCGGGGACTTCATCTGGACCTCCTACCAAGAAGATGAGGTTAACCGAGAATTGGTTTATGGACCCGAAGATTCCATCCTGTTAGACTCTAACAACACGGGCCTAGTGATAGATTTATTCATACACCTGGGCTTAGATAACATAGTGGAGGTACGCAGGGTATATGTAGATACCGGAAGCGCGGTAAATGTGATTACTATAGTGCAATTAGGCCTGGTAGATTCCCTAATGATGCCGGTAACTTCATCCTTATATGGTTTCACTGGCACAGCAGTTTGACCAACAGGACTGGTCACTCTCAGCGTCATCTTCGGAAAGCCCCCGGCATATCACTGTTTATGGATGGATTTTCTGGTGATCAAAGAAAGGTCAGCATATAATATTTTACTAGTCCGACCAGCCTTGGTGGCCCTGGAAGCGGTAGTATACCCCTTGCATGTTAGCATGAAGTTCCACACACCAGCCAGGGTGGTCACACTTCAGGGAGATATTCCTATGGCACAGAGCTGTTATGCCGTGGCCGCCCAGGGCAGTGGTGTCGTTCAGCAGGTCAACTTAGATGACCTGATTCCCCCAACTGAGGAGCGGTTGCATTCAGACGATGCAGTGCAGGAGTTCATCCTAGATCCTCTTCGCCCCGAAAACACCATTAAGACCGAGACTGAGGGAATTCGTTGTGATCTTCGCATGGACGGCGGAGGACATGCCAGGGATTCCGTCTACCTTAGCTGAACACCGGCTTAACGTTGATCCCCACGTAAAGCCTATCAGAAAAAAATAGAAATTTTGCTCCTAAAAGAAATAAGGTGATTACAGAAGAGGTTAAAACGCTACTGGCAGCGAAATTCATCGCAGAGGTCTTGTATCCGATATGGCTAGCCAACCCTATCGTGGTTCCCAAACCGGATCAGACCTGGCGAATGTGTGTTAACTACACTAATCTTAATAAGGCATGCCCAAAGGACTGTTATCCTTTGCCTAAAATCGATAGGTTAGTGGACTCTACTCTCGGATATGAGGTTTTTGATTTCCTTGATGCATTTAAAAGTTGCCATCAAATCGTAATGGCAAAGGAGGACCGGGAGAAGACATTGTTTATCACAGAATCGGGCACCTATTGCTATGTCAGCATGCCCTTTGGTCTGAAAAATGCTGGAGCTACCTACCAACGTTTGGTCAACTCGTTGTTCCGGGAACAAATTGGTCGAAATATAGAGGTGTATATAGATGACATGCTCATCAAGAGCAGGACTCTTGATCAATATATCCAAAATCTCTAAGAGGTTTTTATTATCTTAAGGGACGCATGCATGAGATTGAATCCAAAAAAGTGTACTTTTGGAGTGCGTACTGGAAAATTTTTAGGATAGATGGTTTCTAAAGATGGAGTGCAGGCTAATCCTGCCAAGATTGAGGCTCTAAAGAATATGCACCCACCTCAGAACATCAAAGAAGTTGAGAGGTTGACGGGCAGGATAGCCGCTTTGAGCAGATTCCTCTCTAAATCTGCAGAGAGATTTCTTCTGTTTTTCTAGGTTTTGAAGAAACGAACTGCTTTCACGTGGGATGACCAATGTCAGAAGGCATTTGATGACTTGACAGTACATTTGGCCGAGGTGCCGATGCTGACCTCCCCTCTGCCCGGGGAGGTCCTATATATATATTTAGCGACTTGCCACGAGGCAGTGAGTGCAGTTCTGCTCAAGGAGTAGGACAGCGTGCAGAGACCAATCCATTTTGCCAGCAAAATTTTGCATGGGCCTGAAATACGTTACCCCCAATGCAGAAAAAATAATTCTGGCACTAATAGGGGCGGTGAGAAAATTCAGACCCTACCTCCAAGCTCATGTTATTATAGTGGTGACGGATCAACCTCTGAGGCAAATTTTAACCCGACCAGACACCTCGAGCCAAGCCGCTAAATAGGCTATGGAACTTGCTGAGTACGATATTGAGTATAAGTCACACACCTCCATCAAGGCTCAAGCCTTGGCAGATTTCTTAGCTGAAAGAATATCCATAGAGGAAGACCACCCTCTAACACATGGTTGGATATTGTACGTAGACGGCTCCTCTTCCAAAAAAGGAAGTGGAGCAGGTCTTCTAACAATTAACCCGAACGAAGAGGAATTGGAATATGCTCTGCGCTTTGACTTCGAGGCGACCAACAATGAGGCGGAGTATGAAGCCCTGATAGCTGGACTAAGCCTTGCTCGAAAGCTGGGGGCACAGTAAATAATTGCCCAAAGTGACTCACAGTTGATCGTTTCTCAAATCAATAGAGATTATGAAGCTAAAGAGGACAATATGAGACGATACTTGTCCAAGGTACAGCATCTTAGGGGGACGTTTGAGCGTTTCAGTGTGGAACATATCCCCAGGTCGGTTAATAAGCGAGCAGACGCATTATCCCGGCTGGCCTCGTCCACCTCGGCTACAATAGGAAAAGAGATTGTTGTAGAGCTGGTAAAACACCGTTCTTTTGACGCTAATGAAGTGCTACAAAATGATTACCGCAACACCTGGATGGACGAGATAGTTGATTATTTACAACATCAAACCCAACCTAAGGACAAATATGTAGGTCAACGCCTACGCCTAAAAGCCTCAAGGTACGCTCTCTTTAATGATCATTTGTATAGAAAGTCTTTTTCACAGCCATGGTTACGTTGTGTACCCGAAGAGGAAGGAGACTATATTCTTCGAGAATTTCACAAGGGAATATATGGGAGTCATTCTGGTGCACGTTCTTTGGCTCGTAAATGCTACTTAGCTGGTTATTACTGCCTACCATACGTAAGGATGCGGAAGAGCTAGTCAAAAAAAGTCAATCTTGCCAGGCTCACGCCCTGACCTCCCACTTGCCGAGTCAAGAGTTGGCTGTCATTACCAGGCCTTGGCCATTCATGCAATGAAGAATAGACTTGGTGGGACCTCTGCCCCAAGCACCTGGCTCAGTCAGATTTTTGCTGGTAGCCATTAATTACTTCACAAAGTGCGTGGAAGCTGAACCCTTAGCCACTATCACTAGGGCACAGGTGAAAAATTTCTTGTGGAAGAACATCATATGTCATTTCGGCCTACCCCAGATTTTGATCTCCGATAATGGAAGATAGTTTGCTGAAGATCCTGTGAAAAGTTGGTGTATCGACTTACATATCAAACAGCGCCTTACCTCAGTGGCCCATCCTCAAGCTAACAGCCAGGTGGAGCTTGCTAACAGAATTATTAAAGACGGTCTAAGAAAGCGTCTGGATAAAGCTGGGACAAATTGGTGGATGAGCTACCCATTGTTATGGGCTTATCGCACTACGCCATCCAGTTCAACGAAAGAAACTCCTTTTTCTCTAGTCTATGGTACGGAAGCCCTTATTCCTACAGAAATTGGTTCCACCTTACCTCGGGCAGATCACTATTCTACCCAAGCTAACGACCAAGAACTGTGTTTGAACCTGGACAAGCTGGAGGAAAAAAGGGATCAAGCCCATATTCGTATGGCCCAATACAAAAACTTAATTTCCCAATACTACAATTTCCGGATGCGGCCAAGATCCTATCGAGTGGGAGACTTAGTAATGTGTAATAATGAGGTGAGTCATGTGATGCCAACAGGAGCATTCAACCCCAAGTGGAAAGGCCCTTATCGAATAGCTGAAGTATACTCTGCTGGAGCGTACAAGTTGCAAACTTTAGAAGGCCGAACCCTACCACGAACTTGGCACTCTTCTCATTTACAAATTTTGCATCAGTGATGTACTTGTAATTATGTTCTATATAAAAAGAAAATGTTGTCAGTTCTCTTTTGAGCAAGCGTTTATATAGATCAAGGTACCTCGACAAAAACAAGGTGCCCGAGCAGAGCTCGAACACTTCACGGGATAGGTTTTCCTATAAGACCTCGGCAGGTCCAAGGCAAAAGCCCGCTAAAGTGTAAACTTATGTGAACAAGTTTCATAAGTCCTCCGACGTAGGGGGCAGAGGTAAAGCATGACATCGTACATGCACCTCTTTAGACCTAGCAGAACTAGGCAGAATTGCACCAAGGTGCAAAACTTTGGATTAAAGACTTAGATTATTACTAAGCATCATTCAGATCAAAGCTCGGCTAAAGCAGTGCAGGATTCATGCTGTCTATTTTGATTCAGCTCGGCAGAATAACAAGTTTATTCTATATTTTAAGGCCTATGAACTTAGTTTATTTTCAAACTAAGTGTAACATGGCCGATATTAGATCTCAGCAACAACAAGACTGGAAAGTAAAGACTTAGCAAAAAAACCCAAAGTGGAATAGCAGAAGAGAAGAAAAAGACAAGTGATGAATACTTAGAAAAATTTTCCATTTAATCAAAAAGTCTGAGTACATCAAGTTCAGGTCAGCCTATTACAAAAAATTCTAAGTGTACTCTTCGTCCTTTAAGTCAGCCCCTTCTGCAAACTTTTGAAATTTACTCTTGAAGTCTGCTTCGGTATCTGGATTGTAAAGATCAACAAGCTGAGAATCCTCCTTGTTCAGCTGGGGGCAGACTTCTGAACATACATTGATAGCCTTGTCTGACCCATCTGCATGACTGGACCTTGTGGCATCAGCATATTTTCTTCAAAGAACTCTGATTTCTTGAAGTCTGTCACTGCTTCAGCTTTGGCCGACAATAGCTGATGAGTTAGATCTGCGAAGTGCTGCTCCGGAATCTCTCTCCCTCTTCAGCCCATCTTCCTTATCCTTCTGCAGAGAAGCCAATTCTACAGATGTTTGGGCATAACATGCCTCGAGGTCGGCATTTCTGCTTTCCAGCTCTGCCACCAAAGAGCTGGAGGCAGCACGCCGCAGTTCAGCCTCTTCCTTTGACTCTTGAAGCTTGGTGACTTCCAACTTCAGGGATGAATTCTTATTGGCCTGCTCGGCCATAGCCTGGGAGGCTTCTTCAAGCTCTCGAAGCTTAGCCAACAGACAATCCTTTAGCTCTTCACCTCGGCTGACTACTTCCATTTGTTGAACTTGGATCTGTTTCACCAAAATCAAGCGTCAGCCAAAGTTATTTGATCAAGCATATACATCAAAAGAAATTATCCCTTACCAGGACTGAGTTAACATTAAAAGAATCTATTAGATTTTCCCAGGAAGCGACAGAGAACCGCTGTTTGTCCAAAGGAAGGATTAGATTATTCATCCTTTTGGTTGTGGCTGGATTGGCCATAGTGTCTGTTTCATCAAACTCGCCCATGGTCAGAATGTGTTGCTCGGCCCAGGGAGTTAGGATCTCGGCTTCTGGGGTGGAGAGTTCATCTCTCCGCCTCTTCCCAAGGACAGCGCCCTCGGCCTGCTGGGATTCTCCAAGTTCAGCTTGTGGCGGGCCTCTTAGAGAGACCTCGGCACCTTCCTCTTCTGCCACTACAATTGGAACTTACATGACAACTATTTGGAGGAACAAGTTATTTTACAAACTGAAGAAACATAAAGTATAGAATACCTGGGTTTGCAGACTCAGATGCAACAAGAATGGGCTGGGTCACCACAGCCTCGGCTGGTGCTGGTTTAGCCACGTCAGCCATAGCAATGTCTTCAGCTGGGGGCAATGCTGATCCGGGGATACCTCGGCCCTAGTCTTCGGCATCTTTGACTTCTTGCGGGATGCTATTTTAGCGAGTTTGGCCGCAAGATTTTTGCCTCCTGGAGCCATGAAACCTACATGGAAAGCAAAAGCTTTTACAAAAAAAAGAGAGAAGAAGAAGGTTGCATAAAAAATGCAAAAGCATACCCCTGACTACTTACAAGTTATCTGGGAAAGAGGCTTGTAGTGGGGACCCGAAGCTAAGGAGCTCAGGTCCGCTGCCCTCAAAATAGATTCATCTACTCTGTGCCAATCGATGACTACAGGCAGAGAATGCAATTCGGTTGCTTCATCACAATACTCCGGGCTCGGCTTTATGTTGTCCGCCTTACCCGACTTCCATATATCTAGTTTGGGCAACCCTAACTTCTTAATATAGAAGAATCTGCCTTTCCAGTTCTTCTTTAAGGTGGGAATGTTAATAGCAAAATTGAATTCATTGGAGGAAACTCTTTTGGTAAAGTAGTACCAGCTATCAGAAGACCTATAGGAGAATAGGCTTCTGAAGATCAAAGGGGATCTCAGACGCTCTAAGGAAAAGGAAAAAACACAGAATGATTTTTAGACTGTTGGGCTTTATTTGGGGAAGCCTGAGATTGTAAGATTGAAGGATTCTAAACAAAGAAATAGGGACTGGAAGACTAAACCCGGATCTGAAGTATTCTTCATAGACAGCTTCATAACCCATGGGAGGATCATAAGCTGTCTGATCAGCTTGAGGCAAAATTGGACTGAATTGGTCAAGATTGATTTTGTAAGTATCACATATCCGAGAAAGATCGACCTCGTATAAGGTACAAAAAGACTCCTGGACCTCGGCCGAAGGGGAACCGCGGTAAACTACCCCCGTCTGCAGAGCCAAAATCCTTGTCTCAGATGCAGGAATGGCAGTTGCCGGAGCAGGGATAGTTTCTGCCTGCTCCAGCGAAACTTCAACTACAGTAACAGCTCTGCTAGGCTGGGCATGTTTACTGGGTCCGGCAGAGCTGCCAGTGCCTTTACGTAACCTGGCTATAGGACGGTCGTCATTGGCAACCGTCCTCTCCGATGATGAAGAACTATAATTTTCTTCATTACTGATATAAGAAGCTCCTTCAGATAGATTTTGAGAATCAGAGGCAGAAGACATGATGAGCAAGGAAGAAGACTTACAGGGGTGAAGGAAGCGATGAAGAAAGAGGAGGAAAGTTGCCGGAGAAAGGAAGGTGATGGATGTTGGATGGAAAACGCCGAAAAAGATGAGCAAGAGCTGTCGGAGAAGAAGAGCGAAATATAAAGCGATAACAATGAGAGCAAGAGGAAGAAATGAATTGTTCTTCTACGATTTCTATTTATAGGCCTTGTCTCGGCCATCCCAAGCGGTACCTCAAAGATGCCAACCTCAATCTCTGCAACCGCCGTACCTGGAAAGTTGTACAGTTAATGCTTCATGCTCTGCGCAGGCAGTAAATGCGCAGTACGACGCAATCAATGGCTGGCACGTCATGCTTGAAAAGACTACACATTAACAGCTCTGAATCGATTAGCCTGCCCATCCTGGTCATCTCGGCCAACCTAATCTGGGGGCATAAATGATGAGCCAAAATATGACCTGCTCAGAAAAAAAACTTTTCGGTTAGTCAAGCGGTCAACGTAGCTCAGGTTCTGCTACTTAACTAGATAGCCTCGGCCAAAAGGCCTCTACATATCTCGGCCATAACATATTTCGGCCTCAACTTGTTCTAGGCCGGTAATTGCAGACTACATTCTAGGTGTCAAGCATCGCTAGACTGAAACAGTATCATCATGACAAGCCGGCCTACACTTTATAGAGTCGGCCGCTGACACCTCAGCTCGGCCACTTGCACCTTTGCAAGTAGACCCTTCGGCCTAGGCCGCCTCAGGCACTTTAATTATTTACAATCCTAAGGAATCAAGCTCAGCTCTGACCCCTGGAGTTTACCCTAGGTAATTTTGCCAGGTAAGATTCCTTTACAAGTGTCTACAGCGACCCTGCTCAACCAAGCACAACGCCACATGGTAAGCATGCAGAAACAAGAGTCATCTTTATTGCCTCCTTACGTGTCTCGTTCTCTGTACGCTGCACATGCATTGGCCTAAACATCAATATAAAAAGCAGAAAATAGGAAAGAGAAATCTAAGTGAAACCCAGAAACTACTTACGGTGAATCATCTTCCTCATAGTGAAATAACCAGGTTTATTAGAAAAACTCCATAAATTCACTGATCCAGTATTTAAACTCCATATATAAATAGCTCTAACTGACTTGAGCGTCGGAGGGTTTTACCCGGGGCCTTAGTCTCCAGGTCCCCTAACGTCTTTATTTGTGCATCTCAGCAGACAAGACTGACTTTGGACAACTAACGGGAGATTGACGGCGTAACCTCCGGGTCACATTTATTGTTTGGTGATAAATCCGACATCATCAGTATATGCAGCTATTTTAGTTTAATTTTCTCTTTGCACACAGAGACATGTCCCGATGGTAAAATAGCAAGATGATATAGTAGACAATTAGATTTAGACCTATTGTGTAGATATGCATTTTAAAGTGTTCAAATTCTGCAAATAACGTAAATTTGGATATATTATGTGTTTGCTCGGTATATCAATCTATGAAAGACTGTTCATTATGACATATTCATTTATTTATATTCTCTACAAAACTGTACGGAAGGGACAGCGGGAACCTGAATTCAATTCAACTTTAATTAGTTATTTCAGCCATTTTGAGGTTTCATCCATCATTTTATACATCGAGTGTTTATTGATTTGTCTCACATACGATTGAAGAAAGCTGTGGTTATATCTTGATAATAATGAAATCATGCAACCAAGAATATATTAGACACAAGATTTAATCACTTTTTATATCCAAATTATTTTCATTTTTTACAAATTAAATATTCACTGTATTGTTCATCATGCGACCAAATTCGTATACATCTTCATGGGCCGTCAAAGCTTTGGAAGAAATATACAAGGATTTATTTGAAAGACAAGATCAAAGACTGATGAACCAAAAAATATTCAGTTAGTCAACAAACAGACAACGGCAAATTCAAGTCCGAGATAACCTTGGCAGATCGGCAGAGGTGCACTTCTGCTCGGCTATCTGGCACTTCCACCAAGACAAACCTACTAAAATGGTTAAGGCAAACTCAACTACGAAACTTTGTTCATCTCAGCCGCATGCCTGAATCAGGTCGGCACCTGCTTGACAAAGACATTAAGTATAAAGTCATCTTTCAAGGACAACTTTACATAGAGCACTTCGGTTCGGCAATGCCTCAGTCAAAGCAATCTCTAATGGTCAACATCGGCTAGAAAAGGAATCAACAGTGCACAACTTTCGAAGGATACTTATTCTTCTCGGCCTCGGATTGAATTCGGCCTCGGCCTTGCTTTCTTATCATCAGAGCTCGGCCTCGGCCTCATTAATTCCGCTAAAGATCAGAGGAAAATATTATTTGCTAACATCTGGGATCCACCAAGACAGTTCTGCAGATCACTTTCCAGGTGTCAAGCATCGACTGGTTCAGTACGAGGTCATCATTATGGACTGACCTACACATCGTAGGTTCAGCCACTGACACAGCTACGGTCTCATGCTTTAGTCCCATCACACTGCAACTCTGCAGCAGACAAGACCGTCATCTCAGACAAATCACAGCCCCAACATCGGGCAGGAGATCAGATCTCCTCAATCTGGAGTATAAATACTACCCTATGCAGACGGGGAAAGGGGGATCCGACTCTGAATCCAACTTTTGGAATTACTTCTGGAGCCTTATCATACAAACTTCATCTCGGCCAAAGCACTAAAATTCATAAACTTAGGGAGATCTTTCTCAGATTTTATCTAAACCTTTATTCCAGCATAAATTGCCTACTCAAAAACACCCATAACTGACTTAAGTGTCGGAGGGTTTACCCGGGGCAGCGCCCTGGGACCTCTAACGTTTTTCTTCCTTCTAGGGTTCTGTTGAAGGATTTAGACGGAAGATTAACGGCATACAACTCGGGTCATCTCTGATCTACCCGGTGAGCAATTCTGGTCTCATCATTTGGCGCTAGAAGGAGGGCCTGGCTGGTCTTCATATCCTTTAAATATAGCTTTTCACGGCTTTCTTAATAGATATCCTACCCTTTTATTGAGGGAAAGATGGATAAAAATGATGGAAAAAGGTTCACGCAACCTATGACATCCAAAAGATGTCAACGACCTCTTCAACAACAAACGGAACAGTGTTCCTCAGAGCCAGGAGAATCTTCAACTCCTGCTGCTGTTTTCATATATGAAGAGCACATAAGGGCCGCAAATTATGTGGTTCAAAATCCGGGTGTATTCCAAGCTGTGGTGAAAGAGATGAAGGGAAAAGCTTCTACGGCGGGACCCAGCAGGCTCTACCCTAGTAACTCTCACCCACAAGAAGAACACCTGGAGTACTCTCCAACTCGGCTCGGCTACCATCCCAGGCGTCAAGCTGGATTTATGACTGAGGCTAGGCATTCAAGACAAGGGTCTAGCCACAAGAATTTAAAATGCGCACAAAAGGCGCTGCTGCCATTGCAACATGGCAGAAAAGTTGACAATAAAGGCAGAGCACGGGTGTAGGAAATGCGCTCTGTCAGTATTCGGTTGGGAGGCCGAGGAAAAGAAAGAAACTCTCTGCTAGACTCAAAGGCTCACGTCCTTTCCTACATGAGGAAGAAGGGCCTGGCAAGAGAGTTTCATCCCCTCACAGGACCACTCCATAAGAGGAACCATCAATTGTACTGCCTAATTGGGCATGATACAGAAGACTGTAAGAAACTCAGCCAGGAGATTGGGTGACTGATTGAGCTCGGCCACTTACAACGATTCTACAATCCGAGGTCAAGGTTGCACAACAGGCTCAACTTTGGCAGGCTTCCTCTGGATGAAAGTTGCCGACCTGAGCAATATCACAAGTCACCAAAAAAAGAAGATTCAGATTCGGATGGACAAAGGTTGCAGGTCTCTGAAAGTATACGACTGATCTAAAAGAATAGGCACATAAAAGAATCATGTTTCATCTTCCAAATATTTGTTCAAAATTCTCATCTACATAAATTTGCTTTAAAGGCATTGTCCTTCAATGTTATTACAAATTTGATATCTGCAAGAGAATGGTCAATATATTAGGCAGTGCTTTATATTGTAAGACTTAAACTCTCATCATATCAATTAAGTTCTTCAACCAGCTTTGCTCGGCCTTTCTGTTCGGCAATGTTCGGTTCAGATAAGTTCGGTCAGACGGTTGTTCATCTTGGTTTGGGGGCATATTTATTTTCTTTTTCCTGGCTGGTTCATACAGAAAGATTCATCCAGACTGTGCGAGAAGTTTTGTGCCTCCCTGACGCTCACTCTACGAGTTATAACAGAATTGGAGTCGACAGGATTTGCGCTTAACCGATTTCTGCCTTATGGCACATAAAGTGACCAGGGACACAAGCTTCCCCATCTCGGTGACTTCTTTCTTATGGCTCAGCAGGTCAAGGAAATGATATGATATCTTCCAACCATGGCAAAGGTTTACCTCGGCCTTAGGGTTCATAAGGAGTCCACTTTAACATGCATGTCCACCTCACAATCGACCTCGGCTTTAAGGTTTATTAGAGGTTCTACCTTAATTTTCTCAAGGAACCTTGAAGGTGAAAAGTTTCACACCTCAGCAAGACGGATCCTGGAGACCAGATCAGTCTTCTTAAAGATGTTCAGTTCAAAAGAATTGTTGAACAGACTTATCTCGGCCGTTACAAGGGAAACTAGGGCCATATAATATAGGAGAGACCCTGGAGTCCAGATCAATCCTATGAAGAGAAATGACTCAACAATCAATACTTGGAATAATCCAAATATTCATCAGAGCCGATCCTAGAGTCCAGATCAGTCCTACGACTCATTAGTCTTAATAATTGGAAGAATCCAAGAAAAAAATCCATCAGAGCAGATCCTGGAGACCAGATCAGCTTTGTGAAAGCTCAGAATAAAAATTGCTGAGCAGAAAAATATATTATGGGGCAGATCCTGGAGACCAGATCAGTCCTATAAGGGTAAATGACTTATTATCCAATACTGGAAAGAGTCAAATAAACATTCAGTGGAGCAGATCCTAGAGTCCAGATCGGCTCAACGTGAGTTCAGTTCAAAAATTGCTGAGTAGAAGAACATAATATAGGCAGACCCTAGAGACCAGATCAGTCCTATGAGAATGACATTCGTCAAACACTTGGAAGAATCCAAGAAAGATTTAGCAGAGCAGATCCTGGAGACCAGATCAGCTCTACAAAGGTTCAGTTCAAATTTACTGAACATAATCGTCTCGACCGCTACAAGGGAAACTTGGGCCACATTATATAGGGCAGACCCTGGAGACCAGATCGATCCTATAAAAGCATGACTTAACAGTTTATACTTGGAAGAATCCAAGAAGTGTGAAGCAGAGCAAATCCTGGAGTCCAGATTAACTCTGTGAAAGTTCAATAAATTATTGTTTTTACATCTCGGTCGTTACAAGGAAAACCTGGGCCAAAAGATTTCATTTTAGCTCGGCAGAATAACGGGTTTATTCTATATTTTAAAGCTTGATAAGTTAGCTTATTTTCAGTTAAACTGACTGAGTTTACCAAGGCTGACATGGGAACTCGGCAACAATAAGTTTGAGAAATAGACTTGACAAAAATGCTGAAGTAAAAAAGCAGAGCAGAAGAAATAGCTACAAATTACAAAGGACTTAAAAAGTTTTTCATTGATAAAGATCTCAAAGTACAGGGTACAACTGACATCTACCTAGAAAAATTACAAAGAAAATCCTAAGTCTAGTCCTCGTCTTCCCTCAAGTCGGCTTCATCCAAGAATTGTTGGAACTGAGTGTCAAACTCTTGAGAAGCATTTGGGTGGTATAGCTCAGCCAAACGAGGATCTTCTTTGTTTAACTCAGGATGAACTTCTGAGCAGATGTCAATGGCCTCTTTTCGGCTGACCTCCATAGCTGAACTCTGCAGCAGAAGCATATTTTCTTCAAATAGTTTGGACTTCCTAAAATCAGCAACTGCCTTGACCTCAGCCTTGGCTAATTATTGACGCATTTGGTCCAGCTGCTCTTCAAAGTTGTTGCTTCTCTGCAACAGTTCAGCCTTATCTTTCTTCAAAGCCTCAATCTCAGTCAGAGATTGAGTGGAGGCCAATTCCAAGTCAGCCACCTTATGATCCAACTCACCTGCTTTTGAGTTGGAGGTGGCCAACTTCATCTCAGCATCCTCAGCCCTTTGCTGGAATTGAGAAACATCAGCCTGTAGAAAAGTGACTTGTTGAGTCAGCTCGGCTCTTTTCTGATCAGCCTCTTAAAGCTCTTTGGTTTGGGCTTGAAGATCTTCAAAAAAAATTCTTCTCCTCGGGCCAAGGCCTCCAACTCCTGAGCTCGGACCTGCTAGGAGGCAAAGTTAAAAAATGACTAAGTGATGAAAGAAAACAAGCACTTAGAAAAGTTTTTCTTACCAAAGAGATATTGGAATGAAGGACGCTCATCAAGTCCTCCCAAGAAGCTGCTCTGAACTTTTGTTGGTCCAGGGGGAGAACCGTCACTTTGTTTAGCTTCTTCGCTATGGCTGGGTCCACAGCTGAATCGCCTTCTGAAAACCCAATGAGAATTGGGTCATGCGACTCAGTCGGCTGAGACATGATTTCCTCAGTTGGCTCCGCAGAAGCCATATTCAAAGGCTGAGACGGCCCTAGATCTCGGCCACTAGAACCTTCGGCCCTTTGTCTTTTCCTTGGGCGAAGGCTTGAACTATCACCCACCTCTGCCGTTTCTTTAATCTCAGCTGAGGCATGAGGCTGGGTTGGACTTCAGGCTCATCATCTTGGATTTCTATCGGTAGAGCTGTAGAAAACATAAAAAGATCAAGTCAGAAACAGAGCTAAACACTTAGAAAAATTCAAGATTGGAAAAAGTTCTAGTTACCTGGTTCGGTCTCTGCTTGTAGGGGCTCAGCAACACCTGGAATTGGGGGCAGAGCTGAAGTAGAAGCTCCCCCAGCAGATGAAAGAGCAGCTACTCTTCTAGCCTTACGGGCTCTCTTTCTGGCTGCCAGCTCGGCTAGTTTGCTGGAATGGGAAGTGTTGCCATTAGCCATTGCGCCTGTATCAAGAATGAAAACAGTTAGCTACTGAAAATAAGAAAAATACAGAAGATAAAAGTGCATCAAGACCGACCTCTGACAATGAGCATGTTGTCAGGAGAAAAGGGCAGATAGTTTTGGCCCACAGCCGAATGGCTCAGGTCGGCCGCCATCCAAATATCATAGTCCACCCTTTGCCAGTCAATGACTATTGGGAGACTTCGTAGTCTGGCTGCTTCATCGCAGTATTCTGGGCCTGGCTTCATGTTGTCCGCTCTGCCAGACTTCCAGAGGTTTCCGCTCGGCAGCTCAGCCTTTTTGACATAAAAAATCTACTTTTCCATCTCTTGTTTAAGGTAGATATATTAATGGCAAAGGGAAAGTTAGTGTTAGACGCTCGCTTGCTGAAATAATACCAGCTATGCGAGGCCCGACAAGCAAAAAGGGCTCTAAAAACAATGGCATTAAAAGGGAACTCAGCTATTCTGAGAAAAAGAAGATAGCAGAGGATGAGCTTCAGACCATTTGGTTGGATCTGAGGAAGTCTAAGACCATAAGCCCGCATAATACGGATAAGGGGCTCAGGAATGGGAAGATTGAATCCCGACTTGAAATAGTCCTCGTAGACTGCTTCATAATCCTTAGGACGATCGTAAGAAGTCTGACCAGGCAAGGGAAGGATTGGGCCTAACCGATTTCGGTTAATTTTGTGGAATTTACAGATCCTGTCCAGATCGATCTCATACAGGGTGCAAAAAGACTCTTGGACAAGAAGAGAAGGCAGACCTCTTTCAAGGACCCCTGAGAACAGAGAGGGATCCCTTAGTGAAGCCGGGGGATTTACAGATGCTGGAGCAGTAGCAATCATTGCTTGCTCCGGCGAAGAGTCAACCACGGTGACAGCCCTGCTGGACTGAGTAGTGTCACTGGTGGTCCGACGCAGATTACTAATAGGAGGTCGTCGCCAGAGGCCAACCTCCCAGACGGGGATGGAGAGTTGGAATTCCCTCCACCTCCGGCTGTGTAAGAAGCACCCTCAGAAAAATTTTGAGAATCATGAGATGAAGCAGACATGTTGAAGAAGAGGACTTACAGTAAAAACAGAGTAGAAAGGAAGAAGAAGACCGGAGAAGACTAAGAGAACTGGAGTCGCCGAAAAAGTTGGGAAGGTATGCCGGAGAAGAAAGGAACGACAAAGCAGAGTGTAGAAAGCAGAAGAAGTAAAAATGCGTTTGAAGGGGATATTTATAGGACTTTATCTCGCAGACCAAGGGTCACCTCGATGCTTTCACTCTCAATCTCTGTAACCACCGAATACGAAAAGGTGTGTAACTGACACCTCGTACTCTGCGCAGACAGTAAATGTGCAGAGCAGCCCAATCAGAGACAGACACGTCACACTTGAAAGGACGACTCAGTAAAGGCTCTGAATCGATTAGCCTGCCCTCTCTGGTCAGCTCGGCCAAACTAATCTGAGGGCAAATGATGAGCCAAAAAATATTCAGGTTAGTCAACAAACAGACAACGGCAAATTCAAGTCTGAGATAACCTTGGCAGTTCGGCAGAGGTGCACTTCTGCTTGGCTATCTGGCACTTCCGCCAAGACAAACCTACCAAAATGGTTAAGGCAATCTCAACTACAAATCTTTGTTCAGCTCGGCCGCATGCCTGAATCAGGTCGGCACCTACTTGACAAAGACATTAAGTATAAAGTCATCTTTCAAGGACAACTTTACATAGAGAACCTCGGTTCGGCAATGCCTCAGTCAAAGTAATCTCTAATGATCAACCTCGGCTAGAAAAGGAATCAACAGTGCACAACTTTCAAAGGATACTTATTCATCTCGTCCTTGGATTGAATTCGGCCTCGGCCTTGCTTTCTTATCATCAAAGCTCAGCCTCAGCCTCATTAATTCCGCTAAAGATCAGAGGAAAATATTATTTGCTAACATATGGGACCCACCAAGACATTTGTGCAGATCACTTTCCAGGTGTCAAGCATCGACTAGTTCAGTATGAGGTCATCATTATGGGCCGACCTACACATCGTAGGTTCAGCCACTGACACAGCTACGGTCTCAGGCTTTAGTCCCGTCACACTGCAACTCTGCAGCAGACAAGACCGTCATCTCAGACAAATCACAGCCCCAACATCGGGCAGGAGATCAGATCTCCTCAATCTGGAGTATAAATACTCCCCTATGCAGATGGGGAAAGGGGGATCCGACTCTGAATCCAACTTTTGGAATTACTTCTGGAGCCTTCTCATACAAACTTCATCTCGGCCAAAGCACTAAAATTCATAAACTTAGGGAGATCTTTCTCAGGTTTTATCTAAACCTTTATTCCAGCATAAATTGCCTACTCAAAAACACCCATATCTGACTTAAGTGTCGGAGGGTTTACCGGGGCAGCGCTCTGGGACCTCTAACGTTTTCTTCCTTCTCAGGTTCCGTTAAAGGATTTACACGGAAGATTAACGGCATACAACTCGGGTCATCTCTGATCCACTCGGTGAGCAATTCTGGTCTCATCAAACACCGAAAGATCATATCTAAACATCGTTTAATGCAAAATTTGAAAACAAATTATATCACAATATTTTAACAATTTGATCTTAAATGATTTTTTTAAATTACATGTTTGATTATCAATAAAAAATATTTTTCGAACAGAATATAGAAGTTTCACAAGCGAATGGTCAGGGAAGAAAAAAGACGAGAATTCATTGACTTCAGTTCATACAATGATAAACTATAATTAAACCGTCTGTTAGTCAACAACAGTCAATGGTTTAACTTCCGTAGCTCAGCATTCAAGTACTGCTGTTTAGCAATTTAGCGTTTGAGTATGGCTGTTCAGCCTTGGCTGCACTTCAGCGAGATTGCATAACACTCATTATATTATCGACGAATATGTCAAGGTTTGCACCTCGGCACCAACTTCAGCTTATGCCCAAGTGCCGCACTTCAGACCACTTCAGGTGGATCTAACTCTGCATTTCAGCAAGGACTAATCATGCACTTCGGCAGAGCTTGATTTGACACTTCAGAGAAGGAACCAAGCACGACATTACTTAGTGGGACCATCAGGCAGGAGTGCAATTCATATACAGTGACTATGGCTGGCTATTCCGCCTGTACACGCCAAGGTCATTCCGGCAGACCTATTAGTCACATCAGCCAGTCTACTGGTCACATCAGCAGACCTACGGCGCCCTAGACTTTCTGACCCAAGCAAACATCTCATCCGTCCACAGAGACCAAAGGCGGGAAAAAGTTAATAAAAGCAGACCAATCGAGATGAAGAAAGAGATCCCGATTTCAAACATTCACATCCTAAAACAAATTCATATACTTTGCTCCTCAACTCATACTGTGAGAAACTCTGAACTCACTATCTAAATTATATTCTCAATGAGAAATGGTCCAAACTGACTTGAGCGTTGGAGGGTTTTTTCCGGGACCAGTCCCCCGGGACCTCTGATCTGTGCTTCATTGTGCAGGATATTTTGGAAGCATTCCAGTTACAGCCTTCAATCTAGTTAACAACTCTTTAAGTTAACTGACGACGTTAATTTGAGGTCATCTTGACTCTTGGTGAAGATCCAGCTTTATCATATAAATACAGGGCATGCGCGAAAACGTCAATTAGTAGGTGGAACAGAACCGAACAAGAGGTTGCTTTTTTTTATTATTATTGTTATTCTTTTTTAAGTCATTCACTGATCTTGGAACTGTATCTTTTATTATTTTTTTCTGAAATTGTAGGTTTTATATGTTAATCTGTATATTGTGATTGTTTTATTTATATTTTGTACATTATTCTATATTGTTTACATTGAACCCTTACATGTATTTATTTTGTTTATTTGGACATTTGTGTTTGTTTTTTACAATATACTTGCGATTATATTATAAAAGCACTTGCAAAAGATTTATAAAAGTAATACTCAAAACATAGAGAAAAAACCGAGAAAAAAAAAAGCATAGAGCTCACTCAGTGGAACTTCTGTTCATCATAAAGAAAACCCCCCAACTTCCAATTTTCAAATGAACCAGACAATTGTGTTCCAGTTTTGAGCTGGCCTGGTTCTCTTTTCAATATGATTGAGCAGTTTGTTTTATTTGACATTGTAAATTTCAGATGACCTGAAAATTAAAATGCAATTTGTTTTATTTGACGCTTTTGTTAGATGTGGATATCCAAAGTATTATATCTTTTGTATTATTCAAATGGTTTGTCTGTAGGACCTCAGGTGGTACCAACTCTCCCAAAACCAATTGGTGATATGAGATGCGCATACCCTAGCCTTATAGTGCATTCACCACACACAAGCGCCCACGGCATTCGACTGTGGCTTGACCCACACGACCTATTCGCCACGGGACAATTGCTGCACCCAAAAATCTCCCCCTCAGCAATTGCTCCTGCTGGGAATCAAACCCGTGACCTTGGCTCTGATACCACTTGTAGGACTTCAGGCGCTACCAACTCTCCCAAAACCAATTGGTGATAGGAGATGCGCATACCCTAGCCTTATAGTGCATTCAGCACACACAAGCGCCCACGGCATTCGACTGTGGCTTGACCCACACGGCCTATGCGCCACGGAACAATTGCTGCACCCAACATTGTCCAGGTTTATCTTCACTCCATGAGTCTTATAAATAGGACCCTATGTCATATATGAAAGACACATCTTTTTTTTTTTTTGGGAAAGGATCGTATTATTCACATAAAATGTATCCATTTACAACCATATATGCATGTCGCACCTACTCACTAGCCAAGACTGTATCTACATTAGCACCAATATGATGAGCTGCTAGCAGTTTATCTACACGACAACATATATCCTCTCTAATGCGACTCGGGGCAGGGAAATGTGATATACATCCGTGAACTCTTTGGTTCCTCCAAAACCAGATGGTCGATATTGCTTGCCGAAAGACGTAGCGCCACTCCATTGTCGTCCGCATATACCCGCAGGATGCCTTCACATTTCCAGTTATCCACCCATACGGATCATTAGAAGACCAAAAGCGTGGTGTATCTGCACGGTGAGCAAGAGCTTTCCAAACTTGTTTGGCCCAGCTACAATCGCGTAGCACATGCATAGTATCCTCCTCAGCATCTACACATATTCTGCAAAGGCTACTTGCTGCTGCTCCATGTTTCATCAAATTCGCCCCCACAGGGATAGCATGATGGCATGCTATCCATAGCAAGAAATTCAAACGGCATGGCCCTTTCATAGCCCAAATATTATCCCATGGAGAATGAGACGGGTTGGTCACCTCCCCAAGTAACTGATATGCACTAGCTACGGAAAATCGGCCTGAAGCCGTACCTTGCCATGTCGGCTGAGTCTCTTGATCACCATCGATTAGATTAGAAGATTCCAGTCCTGCCCGCAGTAATGGTATGGTACTACGAATATGTCGCCAAAGAGACGAGACGTTAGACTTGGTTCTACTGTTAAGAATATCGCCATATTTGCAGCGTAATACTTTAACCCACAAGAGTTCCGGATTGTTTAGGATTTTCCAGCCCAACTTGGCTAACAACTCTTGGTTCATGTCTCGTAGTTTTTTAACCCCCAGCCCTCCAGCAGTTTTCGATTTGCAAATCTTAGACCATGCCACCCAATGTAGACGGCGCGAAGTCTCCGTGTCACCCCAGAAAAATCTCCTAGTGATTTTGTCAATTTCATCAACCAAGCCAAATGGTAGGCGTACCGTTTGCATGACATAATTTGGGATCGATGAGAGTACGCTCCGTATCAAAATATATCTAGCTGCATGTGATAATACTTTTGTCTTCCAGGTAGCCAGTCTTGTGCGGACTTTATCCACGATGTAATTATATGCTCTTATCCCGCCTCTTCCATAGATTAGGGGCATACCTAAGTACGATCCAAAATCGCTAGTGCGTGTGAGGCCCAGACTGTGAAACCGATCTGGTATGAAGTTATGAGGTACATTTCTTGACATAAGTACCTGGGATTTAGAGATGCTTATACTCTGCCCCGACAAGGAACAAAATGCTCGTATTATATCCACCATAACCGCGGCTTGTGATGTTGTGGCCTCACCAAATAACAACAGATCATCAGCAAAAAATAGATGGGAGATATGCGGTCCTCTTACCGATGATCGGATAGGCCTCCACAGTTTTTCCTCTTCGGCCTTTTGGATGTTCTGGGATAACGTTTCCATGCAGAGTAAGAAAAGATAGGGTGCCAATGAGTCACCTTGTCGGATTCCTCGTTGGGGTTGAAAAGCCTCGAGGCGTTTGCCATTCCAAATTATCGACAAAGAAGAAGATTTAATAGTGAACATAATTAGGTTGCTTATCTCCCTGCTAAAACCAACTTTCAGTAGTACAGCTTCCAAGAAATTCCATCTGACTTTGTCATATGCCTTCTCCAAATCTAATTTCACTGTCATGTAGCCTTTGCAACCCGTTTTAATCCGCATGGTATGCATTAGTTCTTGTGCGATGATGATATTATCGGAGGCTTGACGTCCTGGGACAAAAGCACACTGCGTTGGAGATATTACCTTACCAATTACTACTTTGAGACGGTTGGCAATGATTTTTGTTATGATCTTCACTATGACGTTCATTAAGGCAATTGGTCGGAAATTGGAAGGCCTCTCCGGATCGGAACCTTTGGGAATTAGTGTAACGAGGATCGCATTTAGTTCCTGAGGGTAACACTGCTTTTGAAACGCTGTCTTAACAAAGTCTACTATGTCCCTGCCAACAATATGCCAATTTCTTTGATAGAATATGGGTGGAAGTCCGTCTGGTCCGGGAGCTTTGTAGGCACCCATTTGGAAGACTGCCTGCTCAACCTCCATCTCAGTCACTGGGCGGTTTAGCCACCTTCGATCAGAGTGGCTTAGAGTAGGTATTGCAACATCCTCTACTATGGTCTCAGCATCTTGGCCATTTGCAAACAAATCCATATAGTGATGTAGTACCATTTGCTCTATGGCTTCAGGATTTGCAGTCCAATTCCCATCTTTATCTTTGAGCCGCAGTATACATTGCCTTCGTCGTTTTGCGGCCATTGATATATGAAAGTATCTACTATTCCTCTCTCCATCCAACAGCCATTGTAAATTGCTCTTCTGCTGCCAATAAGTATCCTCCTGGGTTAATATATTTTGATATTCATCGCTAAGTTCTTTTTCCAATTGTGTCAAGAAGGATGAAGGTTTAGTCGCTAAGGCCGCTTGTACACCTCCAAGTCTAGCTAGGCATCGTTTGCGCCTGTGTTGCAGATTCCCAAATACGTTCCTCCTCCACTCCTCCATTCGTATTTTGAATTCGGCCATAGTTCGACAAATGTTTCCCGCAATAGGCTGCCATGCGGACATCATAAATGGTGTGAACTCCTTGTGATCCATCCAACATGCCTGAAATACGAAAGTTCTTGTAAAAGGCCGGATATGGCATGGTGTCTCCGTTGTCAGCAATAGTGGGCAGTGGTCCGAAAAGATCCGAGGGAGATGCTGAAGTGACGACGAATGAAACTTAGTATGCCAATGAATATTACCCCACGCTTGGTCTAATCGTTGCTTGATCAAATGCCTCCCCATTTGTCCCTTTGTCCAAGTAAAACGAGGCCCCGTGAATGGGAGGTCGACCAACTCGCATACATCAATCATTCGTTGCATCCGGGCTACCTCAGACCCTCCAACTGGCCGACCACCAATTTTATCAATTTGTTGGAGGACTTGATTGAAATCACCAATTAGAATCCATGGGATCCTAATATGAGAAGCCATCTTTTCTACATATTCATAAAGACTCTCTCTTATACTAGCTTTTGGTGAAGCATAGATAAGGGAGATTAAGCAAGATACCGAATCACCTTCCAATATAGCAAGATTGAGGATTTGGGCTGTATATGACAGCACTCGAATCCTTGTGTCACCACTATTCCACAAACACCACAGACCTCCTGCGAACCCACGAACTTCGACAGCAGCAAGGTGTGAGAGATGTGTCTTCTTAAGGATGTGCCTAGCTTGACCGCTATGAACCCGTGTCTCCATAAGGAAAAGGATATCTATTTTGTAATCACGTATCATTTTAATAACATGCCGTATTGTGCCAGGTGATCTTGCACCTCGGCAGTTCCAGGACATTAGCTTCATGGGATAAACTGATATCAAAGATAGGCTGCCTGGCCTGCCACCGGATCAACCTCATTCACATCACATGTATCCATTTCTGTATGGGTGTGCCCATTGGTTTCTTCTCTGTCGTTTGCCATCGAAATATCTTGACGTCTATCCGGTGGGTGTTGTTTGGTTTGATCACCCAACGGAATATCCGCCTGCTTAGCCGGATTGCTGGCTGATATAGTCCGCCACTTATCTATCTCATGGAGTTCATTCGGCCCTTGGCTAGAATTTGTGATGTCAGTTAGTGGCCTGTGCAATATCGTGATAGGCACTTGAGATTGCACATTCTGCAGGTTTCTGTCCCCTTCCGTCTCCTTTCGTGTTGTACCGCTAGATGAACCACCTGCTGCCATTCACGGAATCTGTACTTTCACCCTGGTTGGCTCTTTCACTGCTACACCTTTATGCTTGCGGTCACGAGGTTTAGCCGTCTGGCCCTTTGTGGATGTTCGAAAATTTACTGGGGGGCCTCCATCTGGGATTGTTTCCAATACACTTGCCAGTGTATTAGCCAGTGTCTGAGAAATGTCCGTTTCTTCTTCCTCATAGATGGGTGCAAACCTCGACCCCTTAGTACCACTGGCCCCTTCCTTCCCAACTGCATCTTTAGGTTTTCTGTTTTTGGGAATTGTCGTCGTTGGCGTTCCAGGCATGCTTTTATTAGAAATACGCTGTCCATCTCCTCTTCTTCTGTTAGTATTCCTAGCTATCATCCATGGTCCAAATGGATCGTCTGTTTGGTTCGCAGCAGTGGGTACTTTGGGCGGTATAATTGGTTCTTCTACTGCGGTAGGATTTCCCAGCGGGCAAGCCTCTATTCCATGCCCATATTTACCACATTGAAAGCATATTAAGTGAAGACTTTCATACTCTACCTTCAGCATATGTTCGTTGACGATGACTGTTGAAATTAATGGCTTTTGAAGGTCCACCTCAACACATACTCGGGCGTACTTTCCTCTCGCTACCATGTTAGTATTGCGATCGATCTTAACTGCTGTACCCAACTGATCACCAATGCGCATAAGTACAGATTCATGGAAAAATTCCAAAGGCAATCGTGGTATTCTCACCCACACCAATGTCGACGAAATAGATTCTCCAGAAGGCAAAAAGCCAGGACGGAACTTTGCAATAGTTAGATAATGGCCCTGTATTGTCCATGGCCCATCTTCCAGCACATGAGTGTAATCCTCCTTCGAGTAGAAACGCACCACATAGAATCCCTCTTCCAGATCAATAATATCAACACGGCAACTAAGTGCCCACATGTCCGTTAGCCTCTGCGATAGGACGCGGAATGAGACATTGCGTCCAAGTAACTTCACAATCAGTGCACGACGCCATGGCCTCCACAACTTCTTGCACTCGTCCAATGAGATCTCAACCACCGCCTTCCCAGGACCAAGGTCATCAGAATTCGGTATTGTCCGTTCATTCATGATATGATCAATTTCTTCATCACTGCCATCATCTTCCCCGTCCCCCGTGTATAAGTCTTCGCCTGGTAATAGATGTGCGGGTAGTGGTTGCCGCACAACATCAGCCCAAATCTTCGGCATTCTCTCCGGTTCATCATTGAAGACTGGGGGGTCCTCGGTTGCGGGTCTTTTATACTTCTTCACGCTACGGCGAAACTGATCCATTTCTTCACTACTTCTGTTAGGGTGCTCGTACTCCATTCCGGAGTATCAGATCTGGCCGGAGATCACCGGCGCTGCTTTCCGTTTCAGAGTTTGTAACCGTCAAGTAACTGTTCCGTAGTTTGCGGAGCAGAAATTATATCATTCAAGCAAATATGGCAAAACAACAACTTTATTAGTTGGTTCGTTCTATAATTTTTTGAAAGACACATCTTTGAGATACAAATTTCTCTTGTTTCTCTTGTTTCTCTTTTCTCTTTACTATACTTACTTGCTTGAGTTTATAACACGTTATCAGCACGATTCTTCACAACTTCCCCAGCCTGTATCTTTTTCCATCTTTTAGCCGGAAATCACCAGATTGAAACACTAGTGCCCCCCGTTTATTTTCATTCCTGTCAGACTTGTGCCTTCGCCAGTCCTCATAACCATCTTTGATTGCTGTAACAGAAAGCACCAAAAGAAGAGGAAAAAGTGACACTGTTATCCCAAAAAAAAAAAGCAAGAGCAGGTAATGTTCTTTTAATTTTCGTATGCATGACATCATTTTATTTTAAAAAAAAAAAGGCTAGTTGTCGTACTGGATTTCATTTTTTTATAAGCAATTATCATGTTTGAAGTATGACATGACTAAATAGTCAACATGCCTGAAGCATTAATTGTTATCATGCCCGAAGCATGAATTGTTGACATGCCCCAAGCATGAATAGTTGTTATGCCTGAAGCATAAATCGTGGTTATAATCATGCCCGAAGCATGACTAGTCATCATGCTCGAAGCATGAATTGTTAACATGCCTGAAGCATTAATTGTTGTCATGCCCGAAGCATGAATCGTTTGACATGCACGAAGCATGAATAGTTGTTATGCCCGAAGCATAAATCGTTGTTATAAATAATTATCATGCCTGAAGCATGACATGATTAAATAATTAACATGCCTGAAGCATTGAAGCAGTAATTGTTTTTGGATTAATATAAACCTAAATGGTTTACGTTGAAATACCAAACCGCCAGCAAGCCTAGTGGAGTAGTTGACCTCCACCTCTGTTAAGGTCTATAGTTCGACACCTTCTCCAGACTAAAACGTGGAGAGATTTATTTTTGGGCTCCAGGCGGTCTGCCATTTTGGGCCCAGATCCGGGTATGATCCCGTCCAGGCTCTTTCAGAAAAGGACTTCGGCCCAATGGCAATTAAAAAAATGCTCCAAAAAGTCCCCCAAAAGTGCTCTTTCAGAAAAGGACTTCGGCCCAATGGCAATAAAAAAATGCTCCAGAATGTCCCCCAAAAGTTTCGAACCTGGGGCCTTTTGCTGCAGATACTGCCCCAGTAACCACTAAGCCAGAAACCTTTTTGTTACTTAAGGGGGAGCAGATTAAATTTATATTAAAACTCAGGAATTCCAAAGAATATAGGAGCAAAAATCCTCCAGATTTTCACCCAAAGGTTTCGAACCTGGACTTTATGCTGGAGAAGCTGCGCCCTAACCACTTGGCCGGAAGCCTTTCTCTTAATTAAAGGGGAGCAGCTTAAATTTTAATAAATACAGCAAGAATTCCAGAAAATTAAAAATGCTCCAGCGATCCCTTGACCTGCTGATGGGGAACCAACATGTAGACCACTAGGCCAGAAGCCTTTTTGGTCAGTGATAAGAATGGTAATTTGTATATTTTAAAGCAGAATCTCACTAGAATAAAATCCTGGTGGAAATTTATTTTAAAAAAACGGATTATGCCTATTTACATAAGTATAATTTATTTATTTATTTAGTTTGATGTAATATATACAATTTCTATTTATTACATTTTATTAGTCTAATTTTATCTATTTATTATGCCTGAAGCATCTTATGCCCGAAGCATATGACATTTAACTCAAACCTATAGTTTTGAGTGGATATATCATTTTTATGATATATTTGATTTATGTTTACTCAGAAAAATGGCAAACATCAAAAAGCTGGAATTTACTCCCCTTGACATTTCTGGAAGAAATTATATGTCTTGGGTCTTTGACGCCGAGATCCACTTGACATCCATGAATCTTGGGCATACTATAAAAGAAGGAAATAAGGCAAGCGAACAAGACAAAGCAAAAGCAATGATATTTATTCACCATCACCTCCATGACGGGCTGAAAACTGAATATCTTGGAGTAAAAGATCCATATGAGTTATGGATAAATCTGAAAGAAAGGTATGACCATCAAAAAAGTGTAATCCTCCCAAAGGCTAGATATGATTGGTTACACCTGAGGCTGCAAGATTATAAGTCTGTGAACGAATATAACTCTGCGATGTTCTCTATAGTCTCACAATTAAGGTTATGTGGAGACAAAGTTACGGATGCTGATATGTTAGAGAAAACATTCACAACTTTCCATGCATCTAATATGCTCCTGCAGCAGCAATATAGGGAAATAAAATTTGAAAAATACTCACAGCTTATTTCATGTCTACTTGTCGCTGAACAAAATAATGAATTATTGATGAAAAACCACAACTCTCACCCGACCGGATCACAACCATTCCCTGAAGCGAATGCAAGTCACCATAACAATAATCGTGGTCGTGGTCGAGGAAGTGGTCATGGTCGTGGTCGTGGTAGAGGTCGTGGTTGTGGGAGAAATTCTGCACCATACCACATAAAGTGGAAAAATAAGAAAAAGCCAGATGAAAATACAAAGGAAAATACACAAACTAAAAACCATGATGAGGTTTGTTATCGCTGTGGTACAAAAGGACATTGGTCATGTACTTGCCATACCCCAAGACATCTGGTTGACCTCTACCAAGCATCCAAGAAGGATAAAGGAAAGCAAGTTAATTTCACTGACTACGATACTGCAGACAAAAATATGAATTCTGATAATTTCAATGATTTGGATATTGAGGATTATCTTATGGGGACCAATATGGATGGTGATGGGATCCAGTTTGTGGATGATTTTGCAAACCAGAAGAATCAAGAATGATTGTCTAGATAAATTTCATTTTTTAGAATAAGTTTCGTTTTTTCTCTCTTTTAGAATGCAACAAAGGTTAGGGTTTACACTACTGTTATTCTAAATAAATTTGTTTTGCATGATTATTATTATTTCCTTTAAATGATTCCAATAATTAGAGCGTTTCTTTTTTTTCTTTTTACTATTCTTTTTTTGATACTTGGAATCAAATAATAAGAGTCGTATATATTATGCTAGATATTTATCCAAGATGAATAGGGAAGACATATGTCTAATTGATTGTGGGACGATGCACACAATTCTCCGTGATCAAAAATATTTTTCAACGTTAAAATTGGCAAAAGCAAATGTTAGTACGATTTCGGGTACTACTACACTGATTGAAGGCTCCGGAAGAGCAACAATTATATTACCAGGAGGTACAAATATATCGGTTAATACAGCATTAGTTTCTTCCAAGTCAAAGAGAAACCTATTGAGTTTTAAAGACATACGTCTCAATGGTTTCCACATTGAAACCATGAATATGGGGAATATGGAATTTTTATGTATAACATCGAGTGATACAGGCCAGAAGCTTGTTAAAGAACACTTTCCAATTTTCTCATCTGGATTGTATTATGCGACTATACATCTAGTAGAATCTAATATTTGATGAACCAGAAGTTCAATGATCCAAAGCTATTTATGTTATGGCATGATCGACTTGGTCACCCGGGATCAGTAATGATGCGTAGAATTGTACAAAACTCACATGGACACCCTTTGAAGAACCAGAAGATTCTGTTACCTCGTGATTGTGTGTGTGTCGCTTGTTCACAAGGAAAATTAATCACGAGGCAATCTCTGATGAAGGTTCATGTCGAATCTCCCACATTTTTACAACGAATACAAGGGGATATTTGTGGATCTATTGATCCACCGTGCGGACCATTTCGTTATTTTATGGTCTTGTTGGATGCCTTCTCGAGATGGTCTCATGTGAGTTTGCTCTCAACAAGAACAATAGCTTTTGCCAAGCTTCTTGCTCAAATCATTCGCTTAAGAGCACAATTTCCAGATTATCCGATTAAATCTATCCGTCTTGATAATGCCGGTGAATTTACTTCACAAGCTTTTAACGATTATTGCATGTTGATTGAGATTGATGTTGAGCATTCAGTGGCACGTGTGCACACTCAAAATGGCCTGGCAGAGTCATTCATCAAACGTTTACAACTGATTGCTCGACCTATGATCCTAAGGTCTAATTTACCTAGATCGTCTTTGGGACATACAATCATGCATGCATCTGCATTGATCCGGCTAAGACCTAGCTCGTTTCAACCATATTCGCTATTACAAATGGTATCTGGCCAGCAGCCTGATATTTCACATTTAATGATCTTTGGTCGTGCGATTTATGTTTCGATTGCCCCACCACAACGGACAAAACTAGCTCCTCAAAGACGTCTAGGGATATATGTGGGTTTTGATTCTCCTTCTATTGTACGATATATTGAGCCCCTGACGGGTGATTTATTTAAGGCCAGATATGTTGATTGTCATTTTGATGAGAAAGTTTCCCCGCCGTTAGAGAGAGAGAAAGTATCGTTTCCTGAAGAACGACGTGAAATTACATGGAACGTTCCTTCACTTTTTCATCTTGACCCACGAACAAATCAATGCGAGCAAGAAGCAAGAAGGATAATCCATTTATATAATATTGCAAATCAGTTGCCTGATGCATTTACTGATAGTAAAAAGGTAACAAAATGCCACGTCCCGGCGATGAATACGCCTGTTTGACTTGATGCCTCTGAAAGGCATGATGATGATATACCAAAAAAAAGTCTAAAACGTGGACGCCCAGCTGGTGTAAAAGATAAAAACCCTCGAAAGAAAAGGGTACAAGTTAATACTCCAAATGAGAAAAGATGTTCACAACTTGAAAGCGCTTTAGAAATAAGAACTGATCAGTCTAAAATTGTTAAACAAGTTGCTCCCGAAGTAGCAAGTGAACAAAATTTTGAAGAGATATCTTTGAATTATGTTAATACAGGAGAAAATTGGGGTAGACAGAAGGTTATTACTAATCATGTTTTTCCTTATGGAATTGCATGTGAAATACTGAATAAGGATCCTGAACCAAAATCTATTGAAGAGTGTTGACATAGAAATGATTGGCCAAAATGGAAAAATGCTATCCAGGCAAAACTAGAATCGTTAAAAAGTCGCAAAGTATTTGGACCTGTAGTCCAAACCCTTGAAGGGACCAAACCTATTGGATATAAATGGGTTTTTGTACGAAAACGCAACGAGAACAATGAGGTTATGCGATACAAGGCACGTCTGGTTGCACAAGGTTTTTCACAAAGACCTGGGATTGATTATAATGAGACATATTCCCCGGTAATTGATGTCATAACATTGCGATATCTAATCAGCTTAACAGTCACTAAAAACCTTGATATACGGTTGATGGATGTGGTTACCGCATACTTATATGGATTGTTAGACAATGATATTTATATGAAAATCTCAGAAGGACTTAAATTGCCTGAAGCATGTAATCAAAGGACGAATGGATTGTACTCAATCAAATTACAAAGATCATTGTACGGACTAAAACAATCTGGCAGGATGTGGTTTAATCGCCTTAGTGAGTACCTCGTAAAAGAAGGATATATAAATAATCCAATTTTTCCATGTGCATTTATCAAGATATCTCAAAGTGGGTTCTCTATAATTGCTGTATACGTTGATGATTTAAATCTTGTTGGAACTCCTGAAGAGCTTACGAAAACTGCTAATTATCTCATGAAAGAATTTGAGATGAAAAATCTTGGGAAAACGAAGTTTTGTCTCGGCCTGCAGATCGAACATTTACCCGACGGAATCCTTCTCCATCAATCATCATATACGGAGAAAATTTTAAAACGATTCTATATGGATAAGGCTCATCCATTGAGTAGTCCCATGGTTGTACGGTCGTTAGATGTGAATAAAGACCCATTTCGACCTCCAGAAGATAATGAAGAATTATTAGGTCCAGAAGTACCATATATTAGTGCTATTGGTGCTTTAATGTATCTTGCCAATTGCTCAAGGTCAGATATTGCATTTTCAGTGAACTTATTGGCAAGATATAGTTCAACTCCAACCAAAAGACATTGGAATGGTGTAAAGCACATTTTACGTTATCTTCGAGGAACACAAGATATGGGTTTATACTACTCAAAGAATTCAGAATCGCAATTAAAAGGTTACGCTGATGCTGGCTATCTTTCCGACCCTCATAAGGCAAAATCACAGACTGGATATGTATTTACTTGTGGAGGTGTAGCTATATCATGGAGATCAGTGAAGCAAACCTTAACTGCTACATCTTCGAATCATTCCGAGATTTTGGCATCGCATGAAGCAAGTCGTGAGTGCATATGGTTGAGATCAATGATTCAGTATATCCAGGAGTCATGTGGTTTACCTTCGCTAAGAAAATCTCCAACAACATTGTTCGAAGATAATGCAGCATGTATTACTCAAATTAAGAATGGTTACATCAAAAGAGATAGAATGAAGCATATATCACCAAAGTTCTTCTACACTCATGACCTCGAAAAGAATGGTGATATCAATATCCAGCAGATACAATCAGGCCATAATTTTGCTGACTTATTCACGAAATCACTACCGACGACTACATTTAAAGAGATGGTCTACAACATTGGAATGCGTCGACTCAAAGATCTCCTGCCAGCATCAGGGGGAGTGTGATTACTACATGCACACTGTACTCTTTTTCCTTCGTCCAAGTTTTTTATCCCACAGAGTTTTTCTTGGCAAGGTTTTAACGAGGCAGTGTATCACACTTACCGATTTTTAAGAATATGTACTCTTTTTCCTTCGACCAAGTTTTTATCCCACTGAGTTTTTCTTGGCAAGGTTTTAATGAGGCATATTCTATAAAGTTTGGATATCCAAGGGGGAGTGTTATGGATATATCGGAATATCAAGGATAAACATTATGTTGATGTACATTGTAGAGATGGACATTGTGTTAGATGTGGATATCCAAAGTATTATATCTTTTGTATTATCCAAATGGTTTGTCCAGGTTTATCTTCATTCCATGAGTCCTATAAATAGGACCCTATGTCATATATAAAAGACACACATTTGAGATACAAATTTCCCTTGTTTCTCTTTTCTCTTTACTATACTTGCTTGAGTTTATAACAGCTTTAAATTTTTTTCCGTTTTACATTTACTTTAGATGACCTGAAAAGTTAAAATTCAGTTTTCTTTCTTCTAAGAAAAAGAAACTTTAAACTGAAATTTAACACTCTAACTAACAGTTAACCATTGGTGTTTGTCCCGATTCGGTTGCGATTTCAACTGAAGCCTGGGAATGACCTTATAAAGTCATGTGATCATGCCGTACAATAAACTTGTAAACTTTTTATTGAAATGGAAATATTTGTTACATACTCCACACCAAACTGCACAAAGAGATTATTTTGACCATCACATATATGTGGGTTTGACCTTTATTCCTCTGTCACACACTTCAAACTTCCAACTTCAAAGCCACTAAAAGATTTGGGACTTTGGGATGATCACTTGGCAAGCAGAAACTTGAACCAACCAGAAGCAAGCTTTGGAATCCTCTCAAGATTTCCTGCAAAATTGATGTAGTTGATCCCAAATCTGGAATGAAAGCCTTCTCCCCATTCCAAATTGTCATGCAATGACCATGCATAGTACCCTTTCACCTTAACTCCTTTCCTGTAGAAAAGTAGATATTAAACATCACTTTCATGCTTGATTATATAGATGAGATGAGTTTTATGGCCGTCAGTAAATAAAATATTAATGTTTCATTTCTTATGAGTGGCAAACCAGATGGAAAGAAGTAGCTATCCAATATGAGACACTGTTTTTGTTTAGTAGGAAAAGCAGACCACGAGGTAACGGTGGTGAACGAGTAACTGTTGGATACTTATAGACGAATAAGGTAAATAATAATTGATATGGTGACTGTGAAAAACAAGAGTTTGCTCCAATTATTATATTTTATATCGGTAATTAAGTAGCTACAAATAGTTACTCAATCACCGACGTAAAATTTGCCAAGGAAAGATGAATGCTTGAATAAACATTATCACTTTAGGGTAAGAAACATCTAGGTTTAAAGAATATATCATACAATTTTGAGAAGTACTTACTCAATTGCCTCTTTAACTTTGAGGAGATGGAGGTAGAAGTAACTTATCCTGTGAGTGTCATAAAGGGATTCCCACAGTGATTTACTATCATCAGTTAGCTCATCAACTCCTGCAATATCACATTTGTACAAAACATAAGCTATTTTTGTCTATTTATTTATTTTATTATCTTCTTGTACACACCACACCATAAGTTAAGGTCATGTGTTCATCCATTTACCAAGAGATCAATAGTACAAAGTTTGATGGAATCATTGGGATAAGATAATATACACAATGTTCATATCATTTCTCGATACAAATATAGCTTGAAAGTTTACCATTTTCAGTGACATAAATTATGGGATCCCCATAATTTTCCTTGACATAGACCAAATGATCCAGCATTCCTTGTGGATATATGTAAAGCCAATCCGAGCCAGCCTGCAACATTTTCAAGGCCGAATGGATCAGTTTGTAGTCTCGCCAAAATAATTGAGTCCATTTAGGTACGAAACACCAACAACATTACCTCATTGCATTAGAGGCTTCCGCTTATAGCGGGATATGGGTGGTCAGATTTATGGAACCATATTCATGTGTTAGAAACGCACAGAAATTATTTTTCGATGACACGTTATGATTCATTTAGATACAATACCACTTATAATCGCAAAATGAAATTCTACGACAAATTACATCTTCGACATATTGATGTTTTAACCATTATCTGCAAATTTCTAAGTACATGCATGCGTTACTGTGCCTCCACATGTCATTATTCACTCAAACACTATCACTCGTGGAAATAATTTCTCCTTTCATCCGTATATACAGTATATTGCAAACGAATATTACAAATCCGTACCTGTGGACCAATTGGTACACCGTCCTTATTTTCGGCTGCAATGCATTAAGTAGAGAGTGAAATTAGTACAATGTTACATGCGGTCTTAAAATTAAAAGGTATGACATTAGGTGACATAGTTTACGTACTCAAGTTATTGCTTGTGAATCTGGATTGTACCACCTTGAGATTGGTGGATTATTCTTTGCATATCTTGTAGTATAGTAGTTCAGACCAAGGAAGTCGCATGATCCTTTGAGTTCTTTCGATTGCTCCGGAGTGAACTTCGGAAGACGAGATCCCAGGATACTTGTCATGCTATCTGGATATTTACCAAATACTACAGGATCCAATTACCTGCAAGGTCATAATTACCTTGATAAATTTTTAGGAAAATACTCAAAATAACTTAACATAAGCGGGTTCCTGATGCATTAACCTCCTGCGTTTTCGCAGTGTCTAAGAAAGAGATCATTTCACGATGTGATGTTTTAAACATGTGCAGACGCTGAAGGGGATAGCAGAGTTCGGTCCCTTACTGATACTACCACTTTGGCAAAGTATTGTCCTATTCTAACTTGGACATAATTTTAAAAAATCAAACTACTTTGTTTCTTATTTGTATTCTATCATTAGTTGGTTAATTGATATACAAATAGAAAAAGTAATAGGACAAATTTGACTACTAACATATTCTTATATAAAGTGAGAAAATATATTTAGAACCTCAAATTACTATTCCTAATTCGAATCCCTAGTAATAAAGCAGATGAGTTATACCAGCCAAGCATGAATTCAATGGAACGCTTTGTAGCGGCAATGTCTTCTGGGGTATCAGAAAATGGAATAGCCCACATAAGGACCAGAGTAATTCCAATCTTCCCTTTCTGAATGGCCTGCACACCAAAACGGATATTAACAATTCGTAAATACTCTGCTGACACTTGCTCACTTACACATGTAATTTCATTATAAACATTTTCATACGTATGAAAATAAGGAAAGTCTTGCCTAGAGAGTCTTCAAAGCAAACATGAAAAACTTAAGACAACTAACAATTTTCCCTACTATACATATAATGAAGAGTGTCAACAATTGGTAAAAGAAAAGGACCGAGCGAGTTTCAAAAGCGTTAGGTCACGTCAATTTGTACAGCTATGACAATATTTTTGGAACAGAGAAAGTAGTAACTATAAAAAAAGGTTAGTAACTAACCTGATATTTCTGCCTATACAGCTTCACCGTAGCTCCATGACATAAGATCTGATTATGTGCAACAATGTAAAGCTCTCTGGTTGAATCTCCCACTTTTGGAACAGGATTGTGTTCGATCTCATAGGTGGAAGTTGCATCAGTTGCTGGAAGTATACCTTTCATAGAATTCCTTATCTCAGGATTCGTCTCTCCCCGGCCTGGTGCCTTAGTACCCAGCTGATATCCTCCAACAGAGGAGGCATAGGGCTCATTCAATGTCGTCCAAGTTTTAACTCTATCACCAAATTCTCTAAAGCACAGGTCTGCGTAATCGACAAAATCCTCCCTATCCAAAATAACCCAATAAATGTACGCATGATTGTAATGCATCTAATTGAGCTGACAAAAAAAAAAAAAACTAATAATGATAATATTGAACTTACACAACTTTTTCACTCAAGAAACCGAGGTACTCGTCCTCCAGGGCTTGTGGAAGATCCCAATGATAGAGAGTAATTATGGGTTCTATGCCTGTGGAAGAAAAAAGTTTGAATTAGATAAGTTAGAACATTTTTGTTGAAATATGGGCATAGGAAACATAAGCATCATAAATCTTATGTGAGATCTAATGTACCGTTTGCAAGAAGCTCATTGATGAGGTTGTTATAGAAGTCCACCCCCAATTGGTTTACGCCAAGTTCTTCACCTTTTGGTCCCTTAGTTCTGCGTCCCTCTATAAAGGGCATATTTGTCAAAGGCAATTTCTTCATTACACCTTCAGTATAAGTCTAGACCAGGGGATTTTGAGTGCATGGATGATAGTGAAATGATTTACCAGGCAAAACTCTAGACCAGGAGATGGAAAATCTGTAGGAATCCCAACCCATCTCCTTCATGATCTTCACATCCTCCTGAATCATACACCAGACTTTAGTATAATTTTTATGATTTTTATATTAGTGAGCTCTACTGCAACCTGTGACATCCTTAAAAAATGGAGGAAAAAAAAAACACCGAGAATACACATGCCTTGTAACGGTTATAGTGATCGATAGCGTTGAGTCCACCGGCTTCAATAATTTCTGCATTTCAAACTCATAAGTATTTGAAAATGCCTTCTGTAGTAACTAAATTATCATATGAAGAAAAAACGCCCTCTGATACCAATTGAAGTAAAAAAATGCCCGCTCTGATACCAATTGAAGTAAAAAAATGCCCGCTCTGATACCAATTGAAGTAACAACAATGGCTCTGATACCAATTGAAGAAAAAACGCCCTCTGATACCAATTGAAGTAAAAAAATGCCCGCTCTGATACCAATTGAAGTAAAAACGGATTCAACACACAACGCGTAAAAAGCACACCTCACTTTTATTAACGTTCGGAAAATAACTCAAAACCGAACAAGACTCGCCGCCGCTACAACGGTTTCGGCCTACACTCAATTTATAGACTCACCTAGTCTAGACAACATCCTTAACCAAATAGGAAAAGCTAACCAATAAAAAGGAAATAACAACAACTAAAACTCCTACTTCTTAGGAGGTTTCCTAATCCTTATCAAACAAGGAAATTAACCAACATCATATACTTGATATCCCAGATTTAAAAGTCTTTTTGTTCTGAGATTCCCAAATTGCTAACACTTCAAGCAACTTCCACATAATTATAAAGATGATGGATAAGCTACAAAATCATCAATCTCTTGCATTATGCATTGCACTGTACGGATGGAAGTGAGACTTATATGTGAATGATATTTTGAAGCATGTGATGTGTATGGATGTAATGATAAGATGTACAATATTATGAGATATCTATTAAAAAGGAAAAAAACAATTGAAAAAACTGACCTGGGTGGTTTTCGTGGAGGAAGGTGTCCCAGATACTTGGTCCCCTGCCATCGACATCGGCCGCACCTTCATACTGTATCAAAGAAACATCAACTCAATAATTTAAAAATGTTGATCAAATAATAAGTTAATATAATAATATGCATGAATAGTTTTGTACTAGTATAAATCTTCTGCTATCTAAATTAGACGGTAGATACTATCTTTTTCTGATATTGCTGACCTAGACAGCTATGCATGAGTAGTTTTGTATTTTCACGTTTGATCGACCACACTAAGTCCCTTGTCTTTTGGCCGGGAAATATATGTACAACGTTGGCCAAATTTCTTCATAGTTTTATGTCATGTTGATCCGTCCACTCCCAAAATTTCTGTAACGACCCTTGTCTGATCAAAACTCTGTTTCTACGAACTAGTCCGTACTCTTCTTTTTTCTTTAAATAATTCGTCCATGGTTTCAATCTAACATTCCTTTTTAACGTTTAAAAAGACATATAGATGATAAATATCGATTTTGGTATTCGATAACTAGTCCTATATAGATTGTATCATACGTAACTTTTGAGAATTTACCTTGTAAATTTAAATAGCAACTTATCCACTAAACTAATATGAACAAATGAGAATGTAATACCATAAAAAAGTGCATGAAGAGACCAAACTACTCTTTTCGATATTAAGAATATTGTCGTAGTTGGTCTAACACATATAATAATCAAACATCAATTAAAATTAAAATTTCACTAATTTGTCAAAATAGTAGCACCAAATTCTACGGAACAATGTGTAAAAGAGTTCGACAATTTAATTTTAAATTGCATGGTGAAAAGAGTAATAATTTGTACACGTGTATAACTATACCTGAAACGCAGCAGAACCAACTCCGAACACAAAGTCAGTAGGGAAGTCAGAGCGAGTGAGAAGACCAAATTGTTCCGCCATTTTTTATTTCTCGTCAAGCAAATTGTCAACAATAATTATATAAATGCACAAAGGGAGGTGTGATTCAATTCAATGGATACAAGGCCTTATTTATAGCCGTGGCGGATACCCACAGTGGCACCTACCTGGGTTTCAGTGCACATGTTCCACCCCAATAATTGATGAAGTTTTTTTCTTCTTTCTGCATCTATTTTTCACAAAAATAAAATGAAATAAAATTTTGGGACCATACACGTTGACAGAATAATCTCAGCCATGGATAATTATTTGGCAAAAATAATGCGAGAAGAAATAAAATGAAATAAATGTAATTTGCATTTTTCAATTCTCATATCCACAAGAGAGTTAATATTCCACTTTTTTTTTAAAAAAAATACCTTTTGAGTGGAAAAATTCGGAGTTACCAAGTATAGTAATTCAACACGAAGGTGTTTTACTCAAAGCCTAGCATATGAGCATCTCAAAGCGCGCATTGGAGTTTTATATGCATAAGTTTCGAAGAACAAATAAGCGAAAGACATGAATTCATAGTGAAGGAGATTGGCCGACCATTACAAAACTCTTAGACAAAGCACATAATTCAATACTCGAAAGACATCGATCAGCCTTGATAGTCTTCTTAGCTATTTCATCAAATGATACCAGCGATAAAATTCCAATGGAGTCGAGGCACGCCTTTCTTAATTTTGAAATATGATAGAATAAAGTAAAATGACTCATTAAATTGAATACGCTACACAGCTTGACACAACATTCATTAGGGGTCATCGGAAAACAACTTTTGCATATTTCTGATACATATTTATGGTTGCGTGCATCCAATCCTCCATACACCGCCATAGTCGGGAGTCTCTATTGCAATAGAGAATATTGCTGTTGTTGTATACCAGCGTCAAAATAGCTATGCAGCCAGCTCAGTTACTGAAACCGCCGTGGTAGATTTCGAGAAAATTTTTGTAAAAATTGCAGTAACTTTACCACAGATTTCGCAAAAGGAAATGCCATAGTAATCTAAATCCACCACAAAAAAGACAGATAGTGACAGACAAAAATCGTCGCCTTTTGTCGCTAGAGGCATATAGCGACGAAATAGCGACGAAAACAGTAGGTCTTAATACGGCTTGTCGCAAAGTGAATTTCGTCGGTGAAGCGTCGCTATATTGGGACGGAAAAATTTCGTCGGTGTTTCGTCGCACAGTTGTGACGAAAATCTGTCAGGTCTGCGATCTGTTATTGCCGTCGTGTTTTTGTTGGTGTATTTTTTTCGTCGCTATTTTATAATTTTTTATTTTTTATATTTTCTTTCTGCGACATATTATTTCGTCGCAAAGTTTCGTCGGTATTTATTTTCGTCGCTATTTTTAAATTTTTGATTTTTTTATTTTCGGTCTGCGACATTTCGGTTTCGTCGCAGGTTCGTCGCTATTTTTTAATTTAATATTAAATATTAAATATTAAATATTTTTAATTTATAAATAATACAATATATTATTAATTAAATAGTCTTTATTATTATTTAATTTTTATAATATATTTTATTTTGTATATTAAATCATTTGTACGAATGTTATGCATAAATATTGTACTTGCGTATTGAAGTTCGTATAATTAAACAACACAAACGAAATAGAATCCGTATAAATCTCATATAAAATATAAAAGTACAAAGAATATGTTAATACAATAAATGAAATAGACTGTACGAAAAATCAAAAAATGAAATACTATGCAGAGGAAGATGGAGGGGGATCATGCGGAGAAGAGTGACCATCAGGGGGAGGCTGAGGCTACGAGGAGCTGGAAATGATAGAGATGATAAGATGCGATAGCTGCGAGATTTGCTGGTTCGTCTGCTGCTGCGCATGCTCAACCGCCTGCTAAAGCGACTGCTGCAGCTCCTGCTGGGTCTGAGTCAGCTGCGATCGCAGTGCCTGTACACTCTCCTCATGCTGCGTCCTGATGGTCTCCACCTCATGCTGCAGCGCCGCATGCTCTGATTCCAGGCGTGAAAGATTCTCTGGGGCCGTAGAAGGCGCGGAGGTGCTGGCCTCAGAGGAAGCACCTGGATGCAGAACTTCGGAAAAGAAGCGCGGCGCTGCTGATCCAACCCCGTACACCTCCCTCTTCTTCTTATTCTGAGGGCCGACGGTCCGATCCGCATCCCAATAAGCGCGGTTCTTGTCGGCTTCTTCTCCCCTTTGTGCGAGTAATCTGTTGTACTCGTCCTGAAATGAGAATAAGAATTGTTAGGGTTTAGGGTTTAGCAATAAAACAAACTAAGGAAAAAACAAATGATATCGTAGTCTACTTACACTGATGTCGCGGGCCTTCGCCGTGATCCAGTCCTCCGTCCCGTCGGAGGCTTTCTTCCGATGCGTCTTGTAGAAGAGATCGTAGGAGGCTGGTCACTCCTCCGTCTCCTCCTGCTGAAAGAATGAAATAAAATATGTTAGTGAAATCTAGAATTTCAAAAATTTCGGCATGACCTATTCGTTTATCGGAGGTATCCCGGCCTTAAAGGCCTCTCCCAAGTCAAATCAAAAATAAAAAGAAAAAGGCAAATGAACACATATACTACTTAAATTAACCATATACGAATACCAAAAAAACAACAGCGCAACATAAGAAATCAATGAATATAAATAATCCACTTAAGTCAATGAATGTAAATAATCCACTTAAGTCAATGAATCTAAATAATCCAATGAAATCAATGAATCTAAATAATCCAATATTAAAATACTTACCATAGAACGCATCGTGGTGGAGTGGGAAACCGAACCACCTGAGTGTGTGGCAGGTGTTGGGCCCTGTACATTGTCGCTGCACCAGTTCGCCGCGTTCCAGGCGCTGCGAGCTTGGGTAGCAGGGTCCATCCACCCTTCTATCCACCCCGTCCAGGTGGCCTCGGATACGTAGGCAGGCCTGGTAGAATCGGGGTCACGCTCCCACCTGGTCTTGTGCGAGTTGACGAAGTCCCTGTAGCGTTTGGCGGCCCTATGCCGCCAGGCCTGCTCCACGTCGTGGGCGATGTCAGCTGGCCGGCTGTACGCCTTCTGCAATTATTATACGGAGGAAAAGTAAAAACATGGTTAGAAAAGTAATGATCGATTACATATCAAAAAGTGAAATTCATCAAATTTGAATATCTGAAACTCATCCCAGTAGAACCTACGTGTCTGCGGGGTGACACGGGACCAGGTATATCCAGCTGGGTCCTGCCTCAGGTGGAAGGACCGCGTGATGCAACCGGTAATCTGGCCCGAGTCCGGTGTAAACCTGAAAGAGGTGAAGTTGTTAGGAAAAAATAACGCGTGAAATATATTTGAAAACGTGTTAAAAAAATAAATCATTACTTACGTATGGGTATCATGTGACCAAGGGAGGGCACGATGCCCTTGTATGACACCCTCGTCCGATGCCGCATCAGACGCCGGATGAGGTGCTGAACCGGTGGGTGTGGGTGGCGGCGTAGATCGAGGGGGTGCGGACCTCTCGGCAGACCCTAAAAGGTCTGCGTCCGCAGCAAGAGCTGCGGTCGAAACCGACCCAAGCTGCTCATGCTGAGAGAGGAACATATTAAACTCTCCTGAGATGTCATGTGTAGATGGTGGGTAGGTGGATCGAGTCGGTAAACCCTCACTAGCCATCAGATCTGCAAGGGTGAAAAATTTAAAAGGCACATTCAACGAGTTTAGGGTTGGTTGGCTAGACAAATAAGATGTCCAAAAAATGACAAGTGTTTACATACATTTAATGCAAGATATTAATAACTTTGAAAATTTCGGCATGACCTATTCGTTTATCGGAGGTTTTCCGGCCTTAGTGGCCTCTCCAAAGACAAATGTATGTCCAACTCTCGAGCTTAGTAAACACCTTGAACTAGTATCATACCAAAAATCATATGCAAACCTCTTACAAAACAGTTTGTACATGCATCATTCATTGGCCAAGCACACCACATTTCTACTAATTCAACCTTAACAACAATTTTGGTGCATACGCACCCTAGTCACCAACAGCCCTTTTTCGGTACATGCAAGGCAAAATAGTATGTAATATCCAAAACTTATTCATTTTCATATCTTAACATATATATTATACATATATACATGTGTACTACATAATAAGGTTATTTTTTCATAAAAGGCCTAAGGGCAAAAAATAAATAAATCATTTATATATACATTTATATATATTTGTCTTATAATATATTATATACATTCAAATTTAGTCATATTTCATCACATATTATATCTTAACTATTGAAACATACTATTCATAAAATTAAAGTCAATTAAGCCAAAAATTACTTAATGGCCGAATATATATATATATATATAATACATATATACACCGAAATATATATTTTTTTTAAAAAAACGCAATTTATTTATTGATGCAATGCCTCACTTGTGGCGGAGGAAAACCATATTACATTATCAGAGTACTCGAAGTAATGAAATAACGAAACAATAATGATATATCTCCAGTCATATATGATATGCCGCATTAAAACCTTGCCAAGAAAAACCACCCTTGTGGACAAAACCTTGGCGAAGGAAAAAGCGTACATATTTATATGACTGTCATTGATATGATGAGAATATAAGTCTTGGAACAAATCCATGAATGTCGCTAGCCTATACATTAAAACGCTGATGAAGATTTTGTGACCGCTTCCTTGGCTTGAAATATTCTTGATAGTTCCAACCTCAGAAGACACCCAGAGCAAAAAGTGAGTACTATGAGTTTTGAGTTGAAAAAGCAAAGATTGATAGAGCAAGTACGCACCGGGGCCACCTTGGTAGGTGAAGTACCAAGGTGGTAAGGAAGATATAAAAGCCAGCGATTGCCGTATCAGTACGGCCGAAGGTGCTGCATGGACGCACGGACTAATTCTTGCCAGTATGATTTGAAACTCGCACAAACATGAATAGGACGTAAATAGATCAGCAGTGTCCAAATGAAAAAAGATTAACCAGGGATGAAAATGCGTACCCGGGTCGCCTTGACCATAGGGCCAAGGCGACATTGGTATGATATCGGCAATGGGGAGCCCAAACAGATGAAGACGCATGCAAAGGTGAGCTCCGATATTTAGTATGGCCATCCTCGACAAGTAGCAATACAGGGAATGATGTATCCAAAGTGTTCGCATGAGACAAAAAAACACGTTATACATAAATAGGATAAAGAAGAAACCGTCGAGTGATGGTTTGTTGGCCATACCTATCCTGCCTGTTACACGAAGATAACAGGCAGGAGAAAAGATTGATCGCCAATCCATATGGAAGACTGTAGTCATGGCACCCGTAAATTAACAGAAGTAAGATCCAATGTGACCGCCGCACGGACTAACGATGGCAAAGTGGTCGAGGTGAATCGCTCCGTGCATGGGTGCGCCATCGCATGCTGTGCTAAATAATGTGCTGGGAGGTTTGCCTCGCGATAAACGTGATAACAAGGGAGACGGTGCGTATGAACAAGAGAATGTAGCCGGTGGAGATGTTGATTACCATGAACCGTTGTTGGTCGAGTCAATCGATCAATCATCTGGGAACAGTCGGATTCCAGTATAACGTGCTGGTGTAGTGGTAAAAAATAAAGAAGTCCAAAAACTGCTGCTTGAATCTCCGCTTGTAAGGGTGGGCTTAAAGGAAGACGAAATGAAATCGCCCCAATGCAGGATCCCCTATGATCCCGTAGTAAAGCACCGCCAGCCGCGTAATGACGACCCACAGCTGCATCTACATTTAATTATAATCTCCCTGTAGGTGGTGTGAACCACCGAACAATAATCGGGCGAGAAGGTCGAGCTACCGGTAGCCAACTGAACACTTGTTTTGATGTAGCAGACAATTTAGTACCTTCATCCTGCTGAGATGGAGTATGATTACCATATACTGCTGACAAAGCAAATGTATACTGTAGGGGCCTATATGTCAAAGTAAAATGTACCACCTGGTCTTCATCCTGTACTGTGATGAGGTCAAACTGAGAATCACAGCAGAAAAACCAAATACGCTCAGAATGAGAGGCATATGAATGAGAGAAACCAAACTCCAAAGCATAACGAGATATATCTACTGATGCATGTTTAGGTTCTATGAGAATAAGAATGTTCAAGCGATGCTCATGTATTAATTGATGCAGGCGTGGTTTAGAGGTCCGTAAACCTCGAAGATTCCAAATTAAAAAATTCATTGTAAAAGTGAAGTGTCACTTTCCTGAATCGCATGTGATGCACTGCGCGTAAGAATAGACGATGGCGGCAGAGGAGGAAGATCCTTCTTAGTACGACGTTTTCTACGAGGAACCACCGGTATAAATTCTTCTGTTGAATCCTGTAAACGCGAAATTAAAGTGTCCGTATCAGGGGAGGGAGGGATTAAGTGGATGCGACTTGCAACCTCTTCTGGGACGACTGGTATTTCCTGATTATGAATCTCTGGTAAATCATTGTCTGAAGAATGACCCATTTCGCATGCATCAGAATTATCCAGCTGAGAGGCTATAGGTTCGACGATGTGCTCGTCTGATGGTGAAGTAATCAAAGTCGGCTCTTCGGGCGGTGTTGTATGCGGAATGGGGGAGCCTGGTGGAACTGGGGAACCCAGCAATTGGTCCGATGGAGGCTGATGCACAGCAGGCGCAGTCACTGGCTGGGGCGCTGGACGAGTTTTGACTGGTGTCCAGCGCTGGGCTTGAGACCGTTTCGGAGGAGGTGGTGGCGGTGGCGGAATGGAGGACATCTGCTGCGTGTGACATGAGGTGGTCGCGTGTCCCAACCGACGACAAGATGTACAAAACAATGGTAATTCTTCATAAACTATGTTTTGTAGAATATATCGGCCCTTCGCTTGAAGATAAATCTTTTGTGGTAAGTCCTGCGAAACATCGACTTCTACACAAACTCGTGCAACTGAAGGTCGTAAGCAATCCGTTGTTGCAACATCAAGTTTAAGGGGAAGACCTATTGGCTTGACAATCTCAAATAAAGCTTCCTTTCGATGAAGATGGACAGGAAGACCAGGAAAAGCAACCCAAATCGGTACTATAGGAACACCCGTAGAGGGATCAAAATCAACTGTCCACTTTGTGATTCGCATATGACAGCCAGAAATAAGCCAGGAACGTCGATAAAAACAGCGTAAATAGTCTGCCTCATTGCGAAAAGTTAATAAGATATGTGCCTGGTCAATTAGAGTGATACGCAAATCCTGATGAAAACCAATTTTCTCAAATACATCCCTAATCACCTTCAATGATGGCCTCCCATACCAGAATGTACCCACTAAGGAATATTTGAAAGGAGCAGCCAGTTCATCAATCTCTGAATCGGAAAAGGAGATTAATGGAATACCTTTGTATCGTGAAGCCGTTTTGGGGGATATGGTGACGGACTGAGCCGATGAGCCGCCAGAGCCGGTGATCACATCCGCAAAAGTTGGCACCGTCATCGCCAAAACTGGATGATCAAAAGGATCGAAATAAAAGCGAAGAGATTGAAACCGTGGAGAAGGAATTTAACGGAAATTGAGTACTGTTCCGGCAATATGCGGCGGCGGCTGGAGCCACAGTCAGCGCCGAGGGTTCGCCAGCACCGATGATCGCATTAGCGCTCGGTCAAAATCTCATCATATACACCGAAATATATATATATATATAATATATATAATACATATATACATCGAATATATATATATATAATACATATATACACCGAAATATATATTTTGTATATAAATATATATATATAATTGCCGTATATATGTATATATCAAAAACCGTATATACATATATATATAACTGCCGTATATATATATATATATGTATATATATACTTAAAAAAACATTGAACTATATATATATACATATGTGAAACCGTATATATATATATATATTTATTTATAAAAAAACAGTGAGATATATATATATATATATATAAATGTATAACCATATATATATAAAAAATGTATATATACCTAAAAACAGTGAAATATATATATATATACATGTATAAAACCGTATATATGTATATATCAAAAACTGTATATATATATACCCATATATATATGTATATCCGTATACATATATATATATATACATATATATATATACCCATATATACATGTATCTACATATATATTTTATAAAATACACCGAGTGTGTGTATATGTGCGTGTTTATATATATATAATGTATATATATGTAGTGTGCGTGTGTAGTGTATATATGTATAAAACTAAATATAACTAATTAAAATCATTAAAAACGAAATAGGAAGAAAAACTAACCGGAGAAGGGAGGTAACCGGAGAAGAAATGGGATTTCGCCGGGAGAGGAGAGGGGATTTCGCCGGAGGTCTGAGAGGGGAAATCGCCGTGGGGGGTGGGAAGAAATTGCGGGGGAAGAAATGGGAAAGAAGAGAAGGGTTTTCAGCTTTTACTCGAAAATTTTGCGACGCACTAGCGACGAAAGTCCGTCGCTATTACTGTGGCGTCGCTATTTCAAATTTGCGACGACAGGTTTCGTCGGTAACTTGTCGGTGCCATCAATATTGAACAAAAAATAATACAAAATATAAAGTACTTACAGACACACATTATGTATATACATGTGTATAAGTACATCAACACATACACACTTTCGCCTCATGAGGTACATAAAAAATTGTGACTAACCTCAATCTTCATTGTCATCCGCATCCTCATACGCATCTTCATTTTCATCCTCATTTTCATCTTCATTTTCATCTTCATCTACATGCTCGTTGTGCTCTTTATCCTCGTATTCGTCTTCGCCTACATCTTCAATATTGTCAGACGGTCGTATGTTGAGATGAATTTTGATGAAACCGCCGTTGGGGTCATTTAGAGGGAGGTTGTGCAGTTCAACATGTGTCGTATCCAGAACGGGCGGGTTTTCTTCTTGAAATGCGGCATCCTTGCCATCTGAACCTGGCTGTATACTGACATCAAACTTGCTCGATTTCACTTTGCACACGGCTCGCCAGTCTTTTGAGCTCGCATTCATCCTCGTTGTTGGATACGATAGATAGTACACCTGGGACGCTTGACTAGCCAAAACGAATGGATCGTACTTTCTGTACCGTCTCCCTTGGTGTATGTCTACCAACTTATATCGGTCATGAACCTTTGTGCCAGCGCGATAACCTTCCCGAGTTGGATCGTACCATTCGCATTTGAATAGCACCACCCGCTTTATAGGCAATGCGGGATATTCGAGCTCAATGATGTCAGTAAGGTAGCCGTAGAAGTCATCCTCGTCCGGGCTATTGTCATACCGCTTGACACACACTCCGCTGTTCTCCGACAATTTTCGGCTGGCATGGGAGACTGTGTGGAATCTATAACCGTTGACAAAACACATATCGTGGCGCGTGACTCTGTTCAATGGACCATTGGCTACTGGTGTCAGAATGTAATCGTACTCATCATCAGCCAGATGACCTTTGCTCGCCTGTAAAACGAAAAGTAAGTATACATCAGCGGGGCAATAAATGCGTATCACATGACGTACACGTAACCGGCTAATATATAAACTTACATGCCACCTGAACCAATCAGAAAACTTGGCATCTAACTCATTGTTTATTGCATCGCTCGATATACCCGATGAACGGTGTTGCAATAAATCAACGAACAAGCTGAAGCAAATTACGAATGAGTACCCTGTATATCTTTGTAATATAATGGATAGAGTAGCGCAAGGTATTTACAAATTAAAATTGGATATCGTTTATACCTCTGGAAACGGTCGACTTGACGGCAGTTGCACAGAACATAAGAATGAGCAATCTTCAGCTCGCTGTCCCCCAATATCATTTCCTTTCCCTGTCCGTGAAATCTGATCGGATGTGTGAATATCGGGAGGACACCAGATCTGGAAATGCCGTCGTCGTTCCAGGGAACATCTCTGCACCTCGACGGGACATCTGGATCGAAGTAATGAGACACGAAGGTCGAGGCTTCCTCCGTCAGGTAGGCATTGCACATTGAGGCCTCGACTTTCGCCTTGTTCTTGATGTTCAGCTTCAAATGCCTGAGATATCTGTTCATATAGGGAATATCTGTTCAAATGCTTGCGCTTAGATACATAAGAACATCACGTAATAAATAAGAGTACCTCTCGAATGGATACATCCACCTGTACTGAACAGGACCACCAACACATGCCTCGTATGGTAGATGAACTGGCAGGTGTTCCATTGAATCAAAGAAGGCCGGAGGGAATACAGTTTCCAGCTTGTAAATGATCAATAGGATTTCGCCCTCCAGCCTTGACATATCATCCGCCCTGAGTCTCGTGGATGTAAGACATCTGAAGAACAGACTCATCTCGGTAAGTGCTTCCCATACATTGGTTGGAAGCAGCTCGCAGAATGCAATAGGCATCAACCGTTGCATGAACACGTGACAGTCGTGGCTCTTCATCCCGTGCAAACCGTGTTTATTCACGTCGATGTTCTTAGACAGGTTCGAAACATGGCCGTCAGGAAATCTAGCCGTCCCCAGCCACGCTAACAACGCATTGACCTGCTCCGCATTCAGCGTGTAAGAGGACTTCGGCATGTAGGATGTGCCAACGGGATGCAGCTTCGGTCGCATATTGAGGTCGCGCATATCAAGTCGTGCCTTCAAATTGTCTTTCGTTTTTCCAGGCACATTCAGCACCGTATTGAAAATGTTGTCAAACACGTTCTTCTCAATGTGCATGATATCCAGGTTGTGTCGGATCATATTGCTCTTCCAATACGAAAGCTCCCAGAATATGCTTCTCTTCTTCCACCCGATACAGTAACGGGCCAGGTCTGCGTTGTGGCTGCCGTCCAGATCATCACCGACCCCCACGAATCTACAACTGTCTATCTCCTCCAACACCTCTGCACCCGTGAGAAGCTCGGGCTTCATGTCCTTCTCGACGATGCCAGGCATGAACGACGTCACGTTCTTTCTGTACAAATGACGTCTGGGCAGGAACTTCCTATGGCTGTCGAACTAGCAAATCTTACGTCCATGTTTCAAGGACATCGTCTTCGCTTGCTTCATGCAGCAAGGGCAAGCGTATTTCCCCGCTGTGCTCCACCCCGACAACATAGAATAAGCCGGGAAGTCGCTGATGGTACACATCAGTGCAGCGCGTAGCTGGAAGTTTTGTTTGGTCGATACATCGAACATCTCCACGCCAAACTCCCACAACCACTTCAGCTCATGTATTAATGGCTGCAGGTATAGGTCGATCTTCTGTTTCGGATTACTAGGCCCCGGTGCGATCACAGTCAAGAACATGTACGGCTTCTTCATGCATATCCAAGGTGGTAGATTGTACGGCATCACGATTACAGGATGGATGGCACAACCCCAACCTAACGTTCCTTTTCTCCGACGAAAAACCCGGATGTGTCGCATCGAACGTCCTCCAAGCTACGCCGTCAGATGGATGGCACATCTCACCGTCTTTCGTGTAGTGCTCCGTGTGCCACCTCATCTGGCTAGCTGTGGCACCGGATGCGTAGAGCCTCTGCAGTCTAGGGGCGAGAGGTAAATAGTAGAATTGCTTTCTTGGCACGTTCTGGTTTATTTTGTTCGTTCTCCACCTGCGTGTCCCACAGACCCTGCACTTGTCTTTATCCTCGTCGATGCCCCAGTATATGATGCACCCCTCTGAACAACAATCGATCTTCTGAATCGGCAGTCCCAACGCCTGCAGCTGTTTCTTTGTCGAATAAAAACTATCGACCATTGTGTTCCCTTCGGGAAGAGATTCCCTCATCAGCTGACACATCCCATCGTACAATCTCTCCGTCATGCGGTGCTCCGTCTTCATGCTCGTCATCCGACCAATCATAGACATCTGTGTGTGACTACCGCAACCGGGATACAGCGGCGTGTTGGCGGCGTTCAGCATCTTAAAAAACTGTCTCGCCTGAGGGTTCGGATCTTCCTCCACGAATACACGCAGCTGTTCATCCGGATCGTGCATTTGTAAGTACTGCTCTCCCGTAAATGCGCCGGCGACTGCGTCTTGCACCATCTGCATGTATGGGTTGTGAGATCCCTCGCCTATTTCTTCGGCATCAACCTGACCGGGTCCCCCTTCGACGTGTACAGTTGCAGATGTAGACGCCCCCTCATATTCGCCGTGGCAGTACCATGTATGGTAATTGTGCACGAAACCTTGTTTCAATAAGTGAACCCTCACGTCAGCCGGATGCATATATTTACGGTTCTTGCATTTCTTACACGGACATCTAATCTGCGTTCTACTTTCATTACTCGTCGCAAAATCCATAAATTCTTCGAGACCTTCAACAAACCTAAAACTCCACTCCCCGTTGTTTACTCTCTCGTACATCCACTTTCTATCGCTCCTCCTCGGATCTATTTTCTCGCTATACCCTCAAAATAACGACAGCTATCTTTTCTCGGTGGTGGAAAACATCAAAATTCCACACAATAAGATTTCTTCCTTCTATATTTTCGTTGAAAAGTGATGATTTATGTGTTTGAAATGGGAGAAGAATGGGAGAAGAGTGGAAGAAGAAAGCTGCGTTTTATGGTTCTCAGCCAATATTACCGACGTTTTAGCGACGATATAGCGACGCCAAGCGACGACCAAGAAACACGAATCCCAGAAACAAACAAACACAAATACCGACGACTTAGCGACGTTCAGCGACGACCAAGAAACACAATCCCGAAAACAAACAAACACAAACACCGACGATTTAGCAACGCTAAGCGACGACAAAGAAACACAAATACCGACGACTTAGCGACACTCAGCGATGCCCAAGAAGCACAAATCCCGGAACGAATTTAGCAACGCTTTACCGACGAACTAGCGACGCAAGATGCCTCTTCACACCATTCGACGCATTTCATCGCTACAGCGTCGCTAATACGTCGCTATTCCACAGTGTCCGTTCAGTTCCCAAGTTTCGTCGCTACATCGTCGCTAATGCGTCGCTATTCCGCAGTGTCCGTTCAGTTCCCAACAGTTACAACGTACGATATTATCTTCATCAGCTGATCTGATATTATCAACGAATTTAGCGACGCTTTACCGACGAACTAGCGACGCACGACGTCTCTTTACACCATTCGACGCGTTTTGTCGCTACGGCGTCGCTAATGCATCGCTATTCCGCACTGTCCAACGTGTTTACGTCGCTAATTCGTCGCTAATGCGTCGCTAATTTGAACAAACCGTCACGTCCGCACACATTACGTCGCTAATTCGCACGAAGCGTCACACCCGCACATATTCCCATCTTGGTTAACGGTCGAAAAATTCGTCGCAAGTTCGGCGCTATAGCGTCGCTAAATTTACCTATTTATACCCCAAACATCCACACATATACACACATACAAAGTTATAAAACATCACAATATGCCACGTCGTTTTAGAAGAACCACAAGGCGTGGTGGAGGGGCAAACAGTGCCCCGCCACAAGGGCCTCCTCCCCAACCACCATCGGTTGAGCGGGAGGGTTCCATATCTGTGTATGGCACACTACCGCGAGAGGATGCTCAAGAACAAATGCCGGAACAGGATATCGACTACCGTATGCTGATATCAAACATGCAGCAGCAGTCGAGGCAACTGCACAGCATGACTAGAAGGCTGCGGAAGTTGAAATTCAGATATTACAAGCTGAAGCGCCTCCTCACAGATTTCGCAGAGAATGTGGCGGCCACTCTTTCTTCCGATGACGAAGAGTGAACGGCCCCTCTCCGCCTCTCTTTTAGATTTCTTTTTTTAGTTTTTCGTTTCATAATGTAAATTTTTATTATTAAATTAATAATTTTTTTTTCCCAATCACCGCTTTCTTTTTCCTTAATTAATACACGTATTTAATCCTTGACGAATCTGCGATGACACAACGACAAATCGAAATACGAACGAAAAGTAAAACAAAACATTTGCGACACGCGGGTTTCATCGACAAAAAAACCGATGATACACAACGCCAAGAACCTACTCACCGACGAATTTTTTTATCCGTGTTCTGGAAATTTAGCGACACAATAGCGACGATATAGCGACGTAACGCTACAAACTACATAGCGACGAATAAAACACACAGAATAGCGACGAATCACCGACGAAATTAAAAACCTGACTATTTTTTGTTAGCGACAATGCTTGTCATCGTATTTTCGTCGCAATTAACGACGAAAATGAGTGTATCGCAAATGCGTCGCAAAGTACCGACGCAACACCGACGAACTGTGGTTCGTCGGTGAAGTTGTCGTCGGTAAATGAAATTCTTTTTGTGGTGATCAAATCACCGACATGAAAATTATTGTTATCGTTGCTTTGCATGAAGTGAATATCATAACATACGGGTATCTCAGGTCAGCACCAGCTGATCTCACTCAAAAGTGTTGAACGTTGGTCTCCTTAGCCACATACATCCCCTCAACCTCAGCTCTCAGCTCGCCAATGGTGTACACCTCAAACATGTGCAGTAGGCGGTCATGGACTCAGTATCCAAAGACTCTCTTATCAGCTCGACACAAGTAACTCAAGCAGACTCCTGTCATGCCTACAGCTTAGCCATGTAACTCAACACGTGGTGCCACATGGTGGTTATGCACATGTAAGAGAGGACACATGGCAGTCTCACATAGCTCCAAAATATGCATTGGTCATCCAAAGCATACAAAAGGAACAAACAACACCAGCAGATGACATGTTTAGTAGAATTACAAAAACTTCTTCTCAAACCACAAAAAGAGACAATTTTCTCTAACTATCCCAACATATACACTTTCAAATGTGGAAAATCCCACAACTGACTTAATCGTCGGAGGGTTTTTCCAAAGTAAAACTACATGGCCTCATAGTTGTTGAATCTTGTAGGATTTCAGCAGCAAATGCCATTTGTTTCATCCCTTAGATTATCTGTTGATCTTAAGTGACAACCCAACTTCGCCATTTTGCGCAAGAAATAGGGTCAACCCAGCCTTATTTCCATTTTCCTTGCTAAATCCAGTATAAAGTTACCCATAAGGGTAAAACTACTAATTATGATAGTAGTCTTCTCAATGTCAAAGACATAGAGGATTCAACCACCCGATAGAGCTGGCCATCAACTAGAAGATTGGGCACGACGAAGAATAAGGAATCACCTAGCAGGAGCATATATTCAAGCTATGTAATATGTTGCTCAAAACATGGATGTCTTCCAAGCCTTGGTTGAATAGATCAATAGCAAGGCCCGAAAGGTCACTTTGCCGCTTAAAGGCCTTCCTCATGATTATCAAGGGAGGCAAAAGTCTCAAGAATGTTCTTCTAATCTATGGGACGAATTTATGGTGGATACCAGTGGCAAAGGCAATAAGCCTCATACTAAGCCTTTGCCCCCAATTAAGAAATCCTTGATAGTAAAGAAGTTTCATTAAAATCATAAGCATCGGACATCACTACATCATTACAGGCGATGTAGTCAGAAGGGGTCATCTTCAAACTGTTGACAAAAAGAGTTTGAGTGATTCACAAAATGCATGATTTAAATACGTATGTTAAAGAAATGCATGACACTTTATTACTTGACACGTTTTTGCGACAAACTTTCCTTATATACTTTATATATAATGTTGCCGTATTAACAAGCCATGAAGATTTAAAGCCTACATCAAATGGCAAAAATTTGTTGTGTTTGAACTATTTTCAGGTTCTACCATTAATGAACTAAACTAGTTCATTAAATGAAGTACTTAGTTAAATGAACTAAGTAGTTCATTAAATGGAGATATATTTGGAGAAGGCATGATGTCAACAAATTGAAGAATGGAAAGTCTCCTTCTACATCTATTAAAAATGTTTATATATATATATATATATATATATACACACACACTCACATATATATTCAGATTTTTTATAAAAAGGCACAATACACATATATTACGACGTACTACTGACACATTACATATATGACGAACATACGTCAACATCACACCACTATACTTACCTCATATTTATGAGTATTGGTCTTATATCATATGATATAAGTCATGGTGATGACAAAATTAGTACGACATGTTACAAGGTTGTAAACCAAAAATTGTCGTATCGGGTGACTACCGAAACTTTGTCAACGTGTCACGTACTTGCCATATATAGATGGCCAGCCCCTACACTTCAAAAGTGGCCACAAATTTCGTGGCTAACATGGTACACTCAGCCATAAAATCATTCCATGTTGGCACACACAAATCATCCCCAATCAAGGCCAAATTGTGGAGATTCAAAAATCACTTTTTAAGCACACGTAGGCGCCAACTTTGATCATCCATTAGAGCTGAATATTCAAGTTATTTTATGTATATTATGTGTGACATAATATATATATATATATATATATATATATATATATATATATATATATAACATGTGCCAAAATTTTGAATTTAATGGGAGAAAATTTGCGTAATCGAAGAAGTCGAAAATTCAGTTTTCTACGAACACAACACATAGAACGTTTTTGGCATGACATATAACATGTATCTAGACACTTTTTACATATTCAATACATACTAAAGTGTTCTAGAATTTTAAAATCAGGGCTGATTGGAATATACCATATGTGTATAATTATTATGCACTATTTTACAAAGTTTACAAAACAAATAAAATAAAATTCAGCACATGGTCAAGCCTTTATACACGCCTAATGCAGCCTTGATGGAGCTTATGTAGAGCTTAGTTGGTATCTCAATTGGTGGAGAATAAGCCACACAAGGTTAGTGACATAATGGAGGAAGCTACACAAGGTAACGTTTCAAATTTTGTAGCAAATGTAACACATGCTGAAAATTCTGCATATGAGGCATTATGGTGGCCGAATTTTGTGTCTTAATGGTGATCAATTTGCTTTTCAATATTCAAGGGGTTGATGTATAGTAATATGGTAACATTTCAAAGTCTTGAGAATATAGCACATGCTGAAAAATTCAGCATGTGAGACAGCAGAGCTGGCTGAAATTTAGTCTTCAAGTGTGATGAATTTTGCTTCCAAATTTGAGGGGATTAATTGTATAATTAATGGCAATGTTTTGAACTTCAATTTAGCTCATGTTTTATGTTTTATTCTCAGATTTTTACAGCCACTAAGTGATGACAAATCTCATCCAATCAAGGAGTGCTAAGTAAGCAAGGCCAAGACAATTATCCAATCAAGTTGTGCCAAGTAAGCAAGGTGATGTCACATCTATATAAGGCATTCTTCCAAGGACTTAAAAGATAATTCTCAAGATAGAAAAGTAGCCCTAGGGGGGAGGCCAAGAGCAAATAAAAGGAAGAGAAAAGAGCAACTCAAATGCAAGACAATTTTCATAATCTCTCAAGTGAAAAAGGAGTCTTCTACTGTCATCTTCTACATTTCTTTCTTCTTCTTCTTCTCTCAAGCCTATCGTTCTTATATTTATTATGTTGAATAGTCTTTGGTTAGACCACCATACACGTTTAAATTGTAAAAGGTTGATCAAGGTGTGATCAAACATTCATCCGTTCGGTGGTGGTGTTTGTGATCGGTGTGATTGCTTGTATCATTTGTTTAAGAGTGGAGTTGGTATGTAACTCCAGCAACCCTTTTGGTCAGGTGTTATTTTGTGATTAATGATAACCGAGGAAGGTGTACTTGAAGACTGGAGTAGGTTGTGTTAACCGAACCAGTATAAAATTCTCGGTGTTATTACTTTCAGCACTTTACTTTCAGTTTCCAGCACTTTGCAACGTTTTATTGCATTAGTAAAAATATCAAACGACATTCAAAAATTACCAAACTTTGCAGAAATATAGCCACACCTCTTGAGTTTCATTTGGCCCAAGTTTCAACCCATTTGAATAAGTATAAGTCAATAGATCGGAGACTAGTGCAATCTGATTTTCAGACTTGCAAAGGTTGAGAACTTGAACGTATTTAATATACTTCCCAAAGGAAGTTTTCAAAACTTTTTTAACCCATTAAAATAAATATCTCAATGGGTTTGTCATTTAATTTTCAGACCATTTGGTATTATGGATTGATCGGAATAAAATTTTCAAATCAAACTACTGTTTCTGGCAGATTTGCGCAATCTAACCACAAACAATTATTCAACGGGTTAAAGGTTGAATTTTGATCTGAAATTTTTAGGGGATACTCAAAACATGTGAGAGTAGAATCTCTAAAAATATCAGAATTTTTGAATATCTGTAACTTAGTTTTTCAAATGTTTCAAATCAGGATCTAAAAACAGAAACAGTTTTCAGAAGTTGGGTTTTTTGGTTAAAATATTTTAAAAATCAAATTTTCCGCACCTATTATTCAACCTCTCCTTCTAGTGGTGCCTTACAGGTCCTACACAGACTACTGGGAGTATATAAGGACAGTGCAAGAAAGTCCTTTTTTTGAAGACATAGCAAAGTATGTGTTGCGGATAACTTGAAGGTGCCAAAAAAGGACACCTCCATGGTATCTCTGACCCCACGTATCCTCTTTTCCAATTTCATACTTTGGTTACTTTGAAGAATGTTCCTGAACCGTTGAGTCAATTTATCCTTTTAGTTTTAAGAGTTGCACTCTCAATTTATTCTTTTTGACAAAGGGCCCAAAATATTCAATGGCAAAACCTTTAATTAAAAATTCTTTACATCTGATGACTTTAAGGCAAAAGCCAGAGGAGTCTGTTTTGCAATACACGCAGCGGTTCAAGGATGATGCACTGTAGATCGAGGATTGTAATGATGGAGTTATGGCTATTGCATTTACTAGTGGGCTGAGGCCAGGTCACTTCCTTTCCTAATCGGCTGAGGAGAACCCATAATCTCGAAGGCCTGTTTAGTTAAATACCGCCAATTCTCCTATGGTGAAGAGACAAATAGATTGAAGAGAGAGACTGAGTAGGCCTATGACAAGTTAGGTCGAGGTGACTCCTAAAAGGAAGCTTGTAAAAGACTCCAGGGACAAGCGTAATGTGTTTGATCGCCTAGAGGCCGAGATGAGCAAGGTTTGCTTTTGTTTGTCTCTAAAGAAAAAATACTGATCGTAATAGAGAAGGTTGAATTGAAAAAGGACCTATAGCCACTGCAGGGGCCAAGGTAAAAAATGGATCATAAACACATTGGCCATGAAATTGAAAATTGCATGCAGTTGGCGCACACAATCAAGCGCCTCATTAAAAAAGATCATTTATAGAAGTTCTATTACATGAGATTGCGATTGCAAAATCACATAAACTTTTGTTAATTCTGAGCAAATCCGAAAGACAAGCTATGCCAACGCAAAGATGATGATGACGACTATGATAAGAAGGATGATTGCAAGCCAGTATCCAGTAAACATCGTCATATTTATGATTTCTGGTAGATTGGCTCTATTGAGGTCAAGACCAGGGCCTGGAGTGCTGAAACTTTAGAAAAATCTTTTCAAAAGAAGGTCAAGTTATCACATGAATCAATATAAGGTGGCAATGAAACCTCTGTGATTGACATTCTTGCAAACATCGCACAGGACAACATTATGAAGGTGTGCCAAGTCTATGTTGTTACAAACAATGTGGCCAACGTGACATATTATTACGTCTTTCAAACACTTGCCTTGCAGGGCATGATGCATGTTTGACGATACAAAAGATCCGACCTTTCCTTGTTCTACAATGTCTTCCGCAAGACACCATGTTCAATTTACAAGAACGATATACACCACCCTTGGCCGTGTACTTCTTGTCTGGATCGAGTAGGATCCTATGACTTGCAGCTTATTCATGCTCCATGAACAATTTATCACCCTTGGGACATGAATATAAGTTTAAAGGAATTGATTTCCCCACACGTTTGCTGAAGACGTTGATATAGAAGCTGATTTTGATCAAATATCAAAAAACACAAAGAAACTCCTTGAAAGATAGCCTTGGCTAAAAATATGAAATATTTTTATTCAACTCTCTCTGTCAAAAAACATGTTATTATGCTTATATAGAAGACAAAACCTAGAAAACTTAAACTAGTTAGGAAACTACAAAAATCCTACTTAAATTATGGCTCTACAATTTACACCGACTTTGTGATGCATTTTGGACCCTTCTAGAAGCTGATTCTGAAGACGTTCTCTTCTTAACATTCTTAAACAAGGATGATAGCTTTTCAATCCAATTTGAATCATGTTAATCCAATGTCTTTAGCTTAAGATATGGTCAAATAAATATCAAATAATCAAACTGTGTATATGACTCCTGCTCAAACTTAGATTCTTGGACACTATCTGATTTTGAACGCGGATTGTGCTACTTCTAGAGCTGAATTTGCCAATGATGTATGGTAGAGATTTGTAGATAAGGATGTGAGCTATCCACACCGTTTAGAATCATCTCAATAAGACCTCAAATGAGAGAGATGTCAATTAATAACCACCCAAGGACCATTCTAATGAAATCCTTCTAGAAGCCCTTATTTCCAAAATTGGAAAGTGCAACTCCTAAGACTTTTACATACGATTTAACACATCAAAAAACAATCTAAAATGAATCCAAAACATAACAAACAAGGTGTACAACATTTACAAGCCAAATAAGCCGACAATAAGATCATGCAAGAACTTTTCACAAAATAAACAACACAAGAACAAGTCTAAACGTCAAGTCCAGCTCACCTCCATCTCATGCACATCCTTATCATTAGTTTTGACACATTGGACCTCATCAGGGAAACTTTTTACGCCCTATGTCAACGTCGTTATTTGGATTTTCTAGTGCGATAGTACAACAAGCAAGCCTGGTTATGTTTGTTGAGAAAAAGGGTGTGAGTGATTTACGAATACATGATTTAAATACGTGTTTAAGAAATGCATGACAAAATTCGTTACTTGACACGTGTTTGTGATAAACTTGCCTTATATATTTTATATATAATGTTGCCGTACTAACAAGCCGTAAAGTGTTAAAGGTTACATCAAATGACAAACATTTATTGTGTTTGAACTATTTTCAGGTGCCACCATTTATGAACTAAACTAGTTCATTAAGTGAAGTACTTAAGTTAATGAACTAAGTAGTTAATTAAATGGAGATATATTTGGAGAAGGCAATGGCAACAAATCATTCCCTACAATCGGCGGAATGAGGGGTTTTTATTTCAAACTAGGCCAGCTTAAGAAACAGTTACGTAGGTGGAATAAGGAGGTTTTTGAGAATTTTTTGATGCGGTAGCCGTGGCTGAGGCAGATACATTGCGCTGTGAAGCAGCATATGATTCATCCCCCTCAGATGTCACAAGGAATGCATATCATCGCAGTATGGCCATTCTTCACTTAACTCAGTCCAGGGTGTTATTGTATTAGAAGCAAAAAGCTAATGTCAAATGCCTACGTGAAAGGGATGCGAACACTAAATTTTTTCATCAAACTGTGAAAGACAGACGGCACCGGTAATTGATCCGGCGTATACTGAAATCGGATGGTGGGGAGTGTGCAACTGCGATGGAAATTTAAGCGGAGGTAGTTCGTTTCTTTCTGATGTTATTCACAGAGGAACAAACTACGCCATGTCATTCTATTATTAGTTATATCCTAAGCTTGTTGTCTGATGACGATAATAATTTGTTGATGGCTATACCAGAAATGCTAGAGGTGAAAACTGCAGTTTGGGATCTTAGTCTCACAAGCGCAGCAGGTCCAGACGGATTTCCAGGCTCATCTTATCGTCGCTTTTGAGCAGTTATACAGACGGATGTGCATAAGGCAGTGCAGGAATTTTTCTTGGGCATTCCTCCGCCGCGTCAGGTTGCTCTTTGCTTATTGCATTAATACCGAAAGTTATGAACCCACAAACATTCTCTGATTATCGACCTATTTGTTTGACAAACTTCCTGGCCAAGGTAATCACTCGCTTAATTGCAACTCGCATGGCAAATTTTTTACCACGGTTAATCTCTCCCGAGCAGGCAGGATTTCTGAAGGGTCGTGATATTACTGAACAAGTCTTACTGGCACAAGAGATGGTGTATATATTGGATAGACCAGTACGTGGAGGTCATGTTATCGTTAAGCTTGATATGGATAAAGCCTTTGACAGGGTTAACTGGTCCTATCTTTATCAGGTATTATTGACTATGGGATTTCATGCGCACTTTGTTCGTATCATTTTAAATAATTTGTCTGCTACGAAGTGTTCAATGCTCATTAACAGTAAGCCGGTGGGTTTCTTTCCAGTCTCCAAAGGGGTTAAACAGGGAGATCCATTATCTCCATTGTTATTTATTCTAGCTGCAGAAGGCTTTTCTCGTGGACTAAAATCTTTGATGCAGGATGGAGCAATTCTTGGTTTTAATACTGGCCGTGTACCCCAAGTATCTCATTTGGGGTTTGCTGTGATCTGGTGGTATTCTTAAACGGCTCAATTGCAAATTTACAACGATTTAGATCTTTTCTAGATGATTATCAAAATGCTTCGGGACAATTAGTCAATTTTCATAGAAGTCAGGTGGTCGTTAGTGCGGGAGTTTCGAGGACAAGAGCTTCACATATGCTAGGCATGCGATTGACACAGTTGCCAATGAAATACTTGGGTTTATATTTATATAAAGGTATTAATCGCGCTGCTTATTGCACATCATTGTTAGCTCATGTAGATGCAAAATTGAACTCATGGGCTTCTAAGCTTTTATCATTTGCGGGTAGATTGGTCTTGATTCTTCATGTTCTTGGATCTGTAACATTACAACATACAGCCGAGAATTTGGAGAATTTGGAGAATTTGAAGAATCTTGAGAATTTGGAGAATTTGAGAATTTGGAGCAATATGCTTATATTATGCATAAAATTGTGGAGAATTTTATGCGTCATGTTCTTGATTCATCATATTATGGTGAGCTCAAGGCTTCCGAAAAGCGTAGTGCAGGCAATTCATAGGCGCTTGGCTCATTTTCTTTGGAAGGATCGTTATCATTGGCGCTCGTGGGACAGGGTCTGCTGTCCGACGGAATTTGGAGCCTTGGGAATCTGTAACTTGGACTTGTTACAACATGCTTATGACAGTCTTTTATGGTTGCGGTTTCACACTTCGCAGAACCTTTGGGCAACATACAGTTGAGAGCGATATGGACGAAAAGGAGTAGTTTTCGCTACCCCATTTGGAAGCGCATTTGTAGGCTTCATTCATACTTGGAACATCATGTTTCTCATACACCTGATGGCGTTTATTGGACTGCAGATTCGAAAGGTCAGTTTTCATTGCAATCGGCTTATAGCCAATTATGTACTCATATGACTTTTTTTGAGTGTTCCAAGTTTGTTTGGTGGCCGACGTTGCCTTCTGGGGCAAATCTTTTTCTGTGGAAGTTATGGATGCATGCGTTGCCTTTAGTAGATAATCTATGCTCATGGCAAGCGATCTTTCCGTCTCAGTGTGTCTTTTGCAAGGCCCATTCTGACAAGCGAGACCACATTTTTTACACTGTTCGCTTATTCTCCCTATTTGGTAGGAAATGTCAATCTTGTTTTCTGGACCTCTTCCCTAGCAGGCTGCAATTCAAGGATACTTAATTCGCTGGTGGTGCACATATTCGGCCACTTCGATGGTAGGCCAACTACGTGCTGCGGTTCCATCTCTCACAGTATGGGTGATTTGGAAGGGATATACATCTATCAGATTTGGTGATAGTTCTTTTTCATACAGCCATTTATTTGAGCGACTTCGCGAGAAAATATATATTTGGTATGCCTCAACTAAAGGACGTAAATTTTCAATGTCTTTGTCTCATTTGATGGATAGGTAGTTTTCGCCTTCGATGCTTCATAGATGGCATCGACTCATTCGTTGGAAGTTACCGCCTTCAGGCCGCTTTAAACTCAACATTGATGCTTCGGTGGGCAAATTGGGAGCCGCAGCAGGAGCTATACTTCGTAATGACTTGGGAGAGTTTATTTCGAGGGTTGCTTTTTCTTTACCGTCTGTCACTCCGCTACGTGCTAAGCTTATGGCGTTGATTTATAGCCTCTCATATTACGCGTGAGAATATGATAGACTAATTGTGGAGACTAAATGTCGTTCATTGTTATCCTTTTTATCACGCCCAGAGCGATATACTGGTAATTTCTTGGTGGGTCTTCGACGAGCTGTCAACTTTCTTTGTCTTAATGCTTCAACATTGCAACACTGTCCACGTGAAGCAAATGCAACAGCGCATTCGCTCTCTCGTCATGGGCTGCATGCATCAGGAGAAATTGTATTTTCCTCATTTACAAGCTTGCCATGTGAGGTTTGAGGAGCTATATTATTGGATACTTCAGTCCCACATTTGCGCCTTTGATTATTGTCTCCCATTGGGTTGGCTTTTTTACACTCTTGTTTCCTATGTCACTAGTTCATATAGGCAACGTCGGTATGTTTTCTTCTTTTGCTTTGCCGTTCGATTATGTTTACACCAATAATGCAGATAAAGTTGTTTTTATGATCATGTGAGGGTGTCATCTCACCACACATCTAGTTTTCAATATTGCAGATAAACCACACAGGTGGTTTTCAATGCAGTTGCCTATATTTATAACGAATGCAGGCAACATGGCGTTCACATGTCTCAGCGGTAGCCAGCTGCACGTCAACAGTACAAGCGATTTAAGCGAACGGGTGCATCATTGGCTCCACACCATCGTTTCTTGTGGTTTACAGTTTGTTGTGCATTACTTGTTAATAGAACAATTGCCATTTTACATTCCACAGTTTCTGTCATTATCTTTTTGCATGTGCTATTGTAAATATATGCATTTCATTTACTATTTCGTAGAAGAGCCTCCTACATCACATGTAACCACGTTATTCCTCTGCCACAAGTGAGGGAAAATTATTAATAAAACAACCATATGGTACCGTCCATCTTTCACTAAAAAAATATATATTTAGATTTTTTATAAAAAGGCACAATACACATATATTTCGACGTACTACCGACACGTTACATATATTATGAACGTACGTCAACGTCACACCACTATAATTACCTCATATTTATGAGTACATTCAGGTCTTATATCATATGATATAAATCATGGTGATGACAAAATTATTATGACACGTTTCAAGGTTATAAACCAAAAATTGTCGTATCGCGTGACTACCGAATCTTCGCTAACGTGTCACGTACTTGCCATATATAGATGGCCAGCCCCTATACTTCAAAAATGGCCACGAATTTCGTGGCTCACATGGTATACTCAGCCATGAAATCATTCAATGTTGGCACACACAAATCACACCCAATTAAGGCCAAATTATGGAGATTTCAAATTCAACCTATTTTGTCACATGTAGGTGCCTATGTCTCAGCCCTTATGAGCTTAATATTTAATTTATTTTATGTATATTATGTGTGACATAATATATATAACATGTGCAAAAAAGTTTGAATTTAATTGGAGAAAAATCGCGTAACCGGCGAAAGTCGAAAATTCGGTTTTCTACGAACACAACACATGGAATGTTTTTGGCATGATATTTAACATGTATCTAGACAATTTTTACATATTCAGGACACATTAAAGTGTACTAAAATATTCAAATTAGGGCTGATTGGAATATACCATATGTGTATAATTATTGTGCACTATTTTACAAAGTTTACAAAAATGAAATTCAGCACATTGTGTAGTCATCATACACGCCTACTGCAGCTTGTAGATGCCTATGTGGAGATTAGTTGGCATCTTGATTGGTGAAGGATGTACTACACAAGGTTAGTGACATAATGGAGGGAGCTACACAAGGTAACAATTCAAACTTTGTAGCAAATGTAACGCATGCTGAAAATTCAGCATGTGAGACTTAGTGGCCGATTTTTACTACCATGTTGGTAACTAATTTGCTTCCCAAATTTGAAGGGATTGATTGTAGAATATTTGGCAATGTTTTGAACTTTATTTGGCACATGTTTTTCATTTTATTCTCAGATTCTTACAGCCACTAAATGATGACATAACTCATCCAATCATGAAGTGCCAAGTAAGCAAAGCCAAGACAATCATCCAATCAAGTTGTGCCAAGTAAGCAAGATGGTGTCACATCTATACAAGGTATTCTTCCAAGGAATTAAAAGAGAATTCTCAAGATGGAAGAGAAGCCCTAGGGGGTGGCCAAGACCAAATAAAAGGAAGAGAAGAGAGTCAAACAAATGCAAGACAACTCTCGTTGTCTCTCAAGTGTAAAAGGATCCACTATTCTCTTCTTCTACATTTCTTTCTTCCTCTTCTCTCAAGCCTATTGTACTTATATTCAAACATATTGAATAGACTTTGTTTAGACCACCATACATGCCTCATATTTGTAAGAGGTTGATCAAGGTGTGATCAAATCTTCATCCGTTCGGTGGTGGTGTTCGTGATCGGTGTGGTTGATTGTATTGTGTGTAAAGAGTTGGAGTTGGTATGTAACTCCAGCAACCCTTGTGGTAAGGTGTGTTTTGTGATTAGTGATAACCGAGGAAGGTGTTCTCGAAGACTGGAGTAGGTTGTGTCAATCGAACCTGTATAAAATTCTCGGTGTTATTACTTTTAGCACTTTACTTTAAGTTTCCAACACTTTGCATCGTTTTCATTGCATTAGTAAAAATATCAAACGACTTTAAAAAATTACCAAAATTTATATAAATATATCCACGCCACTTAAGTTTCATTTGGCGCAAGTTTCAATCCATTTGGATAAGTTTAAGTCAATCAAACGTTAATAGTTCTGAGACTAGTGCAATCTGATTTTTAGACTTGCAAAGGTTGAGAACTTAAATTATTAGGCATAATTTCCAAAGGAATTTCAGATCAAAATTCAACTTTTAACCCTTTGAAAAATTGTTTGCGGTCAGATTGTGCAAATCTACCAGAAATGGTAGTCTGACTTGAAAATTTTATTCCGATTAAACCATGGCTCCAAATGGTCTGAAATTTAATGAAAAACCCCTTACTATATTTATTTAATTGGGTTGAAACAGTTTTGAAAAATTCCTTTGGGAAGTATGTCAAATACGTTCAAGTTCTCAACCTTTGCAAGTCTAAAAATCAGATTGCTCTAGTCTCAGAAATATTAACGTTTGAATGACTTATACTTGTCCAAAAGGGTTGAAATTTACGCCAAATAAAACTTAAGACGTGTCTCTATGTTTCTGGAAAGGTTTGTGATTTTTGAAATTTGTTTGATATTTTTAAGATCGCGGTGAAGTAGATGCAAAGTGCAGGAAACTGAAAGTACTGTGCAGAAAAGTAGAGAACACAAGGAATTTTATACTGGTTCGGTTAAATCAACCTACTCTAGTCTTAGAGGACACCTTTCTCGGTTATCATTACACAAAATAACACCTTACCACACATGTTTGATGGAGTTATACACCAACTCCAACCCTTTACAATCGAAACAAGCAATCACAATGATCACGAACACTACCACCGAGTGGATGAATGTTTGATCACAACTTGATCAACCTTTTACAAAAATAGAGCGCGTATGGTGGTATGAATGAAGCCTATACAATATGTTTGAATATAGATACAATAGGCTTTGAGAGAGAAAGAGAAGAAATAAATGTAGAAGAAGAGAGTAGAGAGACTTTTTGCACTTTTGAACTTGTAAAACTTGTCTTGTGTTTGATTTGCTCTTCCTCTCTTCCTTTTATCTCAAAGTGGCCGCCCACTATAGGGCTTCATTCCCTCTTGAAAATTCTCTTTTAAGTCCTTGGAAGAATGCCTTGTATAATTGTGACATCAACTTGCTTACTTGGCAACACTTGATTAGATGATTGTGTTGGCCTTACTTACTTGACACTCCTTGATGGGATGAGATTTTTCATCACATGATGACTGTACAAATCTGAAAATTTCACTTAAAACATGTGCCAAATTATTCATAAAAACATTATCAATTATCACACAATTAATCCCAAATAATTATCTTTACACACACATTACCCTATGTAGCTCCTTCCATTATTTCACTAACCCTGCATAGTCTATTCTTCACCAGTCAAGATGCCAACTAAGCTCCACATAGGCTCCACCAAGCAGCTCTAGGCGTGTGATTAAGCTTGAACATGTGCTGAATTTATTTTTTGTAAACTTTGTAAAATAATGCACAATAATTATACACATATGGTATATTCCAATCAGCCCTAATTTGAATTTTCTACAATACTTTAATATGTATTGAATATGTAAAAAGTGTCTAGATACATGTTACATGTCATGCCAAAAACGTTTCATGTGTTGTGTTCGTAGAAAACCGAATTTTCGACATTTGTCGATTACACGATTTTTCTCTGATTAAATTTCAAAATTTGCACATGTTATATATATTATGTCACACATAATATACATAAAATAATTTGAATATTGAGCTCTTAATGGCTGATTAATAGTGGCGCCCCATGTGACAAAAATGTTGAATTTAAAATCTCCATAATTTGGCCTTAATTGGGGGTGATTTGTGTGTGTCAATATGGAATGATTTTATGGCTGAATATATCATGCAATCCACGAAATATGTGGCCATTTTTGAAGTATAGGGGCTGGCCATCTATATATGGCAAGTACGTGACACGTTAGCGAAATTTCGGTAGTTACCCGATACGACAATTTTTGGTTTAGAACCTTTTAACGTGTCGTAATAATTTTGTCATCACCATGAATTATATCATATGATATAAGACCTGAATATACTCATAAATATGAGGTAAGTATAGTGGTGTGACGTTGACGTACGCTTGTTAAATATATAACGTGTCAGTTGTACGTTGGAATATATGTGTATAGTGCCTTTTAAAAAAACTGAATATATATATATATATATATATATATATATATGCAAAACGTGTGGTTAAGAAGGGAGAGGAGACTTTTCATTTCCATGTTTGTTGCATTTGTGCCTTCTACAAATATTTCTCCATTTAATGAACTACTTAGTTCATTTAACTAAGTACTTCACTTAATGAACTAGTTTAGTCCATTAATGGTGGCACCTGAAAATAGTTTAAACACAACAAATGAGTGACATTTGATGTAAGCTTTAAAGCTTCATGGCTTGTTAGTACGACAACATTACATATAAAGTATATAAGGCAGGTTTGTTGCAAAAACGTGTCAAGTCATAAAATAAAATGTGTCATGCATTTCTTTAGCACACATTATTTAAATCATGCATTTTTGTGAATCATTCAAACCCTTTGTCTCAACAATCTCCCCTTTTTGATGATTTACAAAATAATCTTAGTACATGATTTAAATTTAACCGCTCCCCCTCCAATCGTGCACAAATTCAAATTTCGAATTTCAAATTTTGAATTTTGAATTTTCTCCCCCTTGATATTTGCAATCAATCTCTTGCTTTCCCTTATATCATGCACTCTCTCCCCTTTATTTTGGAAATAAAATCTAAAGTGCATATAAAGATGAAAAGAAATATCAAATCAAATCAGCAGAAATCATGCCTAATTTAGAACGGAGATTTTCATACGTGGCTTGATTTAATGCCTTAGTGAAGACATCGGCTACTTGTGCTTCAGTGCGTACATGCTCTATAACAATATCACCATTATTTACATGATCACGAAGAAAGTGATATCGTACTTCTATGTGCTTAGCCTTAGAGTGTAGTACGGGGTTCTTAGACAAGTTTATAGCCCTCATACTATCACAATAGATTGGAATACGATTTACTGTGATACCGACATCAGAAAGTTGTTGTTTTAACCATAGCAATTGTGTGCAACAAAGACAAAGTGCCATGTATTCAGCTTCGGTAGTAGATAAGACCACACTTGCTTGCTTTTTCGAAAACCATGAATTTAGTGAATTTCCTATAAATTGACAAGTGCCGCTAGTGCTTTTTCTATCTATTTTACATCCACCATAATCTGCGTCGGTATAAGCATGCAAGTCAAATTCACAATCTTTATCATACCAAATTCCTAAAGTGGGGGTGTGCTTAATATATCGAAATATTCTTTTCACAGCATTATAATAAGACACTTTAGGCTGGCTTTGAAAACGTGCACACATACACACACTAAACATGATATAAAGTCTACTAGCAGTAAGATAAAGCAAAGAACCAATCATATACCTATATAAAGCATTATCAAAGTCTTTTCCATGTTCGTCTTTCTCTAGTTTAGTGGTGACACTCATAGGGGTGGGGGACGGTTTTAGGTCCTCAAAATTGAACTTTTTAATCATGTCATTCACATATTTAACTTGAGTTATGTGTATACCCTTACTCGTTTGTTTAATTTGCAAGCCAAGAAAGTAATTCAATTCACCAACCATAGACATTTCAAACTCGGATTTCATGCAAGTTTCAAATTCTTCAACAAGTTTATGAGATGTAGATCCAAAAATGATGTCATCAACATAAATTTGAATGATTAGCAAATCAGATTTATCTTGTTTCAAGAATAGGGTGCTATCTATCGTGCCTCTTTTAAAACCATTTTATAAAAGAAAAGTAGCAAAACGATCATACCACGCCCTAGGTGCTTGCTTTAAACCGTATAGTGCCTTCTTTAATTTGTATACGTGATTGGGGTATTTCAAATCTTCAAAATCAGGCGGTTGCTTCATGTATACTTCTTCTTGTATAAAACCATTTAAAAATGCACTTTTCACGTCCATTTGTTAAAGTAAAAAACCTTTCATGCAAGTAATAGCAAGTAAAAGTCATATGGCTTCTAAACGTGCTATGGGTGCAAACGTTTCGTCATAGTCTATTCCTTCTTCTTGATTATATCCTTGTACTACAAGTCTCGCCTTGTTTCTAACAACTTTACCTTCTTCATTCATTTTATATACTAAACACCCACTTTGTTCCTATTATAGTCTTATCTTGTGGTCGTGGCACTAAATCCCATACATCATTTCTTACGAATTGATTTAGTTCATCATGCATAGCATCAATCCAATAAGAATCACTCAAATCATCAAACACGTTTTTAGGTTAAATTATGGATATTATAGCATGAAATTGGTTTATTTAATCCGGATTTATTCTTCTACGTGGTCGAACAACATGAGTAAAGTCGCCTATGATGAGATCGTGTGGGTGATCCTTATACCATCTTGATTGATTATTTTCTACGTTCTCATGCATTTCTAAGTGATCATGCATTTCTAGTGTGTTCATTTCATCATGAACGCCATCATTCTATACATCATCTAACACGAGTTTTAGTTCAAAATCATCGTCATATTCTTTATCTTTTTCAACCTCACCGAATTCATTAAACTTCACATGAATGGATTCTAAAATTTGTCTAATGATAGGATCATAACATCTATATGCTTTTGAATTCACATAATATCCAACAAAAATGTATTCAATTGATTTAGATTCAAACTTGTCTAAATTATCTTTTGTAGTTAAAACAAAGCATTTGCAACCAAACACACGAAAGTAATCAATTTTAGGCATGCGATCATTTAGTATCTCATAGGGAGTTTTATTTATTTTCTTTCTAATAGTCAAATGATTAACTATATAGCATACACAATTTATGGCTTCCGCCCACAGAAATCTAGGCAATTTATTTTCACACAGCATGGTTCTAGCGATTTCTTGTAGTGTCCTATTCTTTCTTTCTACTACTCCATTTAATTGTGGAGTTCTAGATGGTGAAAACTCGTGTTTGATACATTTTTCTTCGCAAAATACAATCATGTCTTTGTTTTTAAATTCACCGCCTCTATCGCTTCTAATCTTTTTCACATTCAAACCATATTCATTTTCAAGTTGTTTAATTATTTTTGCAATTTCAATAGCACTATCATCCTTATTTGCAATAAATAAAGTCCAAGTGTAGCGAGAAAAATAATCAACGATAACACATGCATAATGACATCCACCGAGACTCTTAGTGCGACTAGGACCAAACAAATCAACGTGTAATAATTCTTAAACTCTAGACATGCTAATTTCATTTTTAGGTTTAAGTGACTCGCGTGTTTGTTTGCCTTTAATACAAGATTCACACAACTAAAAGTTGTCTAAATCAAGTTTAGGCAATCCTCGTATTAGGTTCTTTCGTTGAAGTTTTTCAAGTGTAGAAATGACAATGTGTCCTAAACGTCTATGCCATAAATTAACTTTAGGTTCATTTGACATAAAGCATTTAACCTTAGCGTCTAACATGTCATCCATAGAAAGCGTAAAAATATTTCCTTCCCTTAATCCTTTTAATACTGTTTCTCCATTTTTATTGATTATATTGCAATATGGATGAGTAAAACACACGTTAAAACCGTTGTCAATAAACTGTGAGATGCTAAAAAGATTGTAGGATAGATTTCTTATCAGGAAGACATTGGAGATTTGAAGGGTACTTGGGCTTCCGATTGTACCTTTACCAATAATTCTTCCTTCATTGTTTTCTCCAAAGGTCACGAATCCGCCTTTTGTGACCTTCTTCAACTTTGTGAACAAGCTCGAGTCACCCGTCATGTGCCTCGAGCCACCACTGTCAAGGAACCACTTGATAGATGTGTCTTTTTATGTATGGGTTTCCTGCAATGTACACCAATGATTTAGGTACCCGTTTTAATTTGGGTCCTTACGAGTTAGTTATTCACCTCTTTGTAAAAGTACCTTTCGGTACCCATACTTGGGTGATCCTTCTCGGTCTACCAAATGGTAAGAATGTAGATGAAGGAGCAACATAGTAGACATGGGGTGAGAAAGCATTAGGCCTTTGGCCGAGAATCCCCTTGTGCGCATCATATGGTGTGCGTTTTTTATATGCTCTAGTGTTAGTATGCATAGTACGTGATCTAGATGCATGGAATGAATGTCGTGTATGTATCAATTGTTTCTTCTCATATCTATACGGCACATAATTATATTTTGTATGATATGAGGAAGCAGCATGACAAGATTAAGGGAGAGGGGGCCTATGCGTCATCTTAGGCGCCATGTATGCCTTAGGTGTGTCCATTTTCTTCAACAAAATGAATTTAGTTGGTTTGATTAATGTTTCGTTTTTCTCAATGTAACCTAATCCGGTTTTATCACTATCATGCTTTTGTGATAAAATAATGCGATCTACCATGTTAGTTCCCGTATCAAATTGTTTCATCATTTTCTCTAAATCCGTATTCCTTGATTTCAAATTTGAAATCTCAGATTTTGATTTCATTATTATGTGTAGTTAATGATGAGATCTCTAATTTTAATGCATTGATGATACATGACGACTCTTCTTTTGAATCTTCCAATTGAGAAACAAGATTCATGTTAGAAGATTCTAACAACGTCTTGTCTTTCAATTAATCGTTTATTCTTTTTTGCAAGAGTCTTTGCGAATTTGTGCAATTCTAAATATTGACTAAAAAGATCATCATATGAAGGTTCAGAATCAGAGTCAGAGTCAGAAGATACCTCGTTTGATGCTTTGGACACAAAGCATACTTGTGTTGTTCCTCTTCTGTGTCAGTCTGAGAGTCGGATGTGTCACTCCAAGTGGAGGCCTTGAGGGCTCTTCTCCTTTGTTTGGGTTCTGAGACGAGTCTAGTTTTGGTACGATCCTTGTCAAGGTGTTTGTTTGTTTGTTTGTCCTTGTTAGGACAATCATAAGATAAATGTCCAAGTTTTCCGCATTCGTAGCACTTTACGTCCTTGTCATTGGTTTTATTTTTATTTCTTTTAGTGGAAGTAGCCTTAGGTTTGTTTTTAAATGACTTTCTCATGAATTTTCTCAAACCTTTAGCCAATAGTATTAAGTCATCATTGTCTGATTCGGAATCACTATCATCTACGTGATCGGAAGAAGTAGATGACGTATTCATTTGATTTAACAGCAATAGTCTTACCTTGTTTTGACGTTTATTCCGATTTCCTTAAAGTAAGTTTGTTTGCGTACACCTTTAGCGATCCAATTATTTCCTCCATTTTTATTGATTTGGTTTCTTTACTTTCCTCTATTGCTGTCACTTTAGGGTCCCATTCGGATGGAAGGCTTCATAGAACCTTTTGGACCTTTTCCTGCATAGAGAAACTTTTGCCAAGAGACTCAAGAGAATTATATATGTTATTCAATCGTAGATCCATATCAACAATAGACTCATTTGGAAACAATTTAAAAGACTCAAGTAGGACATAAGCATATTAATCTTGGACTCCTTTACTTGGCTAGTCCCTTCATGTTTCATCTCAAGAATTCTCCATATTTCTTGAGCACTAGAGCAATTAGACACATAACTAGATTCGCTTTTACTTAGCCTGTTTAAGAGTAATTGCATGGCTCTAGCATTCACGCTTAGTCGCTTTTTGTCATCACTAGTATATTCTTGTTTTGGTTTTACAACCTCTAGTGTGACACCATCTACAGTGGATAATTTTGAAGGAACAATTGGGCCGTCTTCTGTGATAGACCATAGATCAATATCAATAGCCATAAGAAAAAGTTTCATTCTTAATTTCCATTGAATAAAGGACTCACCATCAAAAAAAGGAGGCATTTGACTAGACATACCTTCTTGCTCGATTTTGAAGCTAGTGGTTGCCATCTCAATTAGATCGTTGGATCTTCTTGTTGTGAGTATGCCTACGCTCTGATACCACTTGTAGGACCTGCAAGACACCACTAGAGGTGGGAGAGTTGAATATTGGGTGCGGAAAATTTGGTCTTTAAAATGTTTTTATCCAAAAACCCAACTTCTGAAAACAGTTTCTATTTTTAAGACCTATTTTGCAACGTTTGAAAAACTAGGTTACAGGCCTTCAAAAATTCTGAAATATGGAGAGATTGTATTCTCAGATGTTTTGAGTATCTCCTAAAAATTTCAGATCAAAATTCAACCTTTAACCATTTGAAAAATTGTTTATTGTCAGATTGCGCAAATCTGTCAGAAACGGTAGTCTGACTTGAAAAATTTATTCCGATTAAACCGTGGCTCCAAATGGTCTGAAAATTTAATGAAAAACCCTTTATTATATTTATTTAATTTGGTTGAAACATTTTTGAAAAATTCCTTTGAGAAGTATGTCAAATACGTTCAAGTTCTCAACCTTTGCAAGTCTGAAAATCAGATTGCACTAGTCTCAGAACTATTAATGTTTGAATGACTTATACTTGTCCAAAAGGGTTGAAACTTGCGCAAAATAAAACTTAAAGCGTGTCTCTATGTTTCAGGAAAGGTTTGTGATTTTTGAAATTTGTTTGATATTTTTAAGATCGCTGTGAAATAGATGCAAAATGCAGGAAACTGAAAGTACTGTGCAGAAAAGTAGATAACACAAGGAATTTTATACTGGTTCGGTTAAATCAACCTACTCTAGTCTTAGAGGACACCTTTCTCGGTTATCACTACACAAAATAACACCTTACCACACAGGGTTGATAGAGTTATACACCAACTCCAATCCTTTACAATCGAAACAAGCAATCACAATGATCACGGACACCACCACTGAGCGGATGAAGGTTTGATCACACCTTGATCAACCTTTTACAACAACAGGGAGTGTATGGTGGTATGAATGAAGCCTATACAATATATTTGAGTATAGATACAATATGCTTTGAGAGAGAAATAGAAGAAAGAAATGTAGAAGAAGAGAGTAGACAGACTTTTTGCACTTTTGAACTTGTAAGACTTGTCTTGTGTTTGATTTGCTCTTCCTCACTTCCTTTTATCTCACACTCTAGGGCTTCATTCCCTCTTGAAAATTCTCTTTTAAGTCCTTGGAAGAATGCCTTGTATAACTGTGACATCAACTTGCTTACTTGGCAACACTTGATTGGATGATTGTCTTAGCCTTGCTTACTTGGCACTCCTTGATTGGATGAGATTTGTCATTATTTGATGATTGTACAAATCTGAAAATTTTACTTAAAACATGTGCTAAATTATTCATAAAAACATTGCCAATTATCATACAATTAACCCAAATAATTTGGAAGGAAAATATATCACCAATAACTCCAAGATTTCGGCCACCTTATGCAACACATGCTGAAATTTTCAGCATTTGTCATATTCTTAACACATTCAAATTATTGCCATATTAGTATTATATCAATCCCTTGAAAATGAAGAAGCAAATTTATCACCATTAAGGATCAAAATTTTGGCCATCTTAACACACACATGCTGAATTTTCAGCATGTGTTATATTTGTGACATAGTTTGAAACATTACCTTGTGTAGCTCTCTCCATTATGTAACTAACCTTGTATAGTCCATTCTTCACCAATCAAGATTCCAACTAAGCTCCACATAGGCTCCACCAAACAGCTCTAGGCGTATGATTAAGCTTGACCATGTGCTGAATTTATTTTTGTAAACTATGTAAAATAGTGCACAATAATTATACACATATGGTATATTCCAATCAGCCCTAATTTGAATATTCTAGAACACTTTAATATGTATTGAATATGTAAAATATGTCTAAATACATGTTACATGTCATGCCAAAAATGTTCCATGTGTTGTGTTGTAGAAAACCAAATTTTCGCCTTTTGTCGATTACACGATTTTTCTCCGACTAAATTCCAACTTTTTGCACATGTTATATGTATTATGTCACACATAATATACATAAAATAATTTGATTATTCATTTGTTAATGGCTGATTAAAAGTGGAGCCCCATGTGACAAAAATGTTGAATTTGAAATCTCCACAATTTGGCCTTCATTGGGGGTGATTTGTGTGTGCCAACATGGAATGATTTTTATGGCTGAATGTATCATGTAAGCCATGAAATTTGTGGCCATTTTTGAAGTGTAGGGGATTGCCATCTATATATAGCAAGTACGTGACACGTTAGCGATGTTTCGGTAGTCACCCGATACGACAATTTTTGGTTTAGAACCTTGCAACATGTCGTAATAATTTTGTCATCACCATGACTTATATCATATGATATAAGACCTGAATATACTCATAAATATGAAGTAAGTATAGTGGTGTAACGTTGACATACGTTCGTAAAATATATAACGTGTCGGTAGTACGTTGGAATATATGTGTATATTGCCTTTTAAAAAATCTGAATACATATATATATATATATATATATATATATATATG
>AP025075.1:18946974-19148565 GCA_036186865.1 Eustoma russellianum | reverse complement strand
ACGGGTGGTTAAAAAGGGAGATGAGACTTTCCATTTCCATGTTTGTTGCATGTGTGCCTTCTACAAATATTTCTCCATTTAATGAACTACTTAGTTTATTTAACTAAGTACTTCACTTAATGAACTAGTTTAGTTCATTAATGGTGGCACCTGAAAATAGTTTAAACACAACAAATGTTTGACATTTGATGTAAGCTTTAAAGCTTCGTGGCTTGTTAGTATGGCAACATTATATATAAAGTATATAAGGCAGGTTTGTTGCAAAAACGTGTCAAGTCATAAAATAAAATGTGTCATGCATTTCTTTAGCACACGTTATTTAAATCATGCATTTTTGTGAATCACTCAAACCCTTTTTCTCAACAACAAGTGTATAGACTACACTAATCTGAACATAGCCTGTCCAAAAGATTGCTGTCTGCCGGCCAAGATTGATAGCTTAGTGGATTCAAAGATTGGGCGTGAGGTCTTCGACTTTCTCAATTCCTTCAAAGGCTATCATCGAATAGCCACGGCTGAAGAAGACCAAGGTAAAACCTTCTTCATCACCGAATAAGGCTCCTATTACTACGTCAGCATGCCATTTGGGTAGAGAAATGCAGAAGACACCGATCAAAGGTTGGTTAATTCTTTATTCAGAGACCAGATCGACTGCATCTTAGAAGTCTACATCTATGATATGCTCATCAAGAACAGGATTTTTAATATATATATATCCAAAGTTTAAGAGAAGTGTTATACCATCCTCAGATACTCCAAAATCATGTTAAACCCCAAAAATGCACTTTTGGAGCCTGCAATAGCCGAATAATATGTCCAAAGAGGCCGAATAAATGAACAATGCAGGAAAATGTGATTTACCTCTGCGAAAAATCTTAGGATACATAGTTTTCAAGGAAGGGTTTAAGCTGACTCAAGCAAAGTTGAAGCTTTGAAAGTTACTACCCACTTTTCAACATCAAATAGGTGCAAAGACTAGCTGGAAGGATTGTGACTCTCAATAGATTTATGTCCTAGTCAGCAGAAAGATCACTCCCGCTCTTCCAGATTTAGAAGGAAAAATCCATATTTCAGTAGGATGACAAGTGTCAACAGTCTTTTGACTAATTGAAATATTACTTGGCCAAGGTGCCAACCTGAACTTTCCCTATATCGGGTAAGATGTTTTACCTATATCTACCCATCTGCCACAAAGCTGTTAGTGGTGTTTTGCTCACTGAAGAGGGCAGCATACAGAGGACAATATAGTGTGTAAGTAAATCATTGTATGGACATGAGGTGGTATACACAGATACGGAAAATATAGTTGGCGTTGGTCATAGTAGCAAGGAAACTCTAGCCATATCCTCAATCTAATCCTATTATGATCATCACTGATTGGTCCTTAAAACGAATTCGCCTAAACGAGATATGCCGAGTGAAGCAGACAATTGGGTCACAGAATTGGCTAAGAACAACATTGATTACCGACCACGGACTTCGATTAAAGCCCAAGCGCTATCAACTTTATTGCTAAAGGGATTTATGTAAATGATGAACTGCCTTAGGAGGGTCAATGGACCATCCATATTATGGATCTTCTTCCCAAGATGGCAGGGGAGTAAGACTCATGATCATATGTCCAAAAGGATAAGAATTTGTATACGCATTGAGATTCTATTTTGGAACAACTAACAATAAAGCTGAGTATGAAGCCCTGATTTTCGGTCTGAACTTAGCACGAAAACTAGGGCTCAGAAAATTAATCACAGAGTGATCCTCAAATTATCGTGACCCAGGTCAAAGGTGATTATGAAATAAAGTATGATAAGATGAAGAGATATTCATCAATGGTTGAGCAACTCAAAGAAATGTTCAAGACTTTCAAGATCAAACATATCACTATGTCGACCAACCAAAAGGTCAACACAATTTCTCGTCTAGCATCCTCAACTCAAACATGCTTAGGTAAAAAGATCATTGTTGAACTTATTAAGCACCGAGCCTATGATCATGCTGAGGTGCTCCAATTCGACTACTATGGCGTTTGGATAGATGAGATTGTCAACTTCTTCAAACACAATGTGCATCTGTAAGATTATGCATCAAGGCGGCCAGATACGCTCTCTTTAATAAAGTCTTGTATAGGATTATATACATATACAAATTCATACAAAAATCTGCAGTAATCATTATGGAGCAAGGTCGTTAGCACGTTAGTGTTATCTAGCCGATTACTGCTGGATAACCTTATATCAAGAAACTCTTGAATTGGTGAAGAACTGCCAAGGATGTGAGGTGTATACTCCTCCATCTCACTTTCCTAGTCAAGAAATGATTCACATCATCAACCCACGGCCATTTGTTCAATGGAGAATCGATATTGTCGTACCTCTTCCGTGTGATCCAGGATCTGTTCAATATCTTTTTTTTGCTATAGAATACTTTACAAAAAGGATAGAAGAAAATCCTTTTGGCGGCAATAACAAATCATGTGAAGAACTTTCTCTAGAAGTACATCATTTGCCATTTCAGATTGCCAAGAATCTTGATCTTCGATAACATGAAATATTTCTCTGTTCCTGTTGAAAGCTGTCAAGCTGTAAATAGAGCAACACTTATTCGGCCGACTTCAACTTTGAAGAAAGTTTAAAGAAGAGACTTGAGAAAGCTAGAGCATGATGGGTAGATGAGCTTTCTAGCATCCTTTAGGCATATCGCACAACTCCTTCTACATAGATCAAGGAAACTCCATTTGTGTTGGTGTATGATTCTAAAGCCATGATATCAACTGACATTGGCTCCACGTCAGCCAGAGTGAAAAATCATTTTGACTAGAATAATAATCAAAATCTATTTCTTGATATAGACGGCTCGCATGAAAACAAGGAAACTAGTTCACATTCAAATGGCACAATACAAGGACTTGATCTCAATATTATAATGTGAGAGGATGACATGAATTTAGAATTGGAGATCTCCTCCTTCGAAACAACATTGCAAGTCAAGTCGTCCCTTCAAGCAAGTTTGATTCGAAATAGGAAAGGCCTTACCACGTCATCAACGCTTTTCCCTTTGGAGCCTACAAGTTAGAAACCTTTGCTGGTAGGACTTTTCCACAAAGTTGGTATAGATCAAATCTGAAACATTTTCAGGTATAATAATTGGAAATTTTCTTTCAGGAAAATTAATTACAGTTCATCCATGTTCAACATAGAAATAGCTTGAAGACAATTTAATATACTCGAGTCTATCCCTCAACTATGTGACCTTGACAGGTCCGAGATGCCATAACGTCTTATAAGTGGGCACATGATAGGTTTCCTTACACTCAAAAAGTCTGGTGACCCTAACAAAAACATTAAGCAGCAAAAAAGTTTTACGCACGCTCAATGGAGGCAGCAGACAAGTTTCCCAAGCAGGTCTGAGGATCTTAACAAAGGGATTAATGAAGAATAGGTTTTCTGCATTTGAACTCATCATATCTAAGTGGTCACCATGCCTCGACGGTGGATACAACCTTATTCAATAAGACTTTAAGGAACAAGTCTTCATAGCTGAGGCAAGAGTTATTAGCAACACAAAGTTTCCATTGTCGCAACAAAACAAGTCTTCTCAATTCATACAAGAGTTAATAGTGAGACAGATTTCTTATGTGAAAACAGAACACGTTTTCTCAACTTGAGACCTAGTTTAATTTATTGTAAGACTATGTTTTAAGTGGTTGTACAAGGATACAGCTCAGTATTTGTGTCCAAGGTAGAAACATTATGTAAAAATGAGTGGATTTTTGTAGTTTTTTTTTCCGTTTAGCCTTTGAGGTCATAGGTGATTACACTTGGAGTATGAAGTTTATTATAGATTCAAGCCAACACATTTTATTTATTCAGAGAATCGTTCCATATATGCATTTTATTTTTGCGGTTTTCTAGTTATTATTGTGATTATCTCCTTGGCGCAGCCAATTTTGCGCTTATTGCTCTAACTCAATTGGCAAGTTTAGTTTAGAATGCTGACCTGGTTATGCTTGTGCAATTATCACCGTTCTAGTTAGTAAATTAGAAGTAACCAAACATAAATAATTATGTAAAAGGACTGAACAAAGAACACCTCAGCAAAACTTTTTCATTTACTTCATATTGGAAGTCATTACAAGGCTGTGAAATAAGAGATATAAGTACAGCTGAAGAGAAAAACACAAAAGAAACCGAAGTCCTTCTAGTCGCCGCCACGTAGGTCCGCTCCCTCACTGAAAAGCTTGTACTGTTCCTCGAAGTTGGTCTTCGCTGTGGAGTTGTACAATTCTACCAGTCAAGGATTGTTTTTATCCAGGGAGGTCTGACTTTTGCATAGAAGTCAATCGCTTTTGTGCTGCCAATTGATACTTCTTAACTGTGCAAAATGGTCAGGTTTTCTTCAAGGAGTCTTACCTTCTGAACTCAGCTACAGCTGTGTCCTGAGCCTTTGCCAACTGTTGCTTTAGGAGGCTCGTCCCATCCTTCAGTTGCGGGTTCTCCTTATACAGTTTGGCTAGCTGTTGTTCAAGCTCACACTCATTCTTTTCAACATCCCCTAGCTCTTTTTGTAGAGACTCCACCCTCGACTTGGCATGAATAGAGACTTGCTCCAATGAGGCCATCCTAATCTTACGCCTATCTGACTCGAGGTTAGAGGAGGCCAAAGTCTGGTCAGCTTCCTCCCTTATATTTCGAAGGCCCTCAAGCTCAGCCTTGAGCTCACTAATCATCTTCAGTCGCTCTTTCGAGGTCTGAGTGAAGGTGATTTGCTTCTTTACTTCCTTCCCCAGAAGGCCATCCAACTCCTCAGCCTCGATCATGAGTTCTAAGAATTAGGTTAAAATTGCGAAAGACAAAGAACGGGCCAGCCAAGCCAGTAAAGTGAAACTTTAACGCAAAGTTGAGGAAACGGGCTTACATGTGTTTTTGTGGAAACCATCCACAAACTATTGAAAGGTTAGTTGCCTTGAACTTAAATACGTCAGTCGGGAGCATCGAGTTCTTGTTGAGCTGACACGTTGTCTCAGGATCTTCAGCACTTTCCTCCTGGTAGAATGACACCCCTTGCTCCTCCACAGCTAGCTAATCTGTAGGATCTGCAAGGCACCACTAGAAGGGGGGTTGAATAGTGGGTGCGGAAAATGTGGTTTTTAGAATTGTTTTAAACCAAAAACCCAACTTCTGAAAACAGTTTCTGTTTTCAGGACCAGTTTTGAAACGTTTTGAAAACTAGGTTGAAGGTCTTCAAAAATTCTGAAATTTGGAGAAATCTTAGTCTCAGATGTTCGAAGTATCTCCTAAAAATTTCAGATTAAAATTAAACCTCTAACCCCTTTAAAAATCGTTGATGGCCAGATTGCGCAAATCTGTCAGAAACGGTAGTCTGTTTTGAAAACTTAATTCCTATTTAACCGTGGCTCCAAATTCTCTGAAAATTTAATGACTAACCCCTTATTCGTTGTATTTGATTGGGTTGGAACAGTTTTAAAAAATTCTTTTGGGAAGATAGTCAAACACGATCAAAGTCTCAACCTTTGCAAGCCTGAAAATCAGACTGCACTAGTCTCAGAACTTTAGACGTTTGGATGACTTATCATCGTCCGAAAGAGTTGAAACTTATGTCAAATTAACATTAAGACGTGTGCCTATGATTGTGGAAAGTTTTGTGGTTTTTGAAATTTGTTTACTATTTTTAATAACGTGATGAAAAACGATGCACAGTGTTGAAACTGAAAGTAAGTGCTGAAAGTAAATAACACCAGGAATTTTATATTGATTTGGTTAAAACAACCTACTCCAGTCTTTGAGGACACCTTCCTCGGTTAGCACTAATCACAAAACACAAATAACACCTTACCACAAGGTTGATTGAGTTACACACCAACTCCAACCCTTTACAAACCTTGTATGTGAATACAACGATCACGAACACCACTACCTTGCAAGTGCAAGATTGATCACACCTTGATCAATCTTTTACAACAATAAAGAGAGTATGTGGTGTTCTATTTGAAGCCTATTCAGATGTATGAATATGAGTACAATAGGCTTTTAGAGAGAAGAAATAAAGAAGTGTAGAAAGAAGAAGGATGTATGCGTTTTTGATCTTAAATTTGCAAGACTTGTTGTCGTCTTTTGTTTGCTCTATTCTTTTCTTTTTATCATTGGTGGCCGCCCCCTATAGCTTGGTCTTCCTCTTGGAAATTATCTTCTAAGTCCTTGGAAGAGTATATTGCATCATGGTGACATTTCTTTGCTTACTTGGCAACTCCTCATTGGATGATGAGTAAGCTCTTGCTTACTTGGAACTCATCGATTGGATGGAAGTTGTCATCATTTGATGAATAGATAAATCTGAAAATAAACCTTAAAAAGCATGTGCCAATTAGCCATAGAATTATTTCCATAAACCATATAATCATTCCACATAATTAGCAAGACAAATAATAACCCATTTCCTTGCAAAAATCGGTCATTCCACCTCTCCACATGCTGAAATTTCAGGATGTGTAACGTTCAAACTTTATTCAATTTGTTGCCAAGTTTGCATTTGATTTATTCCTTGAAAATAAATAAGAAATCAATCATCATTTAGTACAAAATATTTCTACTAAATTTGGAATAAAAATTAGTCACCAATAGGGCCATGAATTCGGCCAAGTACAACACACACATGTCTGATATTTGAAAATATCACTTTATTTCCATAAAATATTCAAAACATTGCCATAACATCTTTAAATTAATCCACATGAATCAAGATAGTAAAATATGGCTCATTAAGTGTAAAAAATCGGCCAGCTCTATTTTACACATGCTGAATTTTCCGCATGTGTCACAAATGTGACAAAGTTTGAAATTGTTACCGTGTGTAGCTCCTTTCCTTATGTCACCAATATTGTATGCTTCATTTATGGCCAATCAAGATGCCAACAAAGCTCCACATATGCTCCAACATGGCTAATCTAGGCGTGTATGATGAATATACATGTGCTGAATTTTATTTTTCTAAATTTTGTAAAATAGTGCACATATAATTATACACATATGGTATATTCAGATCAGCCCTTAATTGATTTTTCTAGAACACTTTAGAATGTATGAAGTATGTAAAAAGTGTCTAGATACATGTTATATGTCATGCCAAAAATGTTCCATGTGTCGTGTTCGTAGAAAACCGAATTTTTGACGTTTGTCGATTACCCGATATTTCTCCGATTAAATTCTAACTTTTTGCACATGTTATATACATTATGTTACACATAATATACATAAATTAAAATTTAATATTCAGCACTTAGTGCTAATTAAAGTGGCGCCTGATCATGTGATAAAATTGAATTTGGAATCTCCACAATTTGGCCTTAATTGAGGGTGATTTGTGTGTGCAAACATGGAATGATTTTATGGCTGTACATTCCATCTAAGCCACGAAATTTGTGGCCATTTTTGAAGTGTAGGGGCTGGCCATCTATATATGGCAAGTACATGACACGTTGGCAAAGTTTTGGTATTCACCCGATACGAAAATTTTTTGTTTAGAACCTTTTAACGTGTCGTAATAAATTTGTCATCACCATGACTTATATCATATGATATAAGACCTGAATATACTCATAAATATGAGTTAAATATAGTGGTGTGACGTTAACGTACATACGTAAAATATATAACATGTCAGTAGTACGTTGGAATATCAATAGGCATAAGGAAACGTTTCATTCTTAACTTCCATAGAATGAAAGACTCACCGTCAAAGAGAGGAGGCATTTGACTGGACATACCTTCTTGTTCGCTTTTGAAGTTTGTGGTTGCCATCTCACTTAGATCATTGGATCCTTTTGTTGTGAGTGTTCCCACGCTCTGATACCACTTGTAGGATCTTAAAGGAACCACTAGAAGGGGGGGCTGAATAGTGGGTGAAGAAAATGTGGTCTTTAAAATTTTTTTAAACCAAAAACCCAACTTCTGAAAACAGTTTCTGTTTTCATGACCGGTTTTGAAACATTTTAAAAACTAGGTTGCAGGTTTTCAAAAATTCTGAAATTTGGAGGGATCTTAGTATCAGTTGTTTCAAGTATCTCTTAAAAATTTCAGATTAAAATTCAACCTTTAACTCCTTTAAAAATCGTTGATGGTCAGATTGCGCAAATCTGCAAAAAACGATAGTCTGTTTTGAAAATTTAATTCCTATTTAACCGTGAGTCCAAATGCTCTGAAAATTTAATGACTAACCCCTTATTGGTTGTATTTAATTGGGTTGAAACAGTTTTAAAAAATTCTTTTGGAAAGATAGTCAAACACGATCAAAGTCTCAACCTTTGCAAGCCTGAAAATCAGACTGCACTAGTCTCAGAACTTTAGACGTTTGGATGACTTATCATCGTCCAAAATGGTTGAAACTTATGTCAAATTAACGTTAAGACGTGTGGCTATGATTCTGAAAATTTTTGTGATTTTTGAAATGTTTTTACTATTTTTAATAACGTGATGAAAAACGATGCACAGTGCTGAAACTGAAAGTAAGTGCTGAAAGTAAATAACACCAGGAATTTTATACTGGTTCGGTTAAAACAACCTACTCCAGTCTTCGAGGACACCTTCCTCGGTTAGCACTAATCCCAAAACACAAATAACACCTTACCACAGAGTTGATGGAGTTACACACCAACTCCAACCCTTTACAAACCTTGTATGTGAATACAACGATCACGAACACAACCACCTTGCAAGTGCAAGATTGATCTTTTACAAAAATAAAGAGAGTATGTGATGGTCTATATGAAGCCTATTCAAATGTATGAATATGAGTACAATAGTATTTTAGAGAGAAGAAAGAAAGAAGTGTCGAAAGAAGAAGGATGTATGTGTTTTTGATCTTTAATTTGCAAGACTTGTTCTTGTCTTTTGTTTGCTCTCTTTTTTTCTTTTTATCATTGGTGGCCGCCCCCTATAGCTGTAGAGAAAAAGGGGTTTGAGTGATTTCAAAATATGTGATTTAAATGAGCACGACAAAAAACGTATGCATGATATAAATGTGTGCATGATATAAACGTGTGCATGATATATTGCTTATTACTTGCCTTATTTAGGTCATATATAATGTTGCCGTACTAACGAGCCATGAAGCGTTAAAGCTTACATCATATGGCAAACATTTGTTGTGCTTATACTATTTTCAGGTGCCACCATTAATGAACTAAACTAGTTCATTAAGTGAAGTAATTAGTTAATTAAACTAATTAGTTCATTAAAGGAAGCTACATTTGAACAAGGCACAAAGGCACCAAGACCAAGAAAGTAAATTCTCCTCCTCCTCTCTTCATCAATATACACGCCATCTTACACACACACATATATATATATATATATATATACATTTTCAGATTTTTTAAAAAAAAGACACATACACGTGTATTCCAACGTACTACCGACACGTTACATATTTTACGTACATACGTCAACGTCACACCACCATACCTAACTCATATTTATGAGTATATTCAGGTCTTATATCATATGATATAAGTCATGGTGATGATAAATTTAATACGACATGTTAAAAGGTTCTAAACCAAAAATTGTCATATCGGGCGAATACCGAAACTTTGCCAACGTGTCACGTATTTGCCATAAATAGATGGCCAGCCCCTACACTTCAAAAATATCTAAAATTTTCGTGCATATGATGATATGTCCAGCCATAAAATCATTCCATGTTGGCACACACAAATCACCCCACATTAAGGCCAAATTGTGGAGATTCCAATTTCAATTTTGTCACATGTTAATGGCGCCACTTTAGACCAGCCAAGTGCTGAGAATTAAACTTTATATTATATATATTATGTGTAACATAATATATATAACATGTGCAAAAAATTGGAATTCAATTAGAGAAAAATCGGGTAATCGATAAACATCGAAAATTCGGTTTTCTATATACACAACACATGGAACATTTTTGGCACATCATACGACACGTATCTAGACACTTTTTACATATGTCATACATCTTAAAGTGTTATAGAAAATTAAATTAAGGGCTGATTGGAATATAACATGTGTGTATTATTAAATGTGCACTATTTTACAAAGTTAGCAAAAATAAAATTCAGCACATGCATATACATGTATACACGCCCCTATAGCTGAGATGGAGCACATGTGGAGCCTTGTTGGCATATTGGTTGGTCAAGAATGAAGCATACAATGTTGATGACATAAAGGAAGAAGCTACATAAGGTAACAATTCAAATTTTGTCACAATTGTGACACATGCTGAAAATTCAGCATGTGTGCTGATGTATGGCCGATTTTTACCACCATTATGAGTGATATTTTACTTCTTAATCAAGGTGGATTAATTGGAAGATAATTTGGAAGCATTTTGAATAAGTTATGGAATTTAAGTGGTGATATTTTTCAATATCACACATGCTGAAAATTTCAGCATGTGTGAATGTATAATGGCCGAATTTTAGGCCATATTATTGTCTAGTTTTTATCCCATAAAAGATGAAACTATCTTCTACTAAATGGTGATTCATTTTTAAGAGATAAATCAAAGCAAACATGGCAGCATTTTGAAAAGAATACCCATGTATCACATGCTGAAATTTCAACATGCAAAGTCTCTTAATGGCCGAAATTTTCATGCCCTTTTTGTGAGAAAATTATCTTGCTAACTTTATGTAATAATCTTGTGAATTATGGCAAATATTTTATGATGATTTTGGCACATGTTTTAAGTGGTATTCTCAGATTTTTCTAGTCATCAAGTGATGACAACATTCAACCAATCATGAAGTGCCAAGTAAGCAAAGGTTAAATGATCATCCAATGAGAAGGTGCCACGTAAGCAAGATCATGTCTAAATGAAGCCACACATTCTCCCAAGGACTTAGAAGATAATTTTCAATAGGGGAGAGCACCTAAGGGGGACGGCCATAAGCATAAATTGAAAGGAGAAGAGCAAAACAAAAGACAAGAACAAGCATTGCAAATTTAGTGATAAAAAACGCCAACTCTCTCTTCTTCTACACTCTCTTTCTCTCTTCTTCTTGAAAGCCTATTGTACTTATATTCTTATTCTTGAATCGGCTTGTCATATACCACCACATACTCTATATCTTTGTAAAAGATTGATCAAGGTGTGCTCAATCTTCAATCTTGCTAGGTGGTGGTGTTCGTACGAATTGTATTCATCGTACAAGGTTTGTAAAGGGTTGGAGTTGGTGTGTAACTCCATCAACCCTGTGGCAAGGTGTACTTGCGTGTGTGACTAGTGTGAACCAAGGAAGGTATTCCTCGAAGACTGGAGTAGGTTGTTTATAACCGAACCAAGTATAAAATTCTCGGTGTCATTTACTTTCTGCACTTATACTCTGTTTTTGCACTGTTTACTCTTTTTGTTTACGTTCGTAAAAATAGTAAACGATTTTCAAAAATTATGAAAATTTCCAGAACATAGACACACATCTTAGGGTTAATTTGGCACAATTTTCAACTCTTTTGGATAAGTATAAGTCACTCAAACATCCAAAGTTCTGAGACTAGTGCAGTCTGATTTTCAGGCTTGCAATGGTTGAGACTTTGAGTGTATTTGACTAACTTTCCGAAAGAAGTTTTCAAAACTGTTTCAACCCATTTAAATACAACATATAAAGGGTTATTGGTTAAAATTTCAGAGCAATTGGAGTTAAGAACAAATAGAAATAAATTTTTCAAAACAGTCTACCGTTTCTGGCAGATTCGTGCAATCTGACCACCAACGATTTTTGAAGAGGTTAAAGGTTGAATTTAAGTCTGAAAGTTTTAGGAAACACTCATAACATCTGAGGCTAAGTTCTCTAAAAATTTCAGAATTTGTGAAGACCTACAACCTAGTTTTAAAAATGTTTTAAAACTGGTCCTGAAAACAGAATCTGTTTTCACAAGTTGAGTTGTTTGGTTTTAAACATATTTTAAAAACCACACTTTCCGCACTAACTATTCAACCCCCCTTCTAGTGGTGCCTTGCAGATCCTAAAAGTGGTATCAGAGCGCAGGAACACTCACTACAAAGGATCCAACGATTCAGTGAGATGACAACCACAAATCTCAAAACCGAGCAAGAAGGGATGTCGAGCCAAAGGCCTCCTCTTTTTGACGGTGAGTCGTTTATTCAATGGAAACTAAGAATGAAGCTTTTTCTTATGGCAATAGATATTGATCTATGGTCGATTATAGAAGATGGTCCTTTTGTTCCATCTAATATATCCACCGTAGACGGAGTCACACTAGAAGTTGTTAAACCTAGACAAGAATATACAAGTGATGATAAAAAGAAACTTAGCATGAATGCTAGGGCTATGCAATTGCTCTTAAATGGATTAAGTAAGAGTGAGTCTAGTTATGTCTCAAACTGTTCGACTGCACAAGAAATGTGGAGGATACTAGAAATGAAACACGAAGGCATGAGTCAAGTAAAACAGTCAAAGATAAACATGCTTATGTCCACACTTGAGTCGTTTAAACTATTGCCTAATGAATCTATTGTTGATATGGATCTTTGTTTGACTAACATCTATAATTCTCTTGAGTCTCTTGGTAAAGCTTTTACCATGCAGGAAAAAGTACAGAAAGTCTTACGAAGCCTTCCATCAGAGTGGGACCCTAAAGTAACCACAATAGAAGAAAGCAAAGAAACGAACTCAATAAAGATGGAAGAGTTAATTGGATCACTTAAGGTGTACAAAAATAAACTCACCCTACAGAAATTGGAATCATCTAAACAAGGTAAAGCTATTGATTTTAAATCAAATGAATACGTCTCTACTTCTTCCGATCACGTAGATGATAGTGATTCTGAATCAGAGAACGATGACCTAATTCTATTGGCTAAAGGCTTAAGAAAATTTATGAGTAGGTCATTTAAAAACAAAAATAAGGGTACTACAAGTAAAAGAAATAAGAACAAGTCAAATGATAAAGATGTTAAATGCTATGAATGTGGCAAACTTGGACATTTATCATATGACTGCCCCAATAAAGAAAAGCAAACAAATAAATACCCTGACAAGGAGCGGAACAAGAATAGACTCGTCTCAGAACCCAAGCAAAGGAAACATGCTCTAAAGGCCTCCACCTGGAGTGATACATCGGATTCCGAGACTGAAACCAAAGAAGAGACTATACAAGTATGCTTTGTGTCCAAAGCATCTAATGAGGTATCATCTGATTCTGATTCTAACTCTGAGCCTTCTTATGATGATCTTTTTAGTCAGTATTTAGAATTGCATAAATTCACTAAGACTCTTGCTAAGGAAAAGAAGCGGTTAATTGAAGATAAGAAACTGTTAGAATCTTCTAACGAGAATCTTGTCGCTCAATTAAACGATTCAAAAAAAGAGTCATCATGCATCATCCTGCATTAAAGACAGAAATTTCATCATTAACCACTCAAAATAATGAAATGAAATCCGAGATTTCAAATTTGAAATTAAGGAATATAGAACTAGAGAAAATGATGAAACAGTTTGATACGGGATCGAACATGCTGCATCGTATTATCTTATCACAAAAGCATGACAGTGATAAAACGGGTTTGGGATACGTTGATACTAATGAAGTATCCACCAAACCAACTAAGTTTGTTGTGTCTAAGAAAGTAGACACCCCAAAGCCTCAAATGGCGTCTAAGATGACGCAAAAACCGGCTCTACCCTTTTCACTTCCCACTTCCTCTTCATATCATGCAAAATACAATTTTGTACCATATAGATATGAAAAGAAACGAGTGATGCATACACGGAATTCATTTCATCCATGCACTACGCACACACACACAAGGACGTATTAAAAACGTCCTTCATACAATGAGTATAAAGGAGTTCTTGGGCAAAGGCCCAAAGTGCATTCACCACATGTCTACTATATCGCACCTTCATCTATATTCTTGCCATTTGCTAGACCGAGAAAGATCACCCAAGTATGGGTACCAAAAGTTACTTTTACCAAGAGGTGATTAACTAACTCGAAAGGAACCAAAGTTAAAAGGGTACCTAAATCATTTTTGCACATTGCAGGGAGCCCACACATCAAAAGATACAGCTATAAAGTGGTTCCTTGACAGTGGCTACTCGAGGCACATGATGGGTGACCCGATCTTGTTCACAAAATTAAAGAAGGTCACAAAAGGCGGATCCGTGACCTTTGGAGACAACAACGAAGGCAAGATCATCGGAAAAGGTACGATAGGAAATCCAAGCACTCTTCAAATCTCCAACGTCTATTTGGTAAGCAACTTATTTTACAATCTTCTTAGAATTTCTCAATTTATTGAAAATGGCTTTAATGTGTGTTTTACTCACCCTTACTGCAATATAATAAATAAAAATGGAGAAACCGTTTTAAAAGGAAAACGAGAAGGTAACATTTATACGCTTTCTATGGATGATATGGTAGACGCTAAAGTTAAGTGCTTTATGTCAAACGAACCCAATGTGAATTTATGGCATAGACATTTAGGACACATATGTATTTCCACACTAGAAAAACTCCAACGAAAGAACCTAGTACGAGGATTGCCTACACTTGATTTAGACAACTTTCAGTTGTGTGAATCTTGCATAAAAGGCAAACAAACACGTGAGTCACTTAAGCCTAAGAATGAAATAAGCACGACTAGAGTCTTAGAACTACTACACATTGATTTGTTTAGTCCTAGTCGCACTACAAGCCTTGGTGGGCGCCACTATGCATGTGTGATTGTTGATGATTTTTCTCGTTATACTTGGACTTTATTTCTTGCACATAAGGATGATAGTGCCATTGAAATTGTGAAATTAATTAAACAACTTGAAAATCATTACGGTGTCAATGTGAAAAAGATAAGAAGCGATAGAAGCGGTGAATTTAAAAACAAAGATATGATTTCATTTTGCGAAGAAAAAGGAATCAAGCATGAGTTTTCGCCACCTAGAACTCCACAATTAAATGGAGTAGTAGAAAAAAAGAATCGAACACTACAAGAAATTGTTAGGACCATGTTATGCGAAAATAAATTGCCTAGATTTCTGTGGGCGGAAGCCGTAAATTGTGCATGCTACATAGTAAATCGCTTATCTATTAGAAAGAAAATAAACAAGACGCCTTATGAGATATTGAATGATCGTATGCTTAAGATTGACTATTTTCGTGTGTTTAGATGCAAATGTTTTGTCTTAAATACAAAAGATAATTTAGATAAATTTTAATCTAAATCAATTGAGTGCATTTTTGTTGGATATTCTATAAACTCAAAAGCATATAGATGTTATGATCCTCTCACTAGACAAATCATAGAATCTATTCATGTGAAGTTTAATGAATTTGGTGAGATTGATAAAGATAAAGAATATGATGATGATGGTACATTTGATATGCATGACATGAATGACACACTAGAAATGCATGACCACTTAGAAATGCATGATAACATAGAAAATAATCAACCAAGATGGATAGAGATCACCCACATGATCTCATCATAGGCGACATCACTCACGGTGTGCGACCACATAGAAGAATTACTTCGGATGAAATAAATCAATTTCATGCTATGATTTCCGAAATTGAACCCAAAAATGTGCATGATGCTTTGAGTGATTCTTCTTGGATTGATGCTATGCATGATGAGCTAAATAAATTCGTTAGAAATGATGTATGGGATTTAGTGCCACGACCACAAGATATGACCATAATAGGCACAAAGTGGACGTTTGGGAATAAAATGAATGAAGAAGGAAAGGTCGTTAGAAATAAAGCTAGACTCGTAGCACAAGGCTATAATCAAGAAGAAGGAATTGATTACGATGAAACACTTGCACCCGTAGCACGTTTAGAAACTATACGACTCTTACGTGCGATTACTTACATGAAAGATTTCAAATTGTATCAAACGGACGTAAAAAGTGCATTCCTAAATGGATTTATACAAGAAGAGGTATACGTGAAGCAACCACCCGGTTTTGAAGATTTGAAACATTCCGATCACGTGTACAAACTAAAGAAGCCACTTTACAGACTAAAGCAAACACCGAGAGAACGGTATGATCGTTTTGCTACTTTCCTTTTAGAAAATGATTTTAAATGAGGTACTATAGATAGCACACTATTTTTGAAACAAGATAAAAAGGATTTACTTATTATTCAAATCTACGTTGATGACATTATTTTCAGTTCTACCTCACATAGACTTGTTGAAGAGTTTGAAAATTGCATGAAATCCGAATTCGAAATGTCTATGGTTGGTGAACTTAACTATTTTCTTGGCTTGCAGATTAAGAAAACGAGTAAAGCTATTCACATAAGTCAAGCTAAATATATAAATGATATGATCAAAAAGTTTAACTTTGAAAATTTGAAACCATCCCCCACCCCTATGAGTGTCACCACCAAATTGGATAAGGATGAACATGGTAAAGATTTTGACAATGTCTTATATCGGTCTATGATTGGTTTTTTGCTATATTTAACTGCTAGTAGGTCTGATATCATGTTCAGTGTATGCATGTGTGCACGCTTTCAGAGTCAACTTAAGGTGTCTCACTATAATGCGGTAAAAAGAATATTCCGTTATATTAAGCACACGCCCACCTTAGGAATTTGGTATGATAAAGATTCCGAATTTAACTTACATGCTTATACTGATGCAGATTACGGTGGTTGTAAAATAGATAGGAAGAGCACGAGTGGCACTTGCTAATTTATAGGAAACTCACTCATTTCATGGTTTTCCAAAAAGCAAGCAAGTGTTGCTTTGTCCACTACTGAGGCTGAGTACATGGCACTTAGCCTTTGTTGCACGTAGTTGTTGTGGATAAAACAACAACTTTCGGACTTTGGAATTACAGTAAATAGAATTCTGATATACTGTGATAGTATGAGTGCCATTAATCTGTCTAAGAATCCCGTGTTACACTCTAAGGCTAAGCATATAGAAGTACGCTATCACTTTCTTCGTGATCACGTAAACAATGGTGATATTGTCATAGATCACGTACTCACAGAAGCACAAGTACCGGATATCTTTACAAAAGCCTTAAATCAAGCCACGTATGAATCTTTTCGTTCTAAATTAGGTATGATTTTAGCTGATATGATTTGACTTGATTTAATTTGATTTTCTTTCCTTAGTTACATGCATCTTTTGATTTACTTTCCAAAATAAAGGGAGAGTAAGCATGATTTAAGGGGGAGAGAGATACTGATTACATAAATCAAGGGGGAGCGGTTTGAAATTTAAAAATTCAAATTTCGAATTTTATGCATGATTGAAGGGAGAGCGATAGGATTTAAATCAGGTGCATAAGTTATTTTGAAAATTATCAAAAGGGGGAGATTGTAGAGAAAAAGGTATTTGAGTGATTACAAAATATGTGATTTAAATGAGCATGACAAAAAACGTGTCCATGATATAAATGTGTGCATGATATAAACGTGTGCATGATATATTGCTTATTACTTGCCTTATTTAGGTCATATATAATGTTGCCGTACTAACGAGCCATGAAGCGTTAAATCTTACATCATATGGCAAACATTTGTTGTGTTTATACAATTTTCAGGTGCCACCATTAATGAACTAAACTAGTTCATTAAGTGAAGTACTTAGTTAATTAAACTAAGTAGTTCATTAAAGGAAACTACATTTGAACAAGGCACAAAGGCAACAAGACCAAGAAAGGAAAGTCTCCTCCTCCTCTCTTCATCAATATACATGCCATCTTACACACATATATATATACATTTTCAGATTTTTTTTAAAAAAGGCACATACACGTGTATTCCAACGTACTACCGACACGTTATATATTTTACGTACGTACGTCAACGTCACACCACCATACCTAACTCATATTTATGAGTGTATTCAAGTCTTATATCATATGATATAAGTCATGGTGATGACAAATTTAATATGACATGTTAAAAGGTTCTAAACCGAAAATTGTCGTATCGGGCGAATACCGAAACTTCGCCAACGTGTCACGTACTTGCCATAAATAGATGGCCAGACCCTACACTTCAAAAATATCTAAAATTTTTGTGCGTATGATGATATTTCCAGCCATAAAATCATTCCATGTTGGCACACACAAATCGCCCCACATTAAGGCCAAATTGTGAAGATTCCAATTTCAATTTTGTCACATGTTAATGGCGCCGCTTTAGACCAGCCAAGTGCTGAGAATTAAAGTTTATATTATATATATTATGTGTAACATATTATATACAACATGTGCAAAAAATTGGAATTCAATTAGAGAAAAATCGGGTAATCGATAAACATCGAAAATTCGGTTTTCTACGTACACAACACATGGAACATTTTTGGCACATCATACGACACGTATCTAGACACTTTTTACATATGTCATACATCTTAAAGTGTTCTAGAAAATTAAATTAAGGGCTGATTGGAATATAACATGTGTGTATTATTAAATGTGCACTATTTTACAAAGTTAGCAAAAATAAAATTCAGCACATGCATATACATGTATACACGCCCCTATAGCTGAGATGGAGCACATGTGGAACCTTTTTGGCATATTGGTTGGTCAAGAATGAAGCATAAAATGTTGATGACATAAAGGAAGAAGCTACACAAGGTAGCAATTCAAATTTTGTCACAATTGTGACACATGCTGAAAATTCAGCATGTGTGCTAGTGTATGGCCGCTTTTTACCACCATTATGAGTGATATTTTACTTCTTAATTAAGGTGGATTAATTGGAAGATAATTTGAAAGCATTTTGAATAAGTTATGGAATTTAAGTGGTGATTTTTTCAATATCACACATGCTGAAAATTTCAGCATGTGTGAATGTATAATGGCCGAATTTTAGGCCATATTATTGTCTAGTTTTTATCCCATGAAAGATGAAAATATCTTCTACTAAATGGTGATTCATTTTTAAGAGATAAATCAAAGTAAACATGACAACATTTTGAAAAGAATACCCATGTATCACATGCTGAAATTTCAGCATGCAAAGTCTCTTAATGGCCGAAATTTTCATGCCCTTTTTGTGAGAAAATTATCTTGCTAACTTTATGTGATAATCTTGTGATTTATGGCAAATATTTTATGATGATTTTGGCACATGTTTTAAGTGGTATTCTCAGATTTTCCTAGTCATCAAGTGATGACAACATTCAACCAATCATGAAGTGCCAAGTAAGCAAAGGTTAAATGATCATCCAATGAGAAGGTGCCAAGTAAACAAGATCATGTCACAATGATACCACACATTCTCCCAAGGAATTAGAAGATAATTTTGAAGAGGGGGAGAGCACCTAAGGGGGACGGCCATAAGCATAAATGGAAAGGAGAAGAGCAAAACAAAAGACAAGAACAAGCATTGCAAATTTAGTGATAAAAAACGCCAACTCTCCCTTCTTCTACACTCTCTTTCTCTCTTCTTCTTAAAAGCCTATTGTACTTATATTCTTATTCTTGAATAGGCTTGTCATATACCACCACATACTCTATATCTTTGTGAAAGATTGATCAAGGTGTGATCAATCTTCAATCTTGCTAGGTGGTGGTGTTCGTGCGAATTATACTCATCGTACAAGGTTTGTAAAGGGTTGGAGTTGGTGTGTAACTCCATCAACCCTGTGGTAAGGTGTACTTGCGTGTGTGACTAGTGTGAACCGAGGAAGGTGTTCCTCGTAGACCAGAGTAGGTTGTTTATAACCGAACCAGTATAAAATTCTCGGTGTCATTTACTTTCTGCACTTATATTCTGTTTCTGCACTGTTTACTCTTTTTGTTTACGTTCCTAAAAATAGTAAACAATTTTCAAAAATTACGAAAATTTCCAGAACATAGCCACACGTCTTAGGGTTAATGTGGCACAAGTTTCAACCCTTTTGGATAAGTATAAGTCACTCAAACATCCAAATTTCTGAGACTAGTGCAGTCTGATTTTCAGGCTGCAAAGGTTGAGACTTTGAGTGTATTTGACTAACTTCCCGAAAGAATTTTTCAAAACTGTTTCAACCCATTTAAATACAACATATAAGGGTTAGTGATTAAAATTTCAGAGCAATTGGAGTTAAGAACAAATAGGAATAAATTTTTCAAAACATTCTACCGTTTTTGGCAGATTCGCGCAATCTGACTGTAGCGCCCCGGTCCGATATTGTCATCGGAACTAGTGCACCCGCCGTAGCCTACTATGAGAACTACGAAGCGTCAAGAAGATCAAGCGTACATCCTTCATAATGTAAGATAAAAATCAGCGGAAACGTCATAAAATTTAAACATTCATCGTCATTAAAACATCCATAAAATGCAGCGGAATTAAAAGAAGTTTGTTCTTCTCGCCAACATAAGTTTTAGATCAACATAACAACAAAAGAGTTTTCCAAACTGAAATAAAGTAGTCCAGCATCTATCTACCCCCATGTCCATCATCCCATTGAGCCCACTCGCCATCGTCTTCAATAAATATCAACTCATATTCAGGCTCACCTGAAAAGGAACAGAGTAATTGTTCTTAGCGAAATTATCGCCAGCAAGTAACCCGTCTATACACCTTACGGAATCACACACATCGAGTCACCAGTGTATAGAACATTGCCCAAAAATAAGGTGCTCGGGTTAGCAAATAACATTTTAATAAGAATTCCTCAAACAGATAAAGCACATATATGTACACAGATACGAGAACCAACATGTATTAAACAACGTATCACATAAGCAAGTCATAGACTAACCACGTTTCTTGCATGTCAAGTCTTATGCTTCGTGTATCATGATGCATGTACATCTTTAAAATCACACACAACACCCATGCATATGTCTTTTTTCATAAACATGTCATGCATGTCATTTCACAAAACATTTCATCACTTTACATATCATATTCTTCGCGTAGCAGAACTTTATACCCTGTGGGTGATCAGTCCACAGCAAACATTACTTTATACCCCGTGCTGAAAGGTCCACGGCCCCATAACATATAACTTTATACCCCGTGCTGAAAGGTCCACGGCCCCATTACATATAACATATATCCGTGCTGAAAGGTCCACGGCCCTATTACATATATCATGTATCCGTGCTGAAAGGTCCACGGCCCCATAAAATAACTTTATTTTCCGTGCTGATAGGTCCACGGCCCCATAAAATAACTTTATTTTCCGTGCTGATAGGTCCACGGCCCCATAAAATACTTTATACCCTGCTGTTGATTCACAGATCACGCTTTTATACCCTGCTTTCGCAGGCGTGACTTTTATACCCTGCGATCAACCAGCAGCCATTTTGTCTTTCGAAAACTTTAAACCTTTCTTGTAGTCATATGTTCTTTTGCAAAGCAAATCTCAAATCAAATGCAAGTGCCCATGTCATGATGCAGGATGCACAAGTAGCTTCAAATCAACATGTAACACACACACATACATCTTGCATATCAAGTATACGGTCTTGCACCTCAAACACTCCCTGTTCGTATTTTGTCAAGTCTGTTCGTCTCACTTATTCACTTGTAATTCAATCTTATGCTTACTTAATCAAACTTACCATCTACACCTCAATTGTACCTCAAATACCCTTGCATTTTATGTTCAAAAGAAGTGTACAAAGTTACTACACATACATAGGGCGCCTAAAGGGTCAAAAAGACTTCCAGTACAGTTGGAACGCGACATGAAGCGCCTAAAGTGACTTCAAGCGCCTATACTAGGCGTTCGAAGTGTTCGGGGATGTTCCGTAGACATTGAACGCCTACATGAAGTGCCTAATGTGACATAGAGCGCTTTATGTAGGTGTTCGAAGTGTTCGGGGATGATTCAGGACACATTGAACGCTACATTAGGCGCCTAATGTGACATAGAGCGCCTAATGTAGGTGTTCGAAGTGTTTTTACGGTTCTAAATTGCAGTTTTTCTGTACGGGAAAGCTTCAGGACACATTGAACGCTACATTAGGCGCCTAATGTGACATAGAGCGCCTAATGTAGGCGTTCGAAGTGTTCTGACGATGCCAAACTGCAGTTTTTCTGCAGTAACTTCCTCTCCAACATCCTCCTTCTTCAACCCTTTCATTTTCAACACTTAAAGATCCATCTTAACATCTAGATTCATCTTACTTAACACACATCTAAACATGAATTGATGCCTAGCCATGCCTAACAATATCCACTCTAGCCTTCAACCATTCACAACCTTCAAAACATCTCATCAACTTTCCCACACAACAAGACTACACCAATGTCATCACTCATCTCTCAATTTCCTGCACTTACTCTCAACGTCTAAGTGTAGACAATCAACATAAGAGTAGAGCAAGACAATAAGCACGTCAAAATATACACTTTTATGGGCATGCTTGACAACAACAAAGCACCACACAACTATTTTCAGAACTATGGCCCAAAGAACAAGACTTTACACAATTAGCAACAAGACTTACATATAGCAAAGCATTTAAGATAGACAAGACAAGAATACTAATGTGTGATTCATGTTTTCTCTTTGTAAGAACATAGGGCCTTGAGTATCAAAATTTACGTAAAGCGTATAGAAAGATTACTTGCCTTGGAATCTAGATAAGCTTACGGATTTACTGCAGAATTTCTGTAAGAATTGAACCTAGGTTGCTCGTTCTTCCTTCCTTTCCTTCTTCTTCTCTCCTTCTTCTTTCCTCTTTCTTTTCTCTCTCTTTTCTCAGAATTTTCCTTCTCCCTTTGCTGTCAAAACCGCCCCTCATGCTGAGAAGGGGGAAGTTATACTAGATTTTGTAACTCCCCTAACTCCTAGTAGGGACTATTTTGATAATTTACTATGATTTCTTTTAATTCTACTTTTAACCCCTTTCTTTTGTTCTTCTATGTTTTGTGTAACTAAGTCACATTACCTACCTAATTAATTAAGTTTCCTTTAAGGTTGACCTAAGTATTGAAAGTTGCGCTTAAAAATCACGGGGTGTAACATTCCACCCCCCTTACAAAAAGTTTCGTCCCCGAAACTTACGTACCTTAGTCAAAGAGCTGAGGATACTTCTCCCGCATTTGTTCTTCGAGCTCCCAAGTGGCTTCACGTTCCGTGTGATTGCTCCACTGAGCCTTTACATAAGGGATCACTCGCTTCCTCAACACTTGATCCTTTCGGTCCACAACTTTCACGAGTACTTCCTCATATGTAACATCGTCCTTGAGTTCCAAAGGTTGAGCTTCAAGTACATGACTTGGATCCACCACGTACTTTCTTAATTGTGACATGTGGAAAACATTGTGTACTTGCGCCAACACCGGAGGTAATGCCAACTTATATGCCAAGTCCCCTACCTTCTCAAGTATTTCATAGGGACCAATGAATCGAGGGCTTAGCTTGCCTTTTACTCCAAATCTCATGACGCCCTTCGTAGGTGATACCTTCAAATAAACTTTCTCTCCCACGTCAAAATCCAATGGTCGTCGTTTGGAATCTGCCCAACTCTTGCTACGGTCCTGAGCCGTCTTGAGTCTTTCCCGAATGACCTTCACCTTCTCTAACGTTTTCTCTAATAGCTCAGGTCCAGTAATGGTCCTCACGCCCACTTCGTCCCAATAAATCGGAGACCTACATTTCCTTCCATACAAAGCCTCAAAAGGAGCCATATCAATTGCGCTGTGGTAACTATTGTTATAAGAAAACTCCATCAGCTTTACCATTCCGTCCCAACTCCCTTTGAAATCCAGCACGCAAGCTCTTAGCATATCTTCCAAGGTTTGAATTGTCCGCTCGGACTGTCCATTAGTTTGGGGATGATACGCCGTACTCAACCTTAATTCCGTACCCATGGCTTCTTGGAATGCTGTCCAAAACTTAGATGTGAACCGTGAATCTCGGTCGGATACTATACTTACTGGGACACCATGTAAGCTCACAATGTTCTCTATATACACATTCACTAGCTTGTCGAGAGGTGTTTCAGTTGAAACGGGTAAGAAATGGGCAGACTTTGTTAAACGATCCACGATAACCCAAATCATGTCACATCCACTTCTTGTCTTTGGTAAACCAGCTACAAAATCCATTGTGACATGTTCCCATTTCCATTCGGGAATCTCCAACGGCATCAACAATCCACCGGGCCGTTGGTGTTCCGCCTTGACTTGTTGACACACCAAACACCTCTCTATGAATTCCGCAATATGTCTTTTCATCCCAGACCACCAATAGTAACGCTTGAGATCTCTATACATCTTGGTGCTACCGGGGTGTATTGATAACCTCGAATTATGAGCTTCTTGCAAAACTTCTTTCCTAAGTTCGTCAACATCCGGGACACATAATCTTTCCCTAAACCATAAGCTCCCATCCTCTTTGGTCCGAAATCCTTCAACTTGACTGTGTTTCACCCTTTCCATTATCTCACTTAAAGCCTCATCTTTCTTCTGAGCCTCCTTTATCCTATCAATCAAACTCGGTGTGATGGTCAATGCTGTCAGGACGTTCACCGTGGATTCCACCAAATCCAAACCAAATTCCTCCATCTCTCTTTCCAATGGTGATTGTCGTGCATGGCTGGACTTTCTACTTAAGGCGTTGGCTACCTTGTTAGCCTTTCCCGAGTGATAATGAATAGTTAGGTCGTAGTCTTTTAGCAACTCCAACCACCTCCGCTGCCTCATATTCAATTCCTTCTGTGAGAACAAATACTTTAGACTCTTATGATCCGTGAATACCGCGCACTTCTCTCCATACAAATAATGCCGCCAAATCTTCAAGGCGAACACAACCGCGGCAAGTTCAAGATCATGTGTGGGATAGTTTTGTTCATAAGGCTTTAGCTGTCTTGAGGCATACGCGATGACTCGTTCGTTTTGCATTAAAACACAACCTACAAACAAGGTGTTAGTCTAAACTTAATGGGTATACAAGATCATAACCTTATACTATAATTTACGTACCTAACCCGTTCTTTGACGCATCACTATAAATCACAAATCCATCCGTTCCAGAGGGTTGAGCCAATACTGGAGCTGTCGTTAATCTCTTCTTAAGCTCCGTGAAACTTTGCTCGCATTCCGCCGTCCACTCAAACTTGGACTTCTTTTGAGTAAGGCGACTGAGAGGTACGGCAATCCTCGAGAATCCCTCAACAAATTTTCTGTAATAACCCGCTAGACCCAAGAAACTTCGCACTTCGGTGACGTTGGTAGGTCTAGGCCATTCAGTTATGGCTTCCACCTTCTTCGGATCAACAGCAATCCCCTCTTCTGATATCACATGACCCAGGAAAGCCACACTTCTTAACCAAAACTCACACTTGCTAAACTTTGCATAAAGTTGTTTCTGCCTCAAAATGCCTAGTACGGTTCTCAAATGCTCAGTGTGAGTTTGCTCGTCAGGAGAGTACACAAGAATATCATCTATGAATACCACTACAAACTTATCCAACTGTTCTCGAAAGACGGTATTCATAAGATGCATAAAAGCTGCGGGGGCATTTGTTAATCCAAACGGCATCACCAAAAACTCATAGTGGCCATATCTTGTGCGGAAGGCTGTCTTCGCGATGTCTTCAGCCTTCACTCGCAACTGATGATACCCTGATCGGAGATCAATTTTAGAGAAAATCTTGGCGCCCTTGAGTTGATCAAACAAATCCTCAATTCGTGGAAGGGGATACTTATTCTTGATGGTAACTTTATTCAACTCTCTATAATCGATACAAAGCCTCATGCTACCATCTTTCTTCTTTACAAACAAAACAGGTGCTCCCCATGGCGATACACTAGGGCGGATAAACTTCTTGTCCAATAACTCCTGCAGTTGTTCCTTCAACTCTCTCAATTCCGCCGGAGCCATTCTATAAGGAGCTTTAGAAATAGGTTCTGTCCCAAAAATCAAGTTAATCTCGAACTCAACTTCTCTCGGGGGTGGTACTCCTGGTAAATCCTCTGGAAACACATCAGGATATTCATTGACCACTGGAATTTGCTCAATAGACGGTACCTCCTGAGTAACATCCATGGCATACACTAGGAATCCCTCAGCACCTTTCCTTAATGCTTTGCGTGCTTGCGCGACAGACACATATACCTTCTTGGGAACTTTCTTTCGTTCCGCATCTCCTTGAAATATTACCTCCTCCATCTTAGCATTCTTGATTGTCACTTGCTTCAACCGACAATCAATATTGGCGTGATTCTTGGCCAACCAGTCCATTCCTAATATGACATCAAAGTCATACATCTGAATAGGAATCAGTGTGGCGGAGAATGTTTGTCCTTCAAACTCTAATTCACAATCCCGGTACCGATGATACGAAACCATAATTTGATCTCCGGCCGCTTGAACACGATACGGAGTTTCTAACCACTCAGGCAGACTACTCAGGTGTTTAGTGAATCTCTTTGCTACGAAGGAGTGGCTTGCGCCGCTATCAAAGAGCACGTTGGCAGGTACCTTATTTACTAAAATCGCACCTAAAGCCATATCAAGTTATACACGGAAAATTAAGCACATAATACTTAATTCATTAAAGATTTAAACTTAGTTTAAATGGTACCTGCTACTACGTCGGTAGCCTCCTGTACATCCGTATCCGTCATGAGATGTACACGGGCATTTGCTCTAGGCTTCGCTCTCGGCTGCTGAGCCGCCTCTCCAGGATTATTTTTCTTCATCTCCGGGCAGTCCCTAATCATGTGACCCACTTGACCGCATCGAAAACATGCTCCAGCCACTTTCCTACACTCTCCAACGTGGTTCCTGTTGCAATGTGGACAAACTCCTACAGCCTGCTAAGCTACTTGATTCTGGGGTGGCAGTCTTTGAAAATTTCCAACTGGGCCTCTCTTCGGAATCTTGACCCAACGTCCAGATCTTCCACCAACTCGCACATCCTCTCTTGACCTTTTGCCTCTGTCAGGCCCTCCTGCGCTAGCTGCTCTTGCCGCTACTCGGCGGAAATCACTCTCCACACGGAAACACGCATCTAACATATCCTCATAAGTTTTCATCCCCGCATTCACTATCGCCGATTGTATCCTCGAGTCCAAGCCCCTCTCAAACTTCGTCATCTTAAGACGATTATCAGACATAATCGCAGGGGAAAACTTACCCAAGGCATGAAAACGATCTGCATACTCCGACACTGTCATCTTTCCTTGCTCCAGTCTGTCAAACGCCCTTATCTTGTCCAATATCGCCGTCTCCGGTACATAGTACTTAAGGAACACATCACAGAACTGAGTCCAAGAGATTGGTGGGGTCATTCTTAACACCATTCCTTCCCACCATTCGCCAGCCTTGCCACTTAAAAGAGGTGTAGCCACCTTAACCTTTATCTCGTTCGGTACCTGCACCAGCCGAAAACATTTCTCTACCTCGGCCAACCAGTGCTGAGCCTCTTCAGGATCCGTACATCCTCCAAACTCCGGCACCCTCATCTTTCTCATCTCCCCATAAAAGAACCTGATGTTATGCTGTGGCGGTGGTGGAGGCGGAGGCTGATGCTGCTGCACATATCCTTGTGCAATCACCGTCAGTGCGTCAGTGAGCACCTGGGGTAACACAACTTGTGGTGGCTGGTTCTCCTGTCCATTACCAGCGTTGCCTGTGTTATCTCTTCTTGGAGGCATATTTCTCTGAAAAGTTAACATTTCATTAGCATTCAGTAAATACAAAAAAGTTACTGAAGGCTCGAATGCGTACTAATAGGTGAGGTGTGTAGTACAACTATTAATACAAAGTTGGATAATAAGACACGCTCGCACACACCCAACCCATATCATACTTAACCACTAAAGAGATCAACACTTATAACTAAAGATCAACCTTAAAGGAGAATCATAGCTTAGGTGTCTAACAATCATGAACCTAAGTTTCCGAGATAGATCTGAAGCCTAGGCTCTGATACCACCTGTAGCGCCCCGGTCCGATATTGTCATCGGAACCAGTGCACCCGCCGTAGCCTACTATGAGAACTACGAAGCGTCAAGAAGATCAAGCGTACATCCTTCATAATGTAAGATAAAAATCAGCGGAAACGTCATAAAATTTAAACATTCATCGTCATTAAAACATCCATAAAATGCAGCGGAATTAAAAGAAGTTTGTTCTTCTCACCAACATAAGTTTTAGATCAACATAACAACAAAAGAGTTTTCCAAACTGAAATAAAGTAGTCCAGCATCTATCTACCCCCATGTCCATCATCCCATTGAGCCCACTCGTCGTCGTCTTCAATAAATATCAACTCATATTCAGGCTCACCTGAAAAGGAACAGAGTAATTGTTCTTAGCGAAATTATCGCCAGCAAGTAACCCGTCTATACACCTTACAGAATCACACACGTCGAGTCACCAGTGTATAGAACATTGCCCAAAAATAAGGTGCTCGGGTTAGCAAATAACATTTTAATAAGAATTCCTCAAACAGATAAAGCACATATATGTACACAGATACGAGAACCAACATGTATTAAACAACGTATCACATAAGCAAGTCATAGACTAACCACGTTTCTTGCATGTCAAGTCTTATGCTTCGTGTATCATGATGCATGTACATCTTTAAAATCACACACAACACCCATGCATATGTCTTTTTTCATAAACATGTCATGCATGTCATTTCACAAAACATTTCATCACTTTACATATCATATTCTTCGCGTAGCAGAACTTTATACCCTGTGGGTGATCAGTCCACAGCAAACATTACTTTATACCCCGTGCTGAAAGGTCCACGGCCCCATAACATATAACTTTATACCCCGTGCTGAAAGGTCCACGGCCCCATTACATATAACATATATCCGTGCTGAAAGGTCCACGGCCCTATTACATATATCATGTATCCGTGCTGAAAGGTCCACGGCCCCATAAAATAACTTTATTTTCCGTGCTGATAGGTCCACGGCCCCATAAAATAACTTTATTTTCCGTACTGATAGGTCCACGGCCCCATAAAATACTTTATACCCTGCTGTTGATTCACAGATCACGCTTTTATACCCTGCTTTCGCAGGCGTGACTTTTATACCCTGCGATCAACCAGCAGCCATTTTGTCTTTCGAAAACTTTAAACCTTTCTTGTAGTCATATGTTCTTTTGCAAAGCAAATCTCAAATCAAATGCAAGTGCCCATGTCATGATGCAGGATGCACAAGTAGCTTCAAATCAACATGTAACACACACACATACATCTTGCATATCAAGTATACGGTCTTGCACCTCAAACACTCCCTGTTCGTATTTTGTCAAGTCTGTTCGTCTCACTTATTCACTTGTAATTCAATCTTATGCTTACTTAATCAAACTTACCATCTACACCTCAATTGTACCTCAAATACCCTTGCATTTTATGTTCAAAAGAAGTGTACAAAGTTACTACACATACATAGGGCGCCTAAAGGGTCAAAAAGACTTCCAGTACAGTTGGAACGCGACATGAAGCGCCTAAAGTGACTTCAAGCGCCTATACTAGGCGTTCGAAGTGTTCGGGGATGTTCCGTAGACATTGAACGCCTACATGAAGTGCCTAATGTGACATAGAGCGCTTTATGTAGGTGTTCGAAGTGTTCGGGGATGATTCAGGACACATTGAACGCTACATTAGGCGCCTAATGTGACATAGAGCGCCTAATGTAGGTGTTCGAAGTGTTTTTACGGTTCTAAATTGCAGTTTTTCTGTACGGGAAAGCTTCAGGACACATTGAACGCTACATTAGGCGCCTAATGTGACATAGAGCGCCTAATGTAGGCGTTCGAAGTGTTCTGACGATGCCAAACTGCAGTTTTTCTGCAGTAACTTCCTCTCCAACATCCTCCTTCTTCAACCCTTTCATTTTCAACACTTAAAGATCCATCTTAACATCTAGATTCATCTTACTTAACACACATCTAAACATGAATTGATGCCTAGCCATGCCTAACAATATCCACTCTAGCCTTCAACCATTCACAACCTTCAAAACATCTCATCAACTTTCCCACACAACAAGACTACACCAATGTCATCACTCATCTCTCAATTTCCTGCACTTACTCTCAACGTCTAAGTGTAGACAATCAACATAAGAGTAGAGCAAGACAATAAGCACGTCAAAATATACACTTTTATGGGCATGCTTGACAACAACAAAGCACCACACAACTATTTTCAGAACTATGGCCCAAAGAACAAGACTTTACACAATTAGCAACAAGACTTACATATAGCAAAGCATTTAAGATAGACAAGACAAGAATACTAATGTGTGATTCATGTTTTCTCTTTGTAAGAACATAGGGCCTTGAGTATCAAAATTTACGTAAAGCGTATAGAAAGATTACTTGCCTTGGAATCTAGATAAGCTTACGGATTTACTGCAGAATTTCTGTAAGAATTGAACCTAGGTTGCTCGTTCTTCCTTCCTTTCCTTCTTCTTCTCTCCTTCTTCTTTCCTCTTTCTTTTCTCTCTCTTTTCTCAGAATTTTCCTTCTCCCTTTGCTGTCAAAACCGCCCCTCATGCTGAGAAGGGGGAAGTTATACTAGATTTTGTAACTCCCCTAACTCCTAGTAGGGACTATTTTGATAATTTACTATGATTTCTTTTAATTCTACTTTTAACCCCTTTCTTTTGTTCTTCTATGTTTTGTGTAACTAAGTCACATTACCTACCTAATTAATTAAGTTTCCTTTAAGGTTGACCTAAGTATTGAAAGTTGCGCTTAAAAATCACAGGGTGTAACACTGACCACCAACGCTTTTTGAAGGGGTTAAAGGTTGAATTTAAGTCTGAAATTTTTAGGAGACCCTCATAACATCTGAGGCTAAGTTCTCTCAAAATTTCAGAATTTTTGAAGACCTACAACCTAGTTTTAAAAACGTTTTAAAACTGGTCCTGAAAACCGAATCTGTTTTCAGAAGTTGAGTTGTTTGGTTTTAAACAAATTTTAAAAATCACACTTTCCACACCAACTATTCAACCCACCCCCCCTTCTAGTGGTGCCTTGCATATCCTACAATAGCTTGGTCTTCTTCTTGGAAATTATCTTCTAAGTCCTTGGAAGAGTATATTGCATCATGGTGACATTTCCTTGCTTACTTGGCAACTCTTCATTGGATGATCATTAAGCTCTTGCTTACTTGGCACTCATTGATTGGATGGAAATTGTCATCATTTGATGACTAGATAAATCTGAAAATAAACCTTAAAAAGCATGTGCCAATTAGCCATAAAATTATTTCCATAAACCATATAATCATTCCACATAATTAGCAAGACAAATAATCACCCATTTCCTTGCAAAAATCGGCCATTACACATCTCCACATGCTTAAATTTCAGCATGTGTAACATTCACACTTTATTCAATTTGTTGCCAAGTTTGCATTTGATTTATTCCTTGAAAATAAAGTAGAAATCAACCATCATTTAGTACAAAACATTTCTACTAAATTTGGAATAAAAATTAGTCACCAATAGGGCCATGAATTCGGCCAAGTACAACACACACATGCTGAAATTTTCAGCATGTGTGATATTTGAAAATATCACTTTATTTATTTTCATAAAATATTCAAAACATTGCCATAACATCTTTCAATTAATCCACATGATTCAAGATAGTAAAATATGGCTCATTAAGTGTAAAAAATTAGGCAGCTCTATTTTACGTCACAAATGTGACAAAGTTTGAAATGTTACCATGTGTAGCTCCTTTCTTTATGTCACCAACATTGTATGCTTCATTCTTGGACAATCAAGATGCCAACAAAGCTCCACATATGCTCCAACATGGCTGAGCTAGGCGTGTATGATGAATATACATGTGCTGAATTTTATTTTTGCAAATTTTGTAAAATAGTGCTCATATAATAATACACATATGGTATATTCCAATCAGCCCTTAATTGATTTTTCTAGAATACTTTAGAATGTATGAAGTATGTAAAATGTGTCTAGATACATGTTATATGTCATGCCAAAAATGTTCCATGTGTCGTGTTCGTAGAAAACCGAATTTTCGTTGTTTGTCGATTACTCGATTTTTCTCCGATTAAATTCCAACTTTTTGCACATGTTATATATATTATGTTACACATAATATACATAAATTAAACTTTAATATTCAGCACTTAGGGCTGATTAAAGTGGCACCTGATCATGTGACAAAATTGTATTTGGAATCTCCACAATTTGGCCTTAATTGAGGGTGATTTGTGTGTGCCAACATAGAATGATTTTATGGTTGTACATACGATGTAAGCCACAAAATTTGTGGCCATTTTTGAAATGTAGGGTCTGGCCATCTATATATGGCAAGTACGTGGCACGTTTGCGAAGTTTCGGTATTCACCCGATACGAGAATTTTTGGTTTAGAACCTTTTAACGTGTCGTGATAAATTTGTCATCACCATGACTTATATCATATGATATAAGACCTGAATATACTCATAAATATGAGTTAAATATAGTGGTTTGACGTTAACGTACGTACGTAGAATATATAACGTGTAGTAGTACGTTGGAATACATGTGTATGTGCCTTTTTTAAAAAAAAATCTGATTATATATAAAAATATATGTTTAAAACGTGTGGAGAGGATGAAGAGGACTTTCCATACTTCAACTTGTTGCCTTTGTGCCTTTTCCAAATATAGCTTCCTTTAATAAACTACTTAGTTTATTTAACTAAGTACTTCACTTAATGAACTAGTTTAGTTCATTAATGATGGCACCTGAAAATAGTTCAAACACAACAAATGCTTGCCATTTGATGTAAGCTTTCAAGCTTCATGGCTCGTTAGTACGGCAACAATATATATGAACTATATAAGGCAAGTTTTATGCAACAACATGTCATGTCATAAAATATGTCATGCATTTCTTTAATACATGTTATTTAAATCATGCATTTTGTAATCACTCAAACCCCTTTTTCTCTACATAATCTACTTGTGGACGCGCCCCGATAAATGAATGCCTTGAGGGTGCAAGCCACTCATCGGCCATGAATCTGAGCTGTATAGGGGCACCAAGGACCTCACCCTTCCCATACCCAGTGAGCCAAAGATGTCTCCTCATTAGTCTTTACTTCTTTCGTGAACTAGGACGGCAAAGGAACCATTGAGGTGATCAGATCAGCTCGACGACCAATTCCTGACTTGTGACCTCGGGAATGATCTTTGCCACCCTCAGCAATTCTAAAATTGGAAAACGGAAACAAAGAAACTATAAAAAATGACTGAAGTGAAGATAAAAGGCAAAAATGAAGGTAATAGCAGTTTTGGTCCAAATATTTAGGGGAAAATAAAAATATTCCTATCAAGATTTTCACTCAACAGAAGTCGAGACACATTATGGTTGAAACTACCTCGAAACTGATACTAAGAATCTCATCATTACCGTCGACTGTGCAACCAGTTAGAAATTGACACGTCAAAGGCGTACAGCAGCTGAACATTCAGAAGGGTTTTGTCTGTTAATAAAAGATCAACCTTCTACCTCTGGTAAGCTAGACTAATCTGGAGGATCTGATGAAGACTAAACTATCACCGGAAAAAACAACTGTGTAATCATCCCAGTCCGTTATAGTCAACGTCATCTCACGCTTATAAGACCACCAGTTGCCTAGGGTTCAGGTCAGCTATTCAGATCCAAATGCACAGTCATGTTGGTGATCCATGGGATGAAGAATGCCCCGTCAACGTCGACCAGTCTCACTCAGATGCATTGAAGGTTGGTTACATCAGCCACAAGCATCACCTCATCCTCAACTCTCATCTCGGTAATAGAGTACACCTCGGCCATGCTCAGCAGGCCGTCCATGGAAACAGTATCCAAAGCCTCTCTGCTCAGCTCGACATAAGAAGCTCAAGCATACCCCTACCACACTAGCAACTGAGCCATGTCACTCAACGTGTGGCGCTATATAGCAGTCATGGATAAGCAGACCCCTACCACACTAGCAATTTAGCCATGTAACTCAACATGTGGCGCTACACAGCGGTCATGCACAAGCAGGTCAGAACAAATAATGCTCTCCCATAACTCCTAAATATGCATTGATCGTTCAAAGAAAACAAAAGAAATAAACAACGCCGGCAAAAGACATGTTCAGTCGAATTACGAAACATTCTTCTCGAACTATAAAAATAGACAGATTTTTCTAAATATTCTAAAATATACACTTTCAAATATGGAAAATTCCACAACTGAGCTAATCGTCAGAGGAATTTTTCAGGAGTAAAACTTTGGGACCTTTAACATTGTTGAATCTTATAGGATTTCTGCAGCAACTACCGTTAATTTTATTACTTGGATCATCCATTGATCTTATGTGAGGATCCTACTTCGCCACATATGAAGCAATTACATTCTATTTTTACAGATAGTTGTAAGCGTACAACGCATCAAACAAATAGAGACATATCAAAGGAAAATCACACAATTACAATTTACACGGGCTTTTTTTTTTTGTAATTAATTTATACAGGCTTCGCAGACAGTAAACTTTGAAGTGGAACTCAGAAAAAAAAGGGGGGGTGTTAATAGTAAGGTTCTACCAACCCTAAGCAACTACTCCTATGGCTAACGCTTGAAATGTGACACATACAATTGCAATGCATGTGTATAGAGCATCACAAGTAAATTGTGAATAGTTTTGCTAGTGATGGTATGCCTTGCATCCTGGGTATGTCCAGTTGATATTGTAAATGATCTAGTCCTGGTTAAATAAAAATTTTACATTTTAACCACAAAAAAAAAACCTACTCCTATGGCTCCTTGATAAGTAGTTGACGGACTTTAGTTCTCTTCAAAAAGCAGCTGTGTCATAAGATTGGGAATCAAATGTATATTGGTCCAACCAAAAACAAAAAAGATAAAAATATTAATTGCAAAATTCTGAAAAACTAACATTAGAAAAAGAAAAACGACGATTCCTACTACTGATGAAGCCTCCATCCCAGGCTATCATATCCTACTCCTGCCCTTCTTCTATCTTCTAACTAACAAAGAAAAGAAAGAAAGAAAGAAAAAAGTCAAAATGCCTAGCCTGATCAACCAAGGAAAAGAAAGAAAGGAAAAGTCAAAATACCTAACCTTGAGTAAAAATTTTTGCCTGCTACTCTTCAATCTTCCCACAGCAACTGTCATATCATCCTAGAAAAAACAAATCAACAATATGACCGGCAAGAAGAAGACACCTATAAACAAATAGTATTCCCTTATTCATAATTTGTTTATTTAAGTTTGATTTACAAACAGTTTTATAAAAGTTACTTGAAACATTAATTTAAGGGATAATTCTCTTTTGCACCCTTAGTGTTTGGCATAATCTCCAATAACCACTTTAATGTCTAAAAATACACCTTTACCTCCTCTGATGTTTGGACTAAAAGGTAAAATAGCATTTTAAAACATAAAACTAAAAAATTTTAAGAAAAAGTCAAAAATACCCCCAAAGGTAAAATAGCATTTTAAAACATAAAACTAAAAAATTTTAAGAAAAAGTCAAAAATACCCCCTATTTTCACTATTCATCATCATCTCCATCCCTCTTTCCCAGCCCTTCCTTTCCGCAAGCTCCACCGCCAACCCTATGCCCCTGTCTTCCAATGTCTCTGTCACCACCTCCATCACGACCTCCTCCATCTAACCTACCAAAAAGCCATCCCCAAATCTTCCAAGGCCACCAAGCTTTGCACAGAGGCGCAGGTTGCTAAGTGGATTAATGGCATACAGAAGCCTAGTAAGCTTCTCAGTTATTCAATTCCTGTATTGGAATTATTCGTAAATATTATTAATTATAGATAATATTAGCAGAAGAAGAAGAAGTTGCAGTTGGAATGAATGTTAGCAGAAGAATTCCGTTTGTTTGCTTGATATGCTCAATGATCATGGCAATTTCTGAAAATTTTGTCGATAGCAATGATCTCGGAAAAAACAATAAGTTGGACATAATTGAAGTGAAGAATGCACCGGAGGACGTGGTGTGGGTGGTGCAGCTCTCTGATCTTCACTTCAGCGTTCATCATCCTGAGAGAGCTCTCGATTTCAAGTCCATTATTGGCCCCACCCTCTCCATCATCAATCCTTCCCTGGTCTTCATCACTGGTGATCTCACTGATGGCAAAAGCAAAGATATGTTAATGATGAAACAAGATGAAAAAGAGTGGATTGAATAATCCCAATATCCTGCTCTGCTCTGTGCTTCAGCAAATGGCACCTTAGGCGAAGAGGGCCTGGTAACATGCACAGGTTCAAGAAGGGGAGTAAAAGAATGGGATTTGTTATCTGGGGGGGTTGGGGGAGCAAGGAGAATTTGAACTGGCAGGCCTTGAATTACTTTGACATCCATTATTTTCTTAGTTTTAATCTTCCTGTCCTTGAAGCAAGCTGAATATCTTCTATCAAGAGTTGAGCAGTCACCTGCCAAATCCATGCAAGATGCACTTGCTCCACTGACAGAGGCATTGGCTGTGGCTGAATTGTCGGGGCATTCAAATGTTGATGTTAAAGTTGCTGTTGCTTCCTGCATAAGTGAGATAACAAGAATAACAGCCCATGATGAACTTGCAACACTGCTTGTTTAGGACTATTGAACCATTACCGACAACACCTAGGGGAGTGGAAGGGAGAGGTGGGCGGTGGCTGGTGGAAGCGGGCAGGCGAGAGGGCGGCGACTGGTGGATGGGAGAAGATGAAGAGGGTAGGGGTAAAATAGGTAATTCATATTATATATATTTAAAAAACATTTTTTTAGTTAAATTAAGGGGGTAACGGTGTATTTTTCAAACATCAGGGGAGGTAAAGGTGTATTTTTAAACATTAAGGTGATTATTAGAGATTATGCCAAACACTAAGGGGGCAAAAGGGAATTATCCCTTAATTTAATGCGTGTCCTTCCCAATGTGTCATTAAAAACAACCTTTAGTTTTAAAAAATACACAACTAATAAAGATATTTTAGTCATATAAACAGTTTTCTTTTTATTGAGATAAAATATTTGAATTTGTTAGAATTTTATTCTAACCAACTTGTAGATAGAGTTGTTGGTTGTTATCATATTCTAACCAACTTGTAGACACCACAAAAAAGAAGCCATATAGCGACAGACATATTTCGTCACCATTTCGTCGCTAATCTTATATAGCGACGAAATGGCGACGAAATATGCAAGTCGCTATACGGCTTGTCGCAAATTGATTTTCGTCGATACAGCTCGTTATATTGCGACGAGAGCAAGGTCGTCGGCGGTTCGTCGTAACATTGCGACATAAATCTGACAGGTCTGCGACCTGTTTTTTCCGTCGTCGGTTCGTCGGTATATCTTTTTCTTCGCTATTTTAAAATTTTTGATTTTTTTATATGCTCTGTCCGCGACATTTATGTTTTGTCGCAGGTTCGTCGCTATTATTTAAATTAATATTTAATATTAAATTAATATTAAATATTAAATATTAAATATTTATAATTTATTAATAATATCAATATATTATTAATTAAATAGTTTTTATTATTATTTAATTTTTATAATATATTTTATTTTGTATATAAAATCATTTTTACGAATATTATACAGAAATACGGTATTTGTGTATTAAAATTCGTATAATTAAACAACACAAATGAAATGGAATCCGTATAAATCAAAAATAAAAAGAAAAAGGCAAATGAACACATATACTACTTACACTAACCATATACGAATACCAAAAAAATCAACAGCAGAACATAAGAAATCAATGAATCTAAATAATCCACTTAAGTCAATGAATCTAAATAATCTAATGAAATCAATGAATCTAAATAATCCAATATTAAAATACTTACCATAGCACGCATCGTGGTGGTGTGGAAAACTGAACCACCTGAGTGTGTGGCAGGTGCTGGGGCCTGTAGATTGCGCTGCGCCAGTTTGCCGCGTTCCAGGCACTGCGGGCTTGGTTAGCAGGGTCCAGCCACCCTTCTATCCACCCCGCCCAGGTGGCTTCAGATACGTAGGGAGGCCTCGCAGAAATGTGGTCACGCTCTCACTTGGTCTTGAGTGAGTTGACGAAGTCCCTGTAGTTTCGGGGGCCCTCTGGCGCCAGGCCTGCTCCAAGTCGAGGGAGATGTCGGCTGACCCGCTGTACGCCTTCTGCAATTATTATACGGAGGAAAAAGAAAAATGTGGTTAGAAAAGTAATGATCGATTACGCATCAAAAAGTGAAATTCATCAAATTTGAATACCTAAAACTCATCCCAGTAGAACCTACGTGTCTGCGGGGTGACACGGGACCAGGCATATCCAGCAGGGTCCTGCCTCAGGTGAAAGGACCGAGTGATGCAACCGGAAATCTGGCCCGAGTCCGATGCAAACCTGAAAGAGGTGAAGTTGTTAGGAAAAAATAACTCGTGAAATATATTTGAAAGCGTGTTAAAAAAATAAATCATTACTTACATATGGGTATCATGTGACCAAGGGAGGGCACGACGCCCTGTTATGACACCCTCGTCCGATGCCGCATCAGAAGCCGGATGATGGGCTGAACCGGTGGGTGTGGGTGGCGTCAGAGATCTGGGGGTGCAGACCTATCGGCAGGCCCTAAAAGGTCCGCGTCCGCAGCCAGAGCGGCAGTCGACATCGAACCAAGCAGCTCATGCTGATAAACAAACAGATCGAACTCTCCTGAGAGGGCCTGTCTGGCTGGTGGGTAGGTGGGTCGAGTAGGTAAACCCTCACTAGCCATTAGATCTGCAAAGGTGAAAAATTTAAAAGGCACATTCAACAAGTTTAGGGTTGGTTGGCCAAACAAATAAGATGTCCAAAAAATGACAAGTGTTTACATACATTTAATATAAGATATTAATAATTTTGAAAATTTCGGCATGAACTATTCGTTTATCGGAGTTTTCCTGGCCTTAATAGACTCTCCCAAGACAAATCCAAATTCAAACAACATGACATGATTAACCAAACTACATAATCAAATTTTATCAGCAAATTATACTTCAAAGTATACATCACTTGAACTTGGTACTTAAAGCATAAATATGCATCACCTCTAAACAAATTACACTTCAAAATATACATCACCTCTACATACTTATGATACATCACTTGTAACATGAATTATGCATAAAAATGGTAAATTTAATAGAATTATGGGCTGCCCAAAGTATACACGATTCAGTTTAACAACAAACAGGCTTCAACCATAAACTAGCTAAACAAAATACATGGCTTCAATAATATACATCATTTGAGCTTCAAACTTGAAAAATAAATAAAAGATACTTAATACATCACTTGTAACATAAACCTGCACCCAGCCCCACCCACCCCCAACCACCACTGCTCCCTCAACCACCAATGCCCCGCCCACACCTACCCTCGCCCACAGCCACCCCCAACCACCACTGCCCCGCCCATATGCCACCTCCAACCACCAATGCCCCGCCCACAGCCACCCCCAACAATCACTGCCCCCCAACCACCAATGCCCCGCCCACAGCCACACCCAACCACAGCCCTCCCCATAGTCCCCAACCCACCACCAACACCCACAACCCAAACCCAAAACAAAGAATTGAATCTATAACTAATTAAAAGCATTAAAAACGAAATAGGAAGAAAAACTAACCAGGGAAGGAGGTCACCGGAGAACGGTGGAAGCTGGAGGAGCGGCAGTGGAGAGATTTCGCAGGGAGGGAGAAGTCACGGGGGAGGGAGATTTTGCAGGGGAGGGAGAATTCGCGGGGGGGAGGGGAAATGGGCGGGGGATGAGATGGGGAAGAAGAAGGGGGATTTCTGTTTTAATTTTGAAATTTTGCGACGAAATAGCGACGTGCATTCGTCGTTATTTCTTGTGTCGTCGTTATTCGAAACCTACGACGACACGTTTCGTCGTTAAATCGTCGGCACTCTTCAGTATTGTAAAAAAAATACAAAATATAAAGTACTTACAAACACACATTATGTATATACATGTGTATAAGTACATCAACACATACACACTTTCACATAAAGAGGTACATAAAAATTTTGACTAACGTCAATCTTCATTTTCATCCGCATCCTCATACGAATCTTCATTTTCATCTTCATCTACATGCTCGTCGTCCTCTTCATCCTCGTATTCGTCTTTGCCTACATCTTCAATATTGTCAGCCGGTTGTATGTTGAGATGAATTTCGATGAAACCACCGTTGGGGTCATTTAGAGGGAGATTGTGCAGTTCAACATGTGTCGTATCCACAACGCACGGGTTTTCTTCTTGAAATGCGGCATCCATGCCATCTGAACCTGGCTGGATACTGACATCAAACTTGCTCGATTTCACTTTGCACACGGCTCGCCAGTCTTTTGAGCTCGTATTCATCCTCGTCGTCGGATACGATAGATAGTACACCTGGGACGCTTGACTAGCCAAAACGAATGGATCGTACTTTCTGTACCGTTGCCCTTGGTGTATGTCTACCAACTTATATCGGTCGTGAACCTTTGTGCTAGCGCGATAACCTTCCCGAGTTGGATCGTACCATTCGCATTTGAATAGCACCACCCGCTTTATAGGCAATGCGGGATATTCGAGCTCAATGATGTCAGTAAGGTAGCCGTAGAAGTCATCCTCGTCCGGGCTATTGTCATACCGCTTGACACACACTCTGCTGTTCTCCGACGATTTTTGGCTGGCATGGGAGACTGTGTGGAATCTATAACCATTCACAAAACACATGTCGTAGTGCGTGACTCTGTTCAATGGACCCTCGGCAGCTATAGGCGTATCTTCACACCATACGATGAGTTTCGTCGCTATAGGTGGCGTCGCTATGCAGTCCCAACGGCAGTGTCCGCTTAGTGCCCGAGTGTTACAACGTACGATGACCTTACGTCGCTAAGACGTCGCTATGTCGTCGTTGGTTTTCTCTATATAAACAGCAAACTGCCGTGTCTCTCATACAATAAAAAAACAAATCTTCTTTGTAATCATACAAAAAGAGACAAATATGGTTTGTACTAAAGCACAGGAAAGGCGTGGTAGTGGTCGTCGTACGAACCCAGTTCAACGACCCGCACCCGCACCGGTTCCTCCACAACCACAAGCACCCCCACCGGCTGACACCTCTGAAGCTTCTGTGGAGAGGCCAAGCCGGCAAGAGGATCGCCAAATTCGCGATCCTCGTGTAGAAATAAAGGAGTTGTGGAACACAGTGGAGGAGATGAGGGAGGTGCTTAAGCAACAGAATGAGCGTCTCGATTACCTGGACAGAAGGTAGAAGCGGATCAAAGCCAAAGTTGCGCAGCTGAGACACCTCCTGAAGGCGTGCGCGGAGAGTGTTGCTACTCTCTGTTCGGATGACGAACAGTGAACGGCTCCTCTCCGCTCTTCTTTTAGATTTTTTTTTCCAGTTTTTTCTTTATGTATTTTGTAATTTTTAATTCTCTATTAATGAAGTTTTTTTCCCAATCATCGCTTTCTTTTTCTTAATTTAAACACGTGTTTACTCCCTTACGAATCTCGACGATGCTAAAATACAGACGACGCTAAAATACAAACGAAATGTAAAACGAAAAAATTTTCGACGACTAATTCACCGACTAAACAGCGACTATATACCGATGAAACTTAATACAACGACGAGAACTTAGTAACTGATGAATATTATACAAAAATTTAGCGACGCTTTACAGGCGAAATATCGTCGTATCTTTACACCATACGATGTCGTTCGTCGCTATAGGCATCGCTACGGCGTCGCTATTCACACAACGGCCGTGTCCGCACAGTATCCGATGGGTACAACGTACGATGACCTTACGATGCTTTACTGATGAAATACCGTCGTACCTTCACACCATACGATGCATTTCGTCGCTATAGGCGTCGCTACGGCGTCACTATTTACCCAACGGCTGTGTCCGCACAGTTTTCGATTACGTCGCTAAGTCGTCGCTAGTGCTTTTTCAAACGAAGTGTGACGCCCGCATATATTCCCATCTTGATTAACGGTCGAAAAATTCGTCACATCTTCGTCGCTATGTCGTCGCTAATTTTACCTATGTATAACCCCACATCCGTACATTACATATAAACAAAGTTATAAAACTTCCTATTCGTAACTACAAAGTATGCCGTGTCGTTATAGAAGAACCCCAAGGCGTGGAGGGGCAAACAGTGCACCTCCACAACGACCTCCTCCTCAACCACAACCATCGGTTGAGCGGGAGGATTCAATATCTGTGCATGGCCCAATGCTGCCAGAGGATCCTCAACAAGAAATGCCGAAACCGCATATCGACTACCGTATGCTTATAGCAAGCATACAGCAGCAGTCGAGGCAACTACACAGCGTGAACAGAAGGCTGCGCAAGTTGAAATCCAGATATTACAAGCTGAAGTGCCTCCTTAAAGAGTTCACGGAGAATGTGGTGGCCACTCTTTCTTCCGATGACGAAGAGTGAACGGCCCCTCTCCGCTTCTCTTTTAGATTTCTTTTTTTTTTTAATTTTTCTTCTTTAAAATGTAAATTTTTATTTCTAAATGAATAAATTAAATTTTTATTTCTAAATGAATAAATTTTTTTCCAATCATCGCTTTCTTTTTTCTTAATTCATACACGTGTTTAATCGTCGACGAATCTGCGACGACACAACGACGAATCGGAATATATAAAATACGAACGAAAAGTAAAAAGAAACATTTACGACGACTAATTCATCGACTAAACACCGACGATATACTGCCGAAACTTAATACAACGCTGAGAACCTACTAACCGACGAATTTATTTCCTTGTTTATCCGTGTTTATGTTTCTGGAATTTTAGCGATACATTAGCGACGATATAGCGACGAAATGCTACAAACTAAATAGCGACGAAGAGAAGACACAGAGTAGCGACGAACCTCCGACAAAACACCGACGAAATTGTAACGAAAGTATTAACCTGACTACTTCTTCGTTAGCGACAATTTATTTCATCGTAGTTTCGTCGCAGTTAACGACGAAACTGTGTTTATCACTATTGCGTCGCAAATTAACGACGAAATACCGACGTACATTGTTTCGTCGGTGAATGTTTCGTCGCTAATCGAAATTCTTTTTGTGGTGAGATATAGTTGTTGTAAAGTTGTTGTTGTAATCTTATCTTTTCTTAGGGTTTGATAGACGGTTGGTTAGCGACTACACATACATGTAATTTCTATTGACGACATATGATTGACAAATATTCAAATATCAAATACACGTTTTTTCATGGTATCAGAGCATTATCAAATTTTATTCTTAATTTTTCTTTGTCGATCTTCAAGGAATAGGTGTAATCGACATTTACTCACCTATAGTCGATTTCTTCCTGCGTCGCTGCTTGTCCAATATTTGTTCCACGAGTCTCAGTTGCCATTTCTTCATTTGTTTTTTTTGGGTCGATTCTTTTGTTGTTTCCTTCCACGATTTGACATCATGGCCGAACAATCATTGAATACCACTAATCCTAAATCCGCATATTACCTTCATCCATCTAATCATCCTGATCTTGTATTTGTTACTCAACCATTAGGAGAAAATGGAGAAAACTACTTTGTCTAGCGTAAGGCCTTTGTCAATGCTTTGCGGTCTAAGAACAAATCAGGGTTTGTGGATGGAACTCTCAAACGTCCAGAAATTGCCTCTGTCAACTATTCTATGTGGCAGCAATGCAATGCCCTAGTCTTGGCATGGCTATCGAATTCTTTAGCCAAAGAACTCCAAGGAACAGCAGCCCATGCTGACTCTGCCCGTGATGTGTGGGTGGATTTGGAGGAGCGTTTTACTCAAGGGATTGATGCGCTTGTGTATGAGCTTCGTCGCGCCATTGCTTCACTCAGACAGGAGAGGAGCATGTTCTCGGCATACTATGGGCATCTCAAAGTTCTCTGGGGAGAACTTCAGTCGTTTGATGCGGTTCCCATTTGTAGTTACGGACTGTGCATGTGCGGTTTGTCCAAGGCAGTTAAAAAAGTTCGTGAAAAGGAGATGGTGTTTGATTTTCTGATGGGTCTTGATGAATCTTTCAATACAGTACGTTCGCATATTTTAAGTATTGATCCTTTACCATCACTTGGACGTGTGTATGCAATTGTCACACAGGAGGAGAAGCAACGGATGGTTGCTCAAAGTCATTCACCTCAGTTTGAGGCCGCTGCTTTGGCTGCTTGGCAGCCCTCTGTTGAAAGCCGAAACTCAAGAGTCAAGGGTAAGGGGGAGCAGCCTCGTTGTACTCATTGTGGTAAGCTCGGACATTTACGTGAGACCTGTTACGATCTGATTGGTTACCCGGCTCATTGGAATGTGCCTCGCGATCGAAGAGAGAGGATGGCTGGTGGTCCAGGAAAGGCGGCCACGGTGGATTCAGCCAAGGGTATGGTGGCGCAGGCAGACCCAATTGCACAGATGCCACCAGTTTTTGCAGGGCTCACACTTGCCCAGCAACAACAGTTGGCACAGTTTGTTGAACATTTGAATGGAGGTAATTTTGGCTCGAATGTTCCGATAGCTGGCAAAAATGAATCGGGTACAGTTTCTTTTGCTCCTTCCTTATCATCACGTTGGCTTTTTGATAGTGGAGCCAATGCACATATTGTCAACAATTTGTCCATGTTTACTACTATTGTTAATGATAAAGTGGCGGCTACTGTGCAAAAACCAGATGATACACATGTGCCAGTTCGCGTGATTGGCACTGTCAAGCTCTCAGATTCTTTGATCCTCCATGATGTATTAGGGGTTCCAGATTTTGCTTTTAACTTGATTTATGTTAGTCGCCTGGTGACAGATATGAAGTGTGCATTAACCTTCGGCCCTGATTTTTGTGTTCTGCAGGAGATGCCGTCGAGGAAGCTGATTGGAGTGAGTAAGCAGCACGATGGCCTCTACAGTCTTATTCTTAGTTCGCGTAGTCTCGCTCTGGCGGCAATAAAGAGCGATGATTCTGTTTGGCACCGTCGCATGGGTCATCTTACTCTTTTGCAATTTTGTTTCTTACCTTCTGTTGTTGTTTCCAATAAAGATATTCTTTGCGATGCTTGTAGCAAAGCAAAACAAACACGTTTGTCTTTTCCTGTTAGTGCCAGTATAACTTTGCATTCTTTTGATCTTGTACACTGTGATATTTGGGGCCCTTATAAGACACCTAGTTTGTCTGGTGCACGTTATTTTTTGACTATTGTTGGTGATTATAGTCGTACCACATGGGTCTATTTAATGGGTTCTAAATCTGAAGTTAGCCGTTATTTGTTTCATTTCGTTAATTGGGTACGTACTCAATTTGGTAAACAAGTTAAACGTGTCCGTAGTGATAATGGCACGGAATTTACTAGTCACACTATCCTCAACTACTATACTAATCACGGGATGGACGCTCAAACTTCTTGTGCTTACACTCCTCAACCAAATGGTGTTGTTGAGCGTAAGCATCGTCATATTTTAGAAGTTGCTTGGGCTCTTCGTTTTCATGCTAGTTTGCCTATTCAGTTCTGGGGGGAATGTGTTCTTACTGCTGTTTATCTTGTTAATCGTATGCCCACAATCATTCTCCAAAATAAAACGCCATATGAAGTCTTGACAGGACATTTACCTTCTTATTCTCATCTTCGGGTTTTTGGTTGTTTATGTTATGGTTATACTTATCATCATACTCGTGACAAGTTTGCTCCAAGGTCAGCCCCAGGTATCTTTCTTGGTTATCCAAATTCACAAAAGGGTTACAAGATATTTGATTTATCTACTCACAAAATTTATGTCAGTCGTGATGTGTCATTTCATGAACACGTATTTCCATTTGCTATGCCTTCTTATTCTCACAGCAACTTCACGGTACCTCCCCCTAGTCCTAGTTCTTGATGCCACAGCATCCGTCCCACATCAATCGCTGGATGCATATCCAGCATCTTTTGCAGCGATCCTAGCTTCAGCTGGTTTCTGACCTTCAGCAGAAATGTCCTCCCAGCATACGGTCGCTCCATCAGCCCCTCCTTCCGCATCGGATGTTCCATCAGCCTTTCCTTCCACATCAGTTTCTCCAGTGCGTGGTCGCCGGCAGCGTCAGCTGCCGCGACACCTTGCTGATTTTGATGTTATGTTACCCTCTTCCCTCGTGCCATCGGATGTGCCACCCACTTGGCCACTTCTACAGCAAAATCTACGGTATTTCCCTTGTCTCGGTTTTTGTCATATACACGTTTATCTCGATCTTATCGTTGCTTTGTTGCGGCCATCACCGAGGGCGATGAGCCGGTTTCTTTTCGTCAGGCTGTTAAACATGCACATTGGCGTGAGGCCATGCAACGTGAGATTTCAGCCCTTGAAGCTAATCATACATGGTCCGTTGTTCCGTTACCTCCTGGCAAACGCACCATTGGTCTAAATAGGTTTACAAAATCAAATACAATCCTGACGGTACAGTTGAACGATATAAAACACGGTTAGTGGCTCGTGGTTATACACAAGTCAAGGGTATTGACTTTACTGAAACCTTCCCCCAGTGGCTAAGTTAGTCACTGTCCGTTGTCTGTTAGCCGTAACGGTAGCGCGTCGTTGGCATATTCACCAATTAGATGTCAACAATGCCTTCTTGCATGGTGATCTTACGGAGGACGTCTATATGCGGATTCCACCTGGTTTTACTGTTCAGGGGGAGAATAATGTGTTTAAGCTTCGTAAGTCTTTATATGGTTTACGCCAGGCGTCACGAAATTGGTATGCTAAGTTTACTACTCCATCACTACTTTAGGATACACTCAGTCTAATGCAGATCCGTCTTTATTTATCTTGTCCACTGAGTCCTCTTTTGTAGCGGTCCTAATTTATGTTGATGACGTTATTGTCACTGGCGATGATCTTGCGCGTCTCACGGCATTAAAAGCATACCTTGATCATCAATTTAAGATAAAGAATTTGGGTCCTTTGAAGTACTTTCTTGGGATTGAGGTAGCTCGTTCTCCTACTGGTATAGTGTTAAATCAACGTAAGTATGTCCTTGACATTCTCCTTGAGTGTGGCCTACTTGGTTGTCGACCGGCCCACACACCCATGGATCAAAATATTTAGTTTAATGATTCTGATCCCCTTTTAGATGATCATGCACTTTATCGACGCATTGTTGGTCGTCTTCTCTATCTTACTGTCATCCGTCCTGATATTTTTTTTGCGGTTAATATGCTTAGTCAATTTATGCACACTCCTCGAAAGTGTCATCTAGATGCTGTGTTTCACTTATTGCGCTATCTTAAGCACGCGCCTGGTCAGGGTCTTTTCTTGCCAACTGCGACTTCGTTGAGTCTTACAGGATATTGCGATGCTGTCTGGGCTGGCTGCCCTATAACCCGCCGTTCGACCACAAGTTACATGATTTTTCTTGGTTCCGCTCTCATTTCTTGGCGTTCCAAAAAGCAGCCTGTTGTTTCGCGTTTGTCTGCTGAGGCTGAGTATCGTGCTATGGCTTATGTCACAAGTGAAATTGTTTGGCTTCGTACACTCTTGCATGATCTTGGTATACGTGTTACAAAGCCCGTTGATCTTTACTGTGACAATCAAGCAGCTTTGCATATTGTCGCTAATCCAGTTTTTCATGAACGCACGAAGCATATTGAGATTGATTGTCATTTTGTTCGTCAACACTATGCCACATGTCTTATTACCCCGACCAAAGTCCCGGGTTCCCGCCAGCTAGCCGACGGGTTTACTAAGCCTCTTGGTCCAGCGAGTTTTCATCTATTTGTAAGCAAGTTGGGCATTGTCAACATTCATGAGCCAACTTGAGGGGGAGTATTAATATAAAATATTTGAATTAGTTAGAATTTTATTCTAACCAACTTGTAGATAGAGTTGTTGGTTGTTATCATATTCTAACCAACTTGTAGATATAGTTGTTGTAAAGTTGTTGTAATCTTATCTTTTCTTAGGGTTTGATAGACGGTTGGTTAGCGACTATACATACATGTAATTTCTATTGACGACATATGATTGACAAATATTCAAATATCAAATACACGTTTCTTCACCTTTACTGTTTATAAAATATAGACAAATACTTTAAGACAACCCAAACCATAAAGCTGAATATTCTTTTGGGACGGAAGAACTGCCTATTAAAAGAAAAGGAACCTAATTAAAATCAACGAATGGTCAGTATACCAAAAAAAATGACTAGAAAACAACAAGAATAACAGGTTGCAATTATTAAGATTATAGTTCATAAAAATTACTTTTCATTATTGAAGAATGTTTTTTTTATCGATTACTGTTATTGACAAAATAGCGACCAAGTGCATCTATTGTGGCTGATTCGTCACTGGAGCGAAACAGAGATGGAAAATTTAAGAAAGTTATTTTTTATTCAAAATGTTGTAAGTTAAGCTGTACATAAATGTATTGAATATAAACATCTTAAGGTATTCTAAGATATTTACATTTAATTGTTTTTTTTCTAGCGTACGGGTGGCACCTTCCACTTAGATGCATTCTGATGGATAATTGGTGTTTTGATCCTCTGTTTGTGTTATCCTAAAACTTTAAAACTTTTCCTTTGGCATTACCTAACACATATGATTCTCACACTTGTGTTCTGTTTGTTCTCGAATGAAGGATATTTTGAAGATTTTTGTGTCCTTTTAATTTAAAAACAAAAAAGATAAAAAAAAACGTGACGTTTTGTATGGTTAGAAACTAACGAGACGCAATAAGCGTTCATGTTTTCATGAAGAGAAATAAGGCGCTTTTTGTTTTGGAGAGATATAGTAATCGCTTTGTGCACTCATAATGCTGGAATCAACACAAAATAGGTCCCGACTTGATTTTTCCCCCTATAATTTTCTTCAACCTATCTTATCTCCACATCGATTTGAGAATCAAAGTAATGAATCAACAACAACACAATCTTATTACCTTAGAAGCTTTCGTCTATGACGATTTATAAAAGGATCAGATGTTATGACGATATATAAAAGGATCGGATGTATGCAAATATACCCATGTGTTAAAAACACATGTGTTTCTCGATAGTTCAAAATAAAAATTGCATTGAGCTATGTCGATCAACTATCGGTTAATAATATAGAAAGTGAATCTAATTTAGTGATTTATTTGAGTAAATCGGAAAGATGTCTTCTTATAAAGGTGGACCATTAACGAGTCCTCGTTTTCCATCACGTGGTACGCCTTTAGCTAAATAATAATTGTACCTTTTTCTGAGGCTGTATAATAATAGTAATTGTACCTAAGTTGCAGTTTTCATGCCACGCACATACCTCTTTCCAACGAAACCATTTTTCCTTTATCATGTTTTTTCTACTTATGATATAGCACAACGGGAAGTACCAAAATGCTATAATGAAAGTTGCACGTTCCACGTTTTTTTGGTTGTATCTACCCACCAAATTTTGATATAGTGAATTTAAATTTATTATGCACCGAAATTAAAGTGTTCAACATACCGTATCATGGTATACTATATACCACAATCACAATGTTGATGGAGTAGCAGCAATTACCAAAATCAAAAGACATTTTGTACTTTCAAGTTATTACTTTCTTTGTTCGAAAGAATGGGACGTGACAACAAAGGTGCTAGGTCACGTATATCAATTTACATCATTTAGAAAGCTCTATGATAAAACTGTGAAAGTCTTTGGAGTTTAGAATTCAATACAGCCTAAATTAGTTATTTCAACTATTTTAGGCCATCTATAAGAGCTACATATTGCATTTGTCATTTTTCGCTCGACAAATTTTTAGTTGATTATTTGGAAATTATTTACCTACATAATGCATAATAAAAATTGTTCAGGAACAACAACACAAGTATATCTCCAAAGTGACCCTCCAAAAAAAATAATAATAATGTGCTAATCATAGGCAGTGGTATATCAACAAAAAAAAAGTATAACGTTTGAACATGGTCACATATCACTAAAAACATATCTTAAAGTAAACACAAATGGGACGAATCACAAATGGTATAAGACTTCTAGACGGTGTTCTTTCTCCTCCCATTGGATTGTAGATGTTTCTTGAAGTCGCAGCAGTCCCACGTTTCATGTTCAAATATAACGTTAAGATATAAGTTATTTTTGTAAATCAAAAATAGTAAGAGAAAGTGTACGTGTCTTTATTAAGTTCACAAATTTTAATATAAACAATTAATTTTTAATACTTATATTTCGTATTTTGCCGTTTAAAAGAAATGCCTTAGTGAGTATAAATTTTTTGCATGCTACTCTTGAATCTTTCCACAGCAACCTGTTTAGATCTGAGGAGTCTGCTTATGAGGCAAAATATGAGGCTTCCATTCACACGCCGACACGTGTAAAAACGGGTTGGTGGTTACAAAACCTTTTTTATATAAAAAAGAGCAGCTTTTATACGTGGCGGCGCGTGATTGAAAGCCTCATATTTTACCTTATAATCATACTCCTCACATCTGAACTCTCACATCAACTGCCATATCATGCAATTGCTCCTCATGTCTGTCCCTATCATCCTGAAAAAAATGAACAAATATGACTGGCAAGAAGAAGACACCTGTAGATAACCTGCCCTTTGTACCTGTAGATAACCTGCCCTTTGTTTCAATCTATAAGGTTACAAATATGACTGGCAAGAAGAAGACACATGTAGATAACCTGCCCTTTGTTTCAATCTATAAGGTTTCTGATTTACATCTTTACTCTTTTTATGGAACCAGAGATGACAAGGACCCTTAAAGAAGACACCTATAAACAAACATTACTATTTCTTTCTTAATTTGTTTATCAAAGTTTTACTTGCACGCGGTTAATTAAAGTTAGTTGAAACACTAATTTAATACATGTCTTTCCTAATTTATCATTGAAAGCAACCTTTAGTTTTACAAAATACACACAATTAATAAGAATATTTTAGTCATTTCACCAGTTTTTCTTTACCATTTATAAAATGTAGATAAATATTTTAAGAAATGCAAAAACAAAAGCTGATATTCTTTTTAGGACGGAAGGAATACAACTAAAAGCAATGAATGGTCAGTAGACCAAAAAAACATGATTAGAAAACAATAAGAACAACATATAGCAATTGTTAAGATTACAGTTCATAACAATTTCTTTTCATTATTAAAGAACCTTTTTTTGCCGGTCACTGTTAGTGAAAAATAATAACCAATGCGATATATTTTGGCTGATTCGTCTATAATCAAACAGAGACGGAAACTTTAGGAAAGTTATTTTTTATTCCAAATGCTGTAAGTTTAGCTGCACATAAATGTATAAGTTTGTATGCATGTACTGAACTACCAATATTGATAAGCAATACATATATATCAGTAATTTCTATAGTAACAAGTCACATAAAAAAATACATATATTTTCTATTAAACGTACATAATGTAAACGAAAGATGTTAGTTTGCGCAATGTTCTGGCAACCAAAAATGTATAAACGTCGCTAAAAATAGAGGTAAGGAAATATGTTAGCTACCAAATCCATTTATCGTCATTCATTCATTGCTAACTAGGACGAAAAAAATTGCACCCTGTTCTAAAAATATTTTCAGCGATACTCTTTAAGATATTGTAAATCGAAAAATCTTTAATAATATAGTCTTTGAACAACCATCAACTCCGATACATACATCGCATCTCAAACAGTTTTCAGTCACAACAATTTTCAAGCTTACAAAATTGAAAAAATTTCTCTTATCATTTATAACAAGTAAACTTTATTTTTAGACATTCTAAATTAGTAAGATGGACTTGTAAAATAAGAATGCTGCTCAGCTTGAAGTGGATTTCTTGTGTGTACTTCTAGCCTGAAGTGGATATCTTCTGTGTGTTAGCGTATATGACCACTCCATATAGGAGACCGCTGAGTTTTCTGAATTACATTCTCCACGAAATGCTATAGAGTAGACGCTTTCAAAATCAGGATATGACTTTTGTTCTTGAAGAGTAATAAATTTAACTTCCTTATGTGCACGTTTTAATTGTTGTGCTTTAACTTTCAAAGGCATGGTCCAAAATTTATCCGTTTTCCCTCTCACATATTGCAAACCGACGAACTGTTCTCGTCAACCTTTTGCCGCCCTCTCTAAAAGCATCTTTTTGTATAAACTTTTAGATTACAACTGAAATTAGTTATCTAGTGCGTAAAGGATAATCGGAAGCTAAGGGCCACAAATTACATTGAGGGTATTGTAACTGAAAGAAACAAGACCAAAGAAAAGAAAAAGAAGTGTTCTGTAAGAAGTTTATAATAGCCTTCTGTTCGAATTAAATGTCATCTAAAATTGGAGTATATAAAACGAAGTAATGAATAAATCCAACTTTAGGTGAAGAGCACAGAGCATACTTTCGAAAGCTTAGAGTAAATATTCAATCTGCAAGTCGGGCAAAGGTTTGGGCACCCGGAAAGCAAAAAAACCACACTCGATGTAAGTTTTAGTTTTTTCTCTAATACGTAAAGTGTACAATTTTATAAGGGTCAATGACTACTTGTAAATTATTACAACAGTTATTATGAAGTTTGAGAAAAAAAATGTCCACTTTTATTTTTTATTGATTAATATGGGGTGTAAATTATCTGAGCTGGATCAAACATTTTTTATCGAGTCAAACGTGATGTAAAAGAAAGTATGTTCTAGATTGGCTCGAGATCGCTAGAGTATGTTATAAAATGTTCGAGATTGACTTGAACCAATATAACGATGCTCGAAGTCAATTTAATATACTTGACTATTTTCTAGTATTTGAGCATTAATCATGCATCATGGGTCGCGATCTACTTGTTCGCTCAAGTCGGCTCGTTTGCTGGCTTCCGTATCACCAATTAACATATTTATGCTCGAATGCTCGACGAACAATCAAGTCAGCTTGTTATATGTTCGACTTCGACTAAAGTTTTCTAATGAGATGCACTAGATCCACCCTAAAGTGTTTATCTTCGATATAAATGAACCAATTTATGAGCTGATCACAAACTGTTTACGAGCAATTTGGTTCATTTACACTCCTAGATTGATGGTCTTGATAACCATATTTATATTTATCATTTTAATGCGTAGAATACTATTATGAAAGCAAATCTTTAACAACACAATTTCTTCAAATTGTAAGTTGTACAAACTTAGCGAGAAGATCCTATCATATGCGATAAAAATTATGTAGTTTATGTTGCTAGTGTAATTGGTTGTTTGAATGTGTGTCTAGATGGGGTATACTCCCTGTTGTATGACTGCAGCTGTTGAGCTATTGATCTAGACCTTTATGAAGAACAAGGGGCATATGGACGTCCCTGCTTTTTTAGCAAGACAATTATTAATATATGACTAGAAAAAGATGATGCTAACATGAGGATGATGGATCCCCTTGGATATCAGTTCAGCCATCTGCGCCGCTGAGCTTAGTGCCACATGGCTTGGTTCCCTGATGATGGGTCCCCTTGGCCTTTCCGCTACGAGCATTGGCAGCTCGGCACCAGAGGGGGGGGGGGGGGGAGCTTTGGCCTTCCTTTTCTTTTTTGTCAGCCTCTTGAGTGACCACTGTTGATAATAATTCATATTAGATTGACTTCTGTACAATTTGTTTTTGGAATAAAGTAGTGGCCGACCTGCCGAGCTCAAGGTAGGCTGAATTGATCTGCTAAGTCGAGATAGTTCATATAGCGCAATTGAGTTTGCGTTCTGAAGAGTCAGCCGACCTGAACTGAACATCACTTCAGAAAAGTAGCTCTGTGTTATCAGCCCTCCAGCCGAGCTGAACTAAATCAGTCTGATCAGACAGATCAGATCAGTTTAGTCAGCGCATTTGTATTTGCGTTCTGGACTGGTCACCGACTTGTCGACCTCAGCACTTTAACACAACTACGAAAGTTGAGCTTTCAGCCATTTCAGCCTGGCTCAACACAAATCAGAGCTCAGCACGGCAGTGTTGCAGAATAATGACTGCTCTCAGCCAAACAGCAGAGCTCAGCACAAAGTAGAGCGCAGCTTGGCAATAACCTTCACAGCTCTTCTGAGCAGAGATCCGAGGTGAGTCCAGGACTCTGTCCTTAAGACGTATTTCACCGACATACTATGCCTAACCGAATGGAGCGATCGCCTCCCAGGATATAACGGAAGTCAGTCAAACCAGCGGCGGTGCAGTGTATGAACTCTACGAACTTGTTAGATGTCATGAACTTCTTGGACTTGATGCAAAATGTATAAGGAGAAGAGAGGAGAAGAGCACGTGTATGCAGAGGAAGAGAGGAGGAGAAAATCAAATTCTGAGTTTGTGACCAGCGAAGTCAGCTAGGTCACTATTTATAGGGGAAAAATTGATTCGGATGGTTAATTGACAGTTTAACCACAGCCGTCGGATTAGATTACCACCGTTAGGTCAGATAACATATAAATCGTTTTTCAAATTTGAATTATGGTTAAGTAACCAAATTTTTGAATTACAGTTAAGTAACTGATTTTCGAATTTGAATTACTATTACGTAACAAATTTTCAAATTTGAATTACGGTTAAGCAACTGACTTTCAAATTATTTTATCCCTACTTTGAGCATTAATTTCTCATTCACCCGGTATCGTAATTGAGTGATTCCAAACCCTAAACTCATCTACTCGTTACGTAGATTATTAAGAGTTCATTAGTGTTCACTTGTCATTAGTAAACACTAATTATAACTCATCTCAAAGTACATTAAAAACACCAGTTTGCAACTTGGTCTATTTCAAGTTATTTCGAATTCTCCAACAATCCCCCACATGAATGGGAATTAATGCAAGTATTTATGCAGACTCTACCGAGAAGTCAGACAGAAAAATGTTGCATCAGAAGAGGTAGCTTCTGGCTTTGAACCATTCTTAGTGATATACCATCGGATCCACTCGGCTAATTAGTGAACTTAGTGTCTTAAACTAACCGGCCTTTAGTGTGAACCTAGACAATAGTTACTCACACAACATTTCCTTTAATATCTTTTGGTTCTCTCATGATTGTGTTCTTTTTGGCCATGAACCACCTGTTTTCAGAAAGTGTGCTAGAGAACTTTGTCTTTAAAAAATTCTCATAGAAGCTGCCACACTTCATACTTACATAGGTGTTTCGTGTCAAGAGTATTTTGCCATTCCCCACTTGACATATCAAGATATAGGAACCATTAAAAGCCTCAGCTTACACTCATTCCTCTGCAGACAACACTTTTATTTAACAGAATGTGTAAGTGCTCACTGAACTCCATAACTTAGTTGTCCCATTGAACCAAGATTCTGGGATCTCCAGTCAACAAGGTTGGGTTACCGTTACAAAGATTCATGCATTATAGGTTTTAGTCACATTCCGTTTGTCAAAATTGACATCCAATCTCTAGGCAAGACTTTTGTAAGCGGTTCCGCAAGATTCTTCTTTGATTTTATATAATCAATGAAAATCACGCCATTAGAGATTTACTGCTTAATGGCATTGTGTCTCCGACATATGTGTCGAGATTTACCATTACAAATGTTGCTTTGTGCTCGTCCTATAGCCGACTGACTATCACAGTGTATGCTAATAAGAGTGAATGGCTTAGGCCAGCAGGGCACATCTTCCATGAAATTTCGAAGCCATACAGCTTCTTTCCCGGCTTTATCAAGTGCTACAAACTCCGCTTCCATACTGGAACGGGCTATGCATGTTTACTTTGTGCATTTCCATGACACAGCACCTCCACCCACAGTGAATAAATATCCACTGGCGGACTTAGAATCTTTATTGTTAGATATCTAATTGGCATCACAATAGCTTTCCAATACTGCTGGATATGTTATGTTGTACCCTGCCAAATAACGGTGCTATATCCGGGGCTAGCATAAAGTGGAGCAGTTGAACGACATTTCTAAAGGAGAATATTTTAAGAATTACCAACGATTATCCAATAATGAAAGGAAATAGTATACTACCCCAAGTAAAGATTATGAAGCGTATGGACTGATACTCTAAGATCACTCATAAAATTGCGGCATAGAGCATGGGGATATTAAAGTGGAGTCCCTTTTTACCACAAGCAATAAACCCTTGTTGTAGTGGTGAGAGAAAGCATAGGAAGTTACACTAAGCATTTAGTGCCTTATTAAAAGAGATTTAAAAGGTAAAAAGGGGGAAAAGGAATTCTTTTCCCCATCAAGGCCGCCGGGTAGGGGAGGCATAAAGGAGACCATTTTTTTAAAAGAAAGAGACTTAACTGCACCCCTTAAGTGCTATTTAAAGCAACAATTTAAATAGCTATGTGTAATGTAGTCCCAAAATTATGTTGTTGTAAGGATGTGTAACTCACTAAAAGTCTCACTAGCGTTAAGGGGCGCATGGAGCTAGGAGATTAAGGACCAAATTCTACCACTTTCTTTAAGTATCTAGTAGCCTTTTTCATTAAACACTTTAAAAAGGTGGTTCAAACATGGTGGAACACCCTAACCACCGAAATTAAATCATGGGCAAACCATGGTGATTTCTTTAACCCCATAGGAACTTTAAAAAAAATATAGCTTAAAATTTTAGAAGGGGGTAGAATGGTTAAGGAGTAAATGAGTTTGGGAGTAAAACCCCACCACTGCCGGGTTCCTTCTCCCATGGGGTAAACCAAGAGCACCTCACCCCAAACCATAGTCACCTTCGGGTTAATTATTTCAATTTCATAGAAAGTATATTCCCATGGTATATTCATATGTACATAGTTTATGCGTAGTATTAAAGACGCATACATATGTGCATCACATTTATATCTCTATATATTTCGGTTTATGAATTGATATGGGACTAAAGGATTATAGTTACATGAAAGGTGCATTTAGTGGATAATTGTGGATAATACACTTCAAATGCGCATACATGTATAATGTACGCAAATTTAGATAGGAAAATGGGTAAGCTATGACCATGGATAAGATGCAGTCGAATTGAACTTATGTATAAGTGCAACCACTTATGTTTCCGGCCATAAGGCCTTACAGAACAAATAAGGGTTTCAAAACTCTCCATGCAATCCAAAAAGTGAACTATGATTAAGCCTTAAATGAGTACTATGATTGTGTCCATGCACATGAGGGACTTTTTCCCTCCTCTCATAAGGGGACCGCCGGATATGCTCTAGCCAAGAAGACTTCTCTCTCTCTTCATTTAACAAGGAATCTTATAATACATTCTTAACTTATTATCATCCTCAAAGTTACAAAGGAACAAGAGATATTTTTTCCCTTTTTACCTCAATGAGAACGACTAAACACTAGACAAGAGGCCTCATGAGGGATTTAAGATTACTTTTACTAAAAAGGGGTCTTAACTACTCATCTTAAATGCTTGCAAAAGCAATGTTACGAAGTGGGTATGCCTATAGTAGTCATATTATGATATTACTTAAGCTTGGATAACTCACTAGGACTGTGAGTTACAAGAAAAGGAGGGGAGTATGGGATCAACTTTACCATTAACCTTTTTCCTCAACTACTTAACCATTTTTCACTTAAACACCCTCAAAAGACTACTTAAGCAAGATGGAACAACCCAAAAAGGGCTTCAACCGCCGGTTGATCATGGAGAAAGCCAAGAGTCACCCTAGCCTTACTATGATTACTTTACCCCAACCACACATTAAAAAGTAACTCAAGTTGGTGAGGGTAGTAAGAAAACTTTCCCTCCCTCTCTTATCTCCAAGGCATACGGTCTTGAGGAATCAAGAGGACTCAACACTCCTTCACATTCAAGCTTGGTCTAGGTAAGTGCATTTTAAACTCCTCTAGAAGGTTGTGTGTTTTGCCTGGCAAAACTCACAAGATAACCTTGTTTCTTGTGGGAACCGTGACCTTCAAGGAGGCACTAGGAGAGGGAACTTGAAGAGCTAAGGAAGGTTAGCTTTTGATGGGATAGGGTCATCTCAACCCCCAAGAATCACTTCGGGAAAGACCATCTAAACCTCCATTTGGTTTTATCCTTGCCTAGAAAAAAACTAATGTTTATTCTTTTTCTCCCTCCCAAACCGTGGGGGTACATAGTGAAGAGGAGAAGGATTTCACTTATCTTCCAAGCTAAGGAAAGGAGTAAGTTTGAAAAAGGCAAGTATCTTATAAATACTCATGGCTTATATGTGGAAGTGCATGTTTGAATGGCTAGATGCTATTAAGTTTTAATCCTAGATGTGAAATGCTAAGGTTAATGCATGAAACTTTCGGATCCTTGAGTAAAGTGGCTTGCATGTGTGAGATTTGCTCCAAAGGTGGATTCTTTGTTGTTTTTAATTATGAATATGAGGTAAATCTAAGATGAATGTGATAAAGATCTCTTCTTTGACATGAATGGGGGACGGTTGGATGAAAGAGGGGAAAATAAATGTAGTTCTTGTAAGAAATGGTAACTTGTGGGGTAAAGGTGTGAACAAGATGTGTGCTTTATGTGTTAAGCTTAATATGTTCATCATGGAGATATGATTATTGCCCTTGCATGCATATAGACAGGCTGTTTTTGGGGTAGGGTATGCATACACCCATTCATACCAAGAATGGATTCTAGTATGAACATGATGTGCAAGGCCAAAGGAGTGAAATGTGTATCATTCAAACTGTTTTGAAGTGATGTGTAGATGACTTTTAGAATGTGTTAGAACCTGCAAAACTACATGCTCAAGGTGTACTTGATGTTTAATAAGGTGTTTAAGTCTAACAACTCAAGTTGGGACATTATAGTAAGGAAATGGGACAAAATTAGAATTTACTGGAACAGAGCAGATTATTGTGACGTATTGTAAGACCTGAAAAGGGACTTTAGAAGTATTCAATCAAGATAATTTTTGGTGTAACACTAGTCCTATGTGTGTAGTAAATATGAGAATTGGAATTTCGTAAAGAGGAGTTACGGTTTATTTTTAACGGAATGTTTAGCAAAACTGGTCAAGCTGGAAATTACTGGACTGAACAGATTTTATGTGACATAATGAATAACCGAAAATGGACCTTAGAATATGCAATTGGGCTGATTTTTGGTAGGATGCTAGTCCTATGTGTATGCTAAGTTGTAAGTTGGAATTTTCGAAAAATGACTTACTGATTTGTCACAATAAAATTCGTAGAAAAATTGGTCATTCCAGAATTCAACATGTATCCGTTTTGGGAAAAAGAATAAATGACCCCTTTAAAGTTATTGTAGTGCTGCAAAACTTTTATGACGATTACCTAAGACATATGTGAGTGTTTTCACATAAACCACTTAGCTTAGAGTTATTATTTTAAGGGGTAATCACCAAAGGTAAGTTGGTGTTATAAATCTGGAATTTCTGGCAGAATTAAAGAACTTGCTCAGGGGCTTTGTTTTGGTGGGCATTGACTTATTTGTATAGTTTGGGCCGGTGACTATTAATTATTGATATGTCTACAGCATTTTCCAGGGTTGGCCCAAATTAAATAAAGCTTAATGGGCTTAAAGTAAAAGTAAAAAAAATGACACTGCACTGCTGAAATTCAGCAGTACCCTGTTTCGTAATTAAATAAATTAAGTGTTTTACATGTCCCGTATCATTACGAAAATTATATTACTAATATAAAAGACACTCATATGCATATGTATGACAAGGACTCATGATAATGAGCCTATAACACGAGGTTTTGAGGCCGTGCATATGGAACGATAATTCTGGAAATTTTTCCAGCCTAAAGAATAAGGTGTTCTTGTGTGTATATGTAACATATCATGTCATGGATTGCATAGTGCATGTCATATATTGCATCATCGTCATTCACATGATTTATGGAAATGATTTTATGAGAAAGAAAGATGGAAAAAACGTTTTTAAAGAAAATATTCTGTTTTTTTAAAGAACGCTTTCCACCGGTACCGTGTGGTTTCTGGCCAGTAGGACCCACTCCAGATCCGGGGTTAACTGATCTGATGGTATGGACCGTTCAGGACCGGAGAGAATAGACCTGATTATGATATTGACCGTACAGGTCCAAAAAGAATAGACTTGGTAATTATGATTGATGACGTGACCGCTTTGAATCCAGAAATAATAGATTCGAAGAGAAATAAGTGACCGCCTCAGATCCGGGAGAAAAGATCTGAATACTCTCTTGTTTTCTTGACGATGATGTTTTGAATGAAAGAACGAAAGAACTTATTTTCATTTTTTATCATGATGCATCACACGTACATACTCATGCATGTTGCATTTAATGAGTCATTGAATATGGGTACGTAATACTTAGACTAAGAGGTTATGACTTGTTAGCTCCTAGGTTATGATCTTTATTGAGTGATGATCTTTAATAAGTTGTGAACTGATATCAGTTATGAACTTTTATAAGTTATGCTCTTTGATAAGTTATGATCTCTGATAAGTTATGAGTTGATTACTTACGGGTTTTGGACGGAAGGCCAGGTATGTTCCAAACCGAATTTTTGGGGGTTCGGTTCTCGTATGTACTTTCCATTTAATTCACGATTATTTATAGTTTACTTGCTGGTGACATTGTCACTCACCCTTATGTTTCCTTCCAGAACCCGCAGGATATAAAGTTGAATGGTTCGAAGATGAACCTAGGGTTTCTTACCCGTAGAAGCACGAGAGGTGGACGACTTAGGAGATTTGACGAGATGGTTGCGATCGATGATCTTTTTATGAAATTGTGATGGAAACAATTACTTTTGGAATTTCTGTACTTTATGATCGGGTTGTAAAACTAATGATGGTTGCGTAGACGTTTTTATTTTAAATGTTTTTATTCTGCCACGGTTTTGCTTACGTGTTGCTGTGTAAGCATGAAAGTCCACATATTTTATTTTGGACTTTGTTACGATATGGACTGACGCCTGGTACTCTCTGTAGTGAAGTACGGCGGGTGCACCGTATCCGGCTGGGCTGGGGTACGGGGCGCTACATCTTGAGTAATGTAATCCAAGATTCATTGTATGTTTTAAGTATCTCATTACTCTATTCAGAGCTTTCCAATGTTCAGCACTTGGATTACTGGTAAAACCTACTCAACTTGTTAATCGAACAAGCTAAGTTTGGCCTTGTACAATTTATTATGTACATCAGACTTCCGATTACTTACGAGTACTCAAATTGAGCTACTGGCTCACCTCGGTTCTTCCTTAAGTGTACACTTAAGTCGAGTGGAGTTTTCACGGGTTTGCATCAAGCATATTGTAACGTTTTAGAACATATTCAATATAGTGAGCTTGTGACAACACGAGTCCTTCGGTTATTCTAGAAATTTTAATTCCTAGAATAACGTTGGCAACTCTCATATCCTTCATATCGAAGTTTCTCATCAACATCTTCTTTGTGTTTAAGATGATGTCCCGAGTACTCCCCATGATTAGCATGTCGTCTACATAGAGATATACTATCATATATGCATTCTGTGTGTTCTTAATGTAGACACACTTGTCACACTCGTTGATCTTGAAACCATTATTTAGCATAGCTTGATCAAATTTCAAGTGCCACTGTTTAGGCGCTTGCTTAAGTACGTACATAACAAGTCTACAAACTATCGACTCTTGTCCTGAAACCACACACCCTTCGGGTTGTTCTATATAAATTTCTTCATCCATCTCACCATTCAAGCAGTTTTCACATCCATCTGATAGATTTCCAAGTTATAGACTGCAACAACAGCAACTAGCATCCTTATAGAAGTGATCTTAGTTACTGGTGAGTAGGTGTCAAAAAAGTCAAAGCATTTCTTTCATCGATTGCCTTTAGCTACCAACCTTGATTTATACTTTTCGATAGACTCATCCTCTTTCATTTACTTCTTGAAAATACACTTTCACCCGAGTGGTTTAATTTCCGGTGGAACGTCAACCAACTCTCAATTGTGATTCTGAAGAATCGAGTCAATCCCACAGTCGATTGCCTCTTTCCAGAACAGAGCTTCTGGAGTTGACATCGCCTCGGAAAAGTCCATTGGCTCATTTTATACCATATATGTTAGAAAATCCAGTCCAAATAAAGTTGGTATTCTAGCACGCTTGCTTTGATGAAGCTCCTCATCTCCTTGAGGAGTCGCCTCACGCATTCGCTTACTAGTTCTTGTTTCTTCTTGATTTTTGTCTTTCCTCGGAAAGACATCTTCGAAGAACACTACGTTCCTTGAATCCATGACAACGTTTTCATGTATGTTAGGAATGTCCAATTTGTGTACCAAGAAACGATATGCACTACTGTTCGCTACATATTCGATGAATATGCAATCAACCGTTTTGTGTCCGATTTTAACTTGTCTTGGTTCAGGTACAACAACCTTTGCCAGAAAACTCCGCACTTTCAAGTATTTGTAACTGACTTGTGGCCTTTCCAAAGCTCGTATGGGGTTTCATTCATCTTCTTAGATGGAATTCTATTTAAAATGACGTTGGTTGAGAGAATTGCTTCCCCCCCACAAGTTCTGAGGTAAACCCAAACTTATCAACATAGCATTCATCATCACTTTTAGAGTACGATTTTTTCTTTCAGTAATACCATTCGATTGAGATGAATATGGTGCAGTTGTTTGGTGAATAATGCAATGTTCTGAACAGAATTCGTTAAACGGTGAATCATATTCGCCACCTCTAAAACTATGAATTGCTTTAATTCGTTTGCTAAGTTGATTCTCAACTTCATTTTTATCGTCCTTGAAAGCATCTATGGCCTCGTCTTTGCTACTTAGTAAAAATATATAATAGTATCGTGTGCAATTGTCGGTAAAAGTTACGAAATACTTTTTATCACCTCTTATTTGCACGAATTTTAAATCACACATATCGGTATGAATTAAATCCAAAAATTTAGTGTTCCTTTCTATTGAAGGAAATGACGCCTTTTCCATCTTCACTTCAACGCATATTTTGCATTTTTCATTATGAAAATTTAATTTGGACAACAAGTCAAGATTAACCATACGTTTTAATGACTTATAATTAATATGTCATAAACGAAAATGCCATAAAAAGAAGACTTAAGCATGTAAGCAGAAAGGAAGCATTATTATTAGCCTCTGGGGAAAATCTCTTTTGGGTACAATAGAGATGACATTCAATTTAAACATTCTATTCGACAAGTACCCCTTCACCAAATATGCGCCATTTTTCGAAAGAATAACTTTATTGGATTCTAACACTAGTCTAAAACCATGCATGACTATCCAGATACTAAATTCTTCCAAATGTCGGAGACGTGCAGCACATTCTGCAGAGTCAGATGCTTCCCTGAGGTTAGCTTTAGAACAACTTTGCCCTCGCCTTCAATCTTCGAAGAGGCCGAGTTCCCGATGTAAAGTTGTTCGTTGTTCCCGGGCTGGTACTCTGTGAACATCTCTCTGAGTGGAGCAGACATGTCTCGCGGCACTAGTATGAAGCCACCATTCGCGCATGTTCCCCCATATCGTTGCACTCTGAGACCACCGCACAGAGGTTTAGATCATCCATGGCGTCAACGATGTTCGCCTTTTCCTTGGTCGACTTCTTCTTAGGCTTTCTGCACTCGTTGCTGAGATGCCCCTGAATGCCACAGTTGTAGCATTTTCCAATGAACTTCTTGGCTATCTGTTTGCCTTTCTTGTCAACCCTAAGTTGGCCCTTCTTTTTCTCAGCCTCTGCAACATAGGCCTTGTCCTGACCAGAGCTTGATTGTGGCTTTCTCTCAGATCTAGGATTGTCTTCTTCTATGCGAAGTAAGAGAATCAGATTTTCCAATGTCATTTCCTTTCTCTTGCGCTTCAGATAGCTTCTGAATTCCCTCTACAAAATAGGTAGCTTCTCAATCACTGCAGCCATGACGAAAGATTCACTGAGCAACATGCCCTCCTCTTCCATCTCGGCAACCAACGTCTGAAGTTCCTCAACTTATGCGAGAATCAGAGATTTTGAAATATAAGAATTTGGCGACAATAAATTTCTTAGTGCCAGCATCTTCCGTACGATATTTCTTTTCCAAAGTCTGCCACAAAGACTTTGTGGTTTTGTATTTGCAGTACAAACCATACAAGGAGTTATCCAAATAACTCAGAATATGGCTCAAACAAACATAATTGTTGAAGTTTCATGCTTCAATAAAAAGTTTGTACTGCATAGTTTGGGTTTGGTCCTCCACTGGATCCACCATAGGTGGGTCCTGGTCAGAAAAGTAGCCAATTCCTTGGTAGTAAAGAAAAACAGCATCTTCTGTTCCCAGCGTTTGAAGAAGCTCTCACTGAACTTCTATGGTTTCTCCACTTGGGCCATCACAGGACCCTGGGAAGGAGGAGCACGCATCGGCACCCCAGCATTTGGTGTGTACGTCTGCGCCTTGGACAAAGCTTGAGCTCGCGTTCTCCATCTAGTTTGTGTAAGATCAGAAACAAACAGGAATCAGTACAGAATCAAAACGAATACGTCTTAATAAATGTTGGGAATAATCCACATTATATTGACTTGTGCACAATTTTCTTTTGAAATAAAACAGTGGCCGACCTGCCGAGCTCAGGGTAGGCTGAATTGATCGGCTAAGTCGAGACAGTTCATATAGCACAATTGAGTTTGCATACTTCAGAACAGTAGGTCTATGCTATCAGCCTTCTAGCCGAGCTGAACTAAATGAGTCCGATCAGACAGATCAGACCAGTCCAGTCAGCGCAATTGTATTTGCGTTCTGGGCTGATCACCGACCTGCCAACCTCGGCACTTCAGCACAACTACGAAATTTGAGCTTTCAGCCACTTCAGCCGAGCTCAACACAAAGCAAAGCTCAGCACGGTAGTGCTGTAGAACAACGAATGCTCTCAGCCAAACAGCAGAGCTCAGCACGAAGCAGAGCTCAGCTTGGCAATAACCTTCACATCTCAACTAAACAGAGATTCGAGATGAGTCCAGGACTCTGCCCTTAAGATGTATTGCTCCGGTATACTGTACCTAACCGAATGGAGCAATCGTCTCCCAGGATACAACGGAAGTCAGTTCACACGAGCGGCACTGCAGCGCATGAACTCTACGAACATGTAAGATACCCTGAACTTCTCGGACTTCATGCAAAATGTATAAGGAGAAGAGAGGAGAAGAGCATGTGTATGCGGAGAAGGAGAGAAGGAGAAAATAAGATTCTTAGTTAGTGACCAGAGAGGTCAGCTAGGCCACTATTTATAGGGGAAAATTGATTAGGGTGGTTAATTGACAATTTAACCACAACCGTTGGATCAGATTGTCATCGTTAGATCAGATAACATATAACCGCTTTTCAAATTTGAATTACGGTTAAGTAACCGAATGATTGAATTACGGTTAAGTAACTGATTTTCGAATTCGAATTACTATTAAGTAACATATTTTCAAATTTGAATTACGGTTAAGCAACCGACTTTCAAATTATTTTATCTCTACTTTGAGTATTAATTTCTCATTCACACGGTATCGCAATTGAGTGATTTCAAACCCTAAAATAATCTACTCGTTACATGGATAATTAAGATTCATTAGTTTTCACTTGTCATTAGTGAAAACTAATTACAACTCAGCTCAAAGTACGTTGTCAACCACATTTTGCAACTTGACCTATTTCAATTTATTTCCGATTTCTCCAACAACCACTTCGTCGGGTCCCATATTTAGAGTCAGGACTTCTGAAAAATGAATGCAATACATCAATGGCAAGAGTAGAAAACAGAAAGAATAAAAGATCAAACCACTCTATCCAGACAATTACTTTTTATGGCATCCAATTCCACTTGACTCAGTCTACAGAAGTTCGGACCCGTCACCAAGTGATTCAGGTCGGCCTTCTTAAAGATTGCACAGGTTATCATTTACCAATCGATTACCATATTCAGACTTTGAAGCCTTTCTCCCTCATTGTAGAATATTTCATCAGGCTTAAGGTTATCGGCCATCTTAGGCCTCCACATGTTGGCCTCTGTTGCAGTGGTTTTTTTATCTAAAAGAACAAACCTTTCTAGTTCTTGATAAAAGCCGGCATGTTTAGAGAAAAGCTAGGCTCCTCATCAGGAGTTCGCCTGTTAAAATAGTATCAGTTATCAGAGTTCCTGTATGTGAAGCGGCCTTTGGAGACCCGAAGATCAAACTCGGCCTGGCGGCCCTTAAAAATAGAAAAAAAAGCGAAGAATGGATTTTAGTCGGCTGAGCATTATCGGGGAAGCCTAATTTTGTAGAAATCTAAAATGAGTTTCCTTTCGTATTTTTAAAGGAAGAACATATTTCATCATTATCTGTTCTAACGTAATAATCTTTAGATATCTTTTAGTTTAAATTTCGACAGTTACGTCTCATGCGATTTTAATCTAAATATAAACCATTTTTTTGTTAAAATTAACAGTGCCTCTTTTATTTTTATTTTCACATTTTGACCCGCGTGATTTGACAAATGATTTTTGGCGTCTATTCTGGTTCAAAGTTTTTGACTGTTACAATCTATATGGCTTTAAAATATAAATATAATTTCTGTTAATTTTGATCAAAATATGGTTTTCATTTTAGTTCAAAAACTATGAATTCAGAAAGCTGAATGTTGAATAATAAGGGGCATAAGGTCATTTAATTGAGACACATAAGGTCAATTTTTCATCAACACTAAGACAACTTAAGAACATGTGCAGTAGTTAGTTTTTTCCTTAAGCACGTCAAAAGCTCTTTGCTACGCATCACCCAATTGAAATCCAATTTCTTTAAGAAAAAGAAGATGAATACAAAACTACAAGACTAAATTTGGATTGTATGAGTGGCTAGTCATGTCCATCGGTCCAACTAATTCACCTAGTGTTGTTATGAAGTAAATGAACCAAGTCTTGCATTCATTCATGCATAAATTTGTGGTTCTCTGGTTTGATGACGTCTTGATCTATTCTAAAATATTGGAGGACCATATTGCTCATTTAGGTGATGTTTTACAAACTTTGTAAAGAAGTCACTATATGCTAACTTTAAGAGGTGTTCATTTTGTCTTGATAAATTACCTTCTTAGTAACAACAAATAGTATTGAAATGGATCAAAGATAAGTTAAGTCTAGCATAGAATGACATATACCTAAACACATTAGTGAGGTTAGAAGTTTTCATGGTCTTGCTAGTTTTTATAAGCTATTTGTGAAAGACTTTTGCTCCATTGTTGTCCCTATAAATAAAATTTATTCTGATCTGTTGGTATCCACTTTTCAAATTCATTTTAGTAAAATATTTAGCAACCATATTACTTATTGCGCATATCATCAAGTCTAGGAATATGATGCTTGTACTTTACTGTGATTTTGTTGATGGCACCGCAATCAGTGCACATCCTTCATAAGCCAGCTTTCTTTAGTACACTGATTGTAGCAACCCGTCTCGAGCCCTAGTACTCGATACGACTCACTCGCCGTATTTCGCTAAGGAAGATACAAGGCGTCGATATCGATGCAAAACATGTTAGAAGCGCGACACAAATCGATGTTAGCGGAAGTCAGAACAAAAACCTCAAATCATCAATATCATAAATGAACGTCAAAAGTCTGGGTCAAATCTAAATCTGGTACAATGGTCAAATGTAGATAAACACTAAATCCCCAAATTTACATAAACCTCGAATAGCAAAAATAACCGTTTCAACTGAATCCTCAACGAGTCTCATCGGAATCTCCTAGTTCCCGAAACCTCCACTCTCGATCATCCTCGGGTGTACTGACTCAATTACATGTTTATCTGTAAAATATGTTGAAGTGTGGTTTGAGCGACAAGTCGCTCAGCAAGTAATCTCACTATACTTACCATGGGGTCATACACGGAGAAGCAAGTGTGATAAAGATATATAACAACATAAAATAATATCATGCTTCTCTTCGCTAGTAAATTTACAATTCTGCCCATAACATCCAAAAGCAAATAGAGCAAATAGACCCAACAAAGTACAAAACAAAGTCCAATTAAGTACGTAACAAAGTCCAATTAGGGGTTAGTCCAATCCAAAATCGATGATGCAATTTTCAAAATATGCGATGTCCAAAGTCAAAGGCCCAAAATTCCAAAGTCCAAAAATCCAAAGTTTCCAAATTCGATTTAGCCGGTCCAATGTCCAAAATCAAAATCCGAGTATCACTCGGTCCAAATCCAAATATCAAAGTGTCCAAAATCCAAAAATCCGGCTAAAACAGTCCAAAATAATGCAATGGCTATAGCACTTTCCCTACAAGTGACTTATACCGTAAGACTTACGAATTGATTCCCCCAAAACCAAATATACTATAGACACCCTGTCCCAGACTAGGTCGTTACGTCTATAGCACCAAATATATGCCTTTACACCCTGTCCCAGACTAGGTAGTTATACACAGGCCCAAAAATGCATACAGAAGCCCTGTCCCAGACGAGGTAGTACATCTGCAGCGCCAAAATAGGAATCAACCCAGCTTAACAATATATTTCACGTCGTAGGGGTGAATCTCCAAAAATATGCAGATGCAATTTCCAAAACCATTTTCTGAGTATCAAAGTTAGTCCAAATTACCAAAATGGGCCAAAATGTCAAAATTACCAAATTGCCATCCAAATACCAAATAATTCCAAACAAATAATCCTAAAATACCAAAAATAACCAAAATACCAAAACTATCACTCCCAGCCATGCATTTATACATGCATATATACCCACGCCCATACATACACATATAGTGTATATACGTACATGCTACTCCCTCGATCTCCATACAAATATCATGCAGTCCTTACAAATCTCACACATACCAACAAATATACCTTTATAATATAGATATGTACATATATAGACCACTGTCCTCAGCTCCATTACATAATACACTTTCGGCCTTTAACAAAGTTTACTACTTCATATACCTATTTGCATATTTGGTAAAATATGTTCATTCCGAGTATAATTTTACAAGCCATAAGTGTTTACAATTTCTTGCCCACAACATTGTCAACTGGGAACAGGAACCCCACACTCAAACCAACCAATTACCTAATATTAAGTGACAATATTGAATAGCCTCTAATCCTTCATTTGTCCCCATTGATTATAACTTTTCGACCAAGAATAAGTAGGAGGCACAGAATAGTGAACAACTGAAGTACACCTACAACATACTCATCAAATAGGCAAAACAAACTTTCGGCCCATGAACATAAATTATAATACATCCCACTTCACCCGCATAACTACTTATTGGGCTATATATTAGTTCATATGAAATTCTTCAAATTACATGTTTATATATACAACGCTTCATGCTGTTGGCCTCTGGCCTTTAAATATATATATATGAATCACGTCCAAAACATATACTATTCCTTTTCATGTATACTTAATTATAATGTATCTACATAGGTATGAACCAACATAGTATATATATATATACATATTTATTCCATATCTGTGAACACACACATATACTCTACTGGCCGTTGGCCATTTTCTTTGCTATCCCAATATTCAATTTTACATACCATACATATATACTACGGTAGAACATACACATATACATATATACAAAAATATTCATACAACTATGCATTCAAGAATACTCATGCATGATCCAACTTTAATACGAACATATGTATAGAGATTTTGCAAAACATAGCAAGTATAGGGAGATTACTTACTTGATTCGTATACTATACCGTAAACAATTGGAATTCGGAATGGGTCGCCACAATCTCTTTTTTTTTTCTTCAAGAAAGCCTCGCTGCCTGGGAGAAATGTTTGGCCAAAGTGGTTTTGCTATTGTGGTTGGGAATGGCCGCTGGGAGGGGGGATTTAAGGTAAGCTAAATTTTCCTTTTTAATATTCACTGCAGATAACTGACGAAGTGGGGGGAAAGGGATTTTAGGCGGGATTCAGGGGCTCAGTTAGTGGGGGAATTTACACCCCCACGACTGACAGTTATACATATTTTTTGGGTCAATTAAACATTTTTTAAGCTCTTCTTTTTTTAAATAAAATAAAATAAAAACAGCGGTTGTAACACTGATGACTGGTGGCTCACAAGGATTCATGTTCTCCCTAATGCGCCTTCTAGCCAAAAGTTCTTCAACTTGATGTTGAATCTCCTATTTTCCTCAGCTTGATATATGCTGGACAATTAAGCAACGTAGCCCCTGAATAAGATCAATTTAGTGCTCAAATCCACTCCAAGGTGGTAGCCCGTAGGTTCTTCCTTGGTAAACAAGTCTAAAAATTCATGCAACATGCAACTTCACTGGACAAAGTGGAGGGTAAGTCCAAGGTAGCAAACAAAAAATCCTTAAAGACCATGATAAGCACGGTTTTATGAGATATCAAAGCATGTGATACTTCAGAAGACAACAAAAAAGGAATGTTTTGCCTTGGCTGATTTATCATGTAATAGACTTGGTTGTGTGGTCGAATCTTTTTCTACTTGTTTCCTTTTGCTTTTACCTTTTCCTTAGCCCAGGACTCATTCTTTTTCTTTTCTTGCCTCATGGAATCAATAATTGTTATTCTGTCTCCTTTTACTCTTTAGATTCTCAGTTTTTATACATTCTACCTTGATCTTCCAAAACCTTTTGTGGAGATTGTTGAGAAATATATTTAGATAATTTTCAAGGTCATGATTTTAAGTGGTGAATACTTAAAAATGTCACACCTAGTGTTATAAATGATCAAAAGTTGAAAATGTGAAGAAAAATGACATCGATCTCTCAGGTTGTTGCACTTCGATCGATCGATGTACATCAAACCCCCACATTGATCGATCCATGTAAGGCAGAGAAAATTCAAGACCTTACTATGAGACATTGATCTAAACCTGAGACACATCGATCGATCGACGTACACATCGAACCCTCACTTCGATCGATCGATGTAGGTCAGAGACAAACTCCGGAACTCACTGTGAGATATCGATCTCTAAAGTAGAAGCACTTCGATCTATCGATGTCTAGGGTTTTAAGAAATATTTTTCTAAAATGTGATAAAATGGTTTTTTTATTTTTACATGATTTATATATGTTTATCATGTTAGAATTATGTGTTTTTTATGATTATAATTATATCTTGTGACTAATGTGCCTTGGAAGCTTCTACAACTTACCAAAAAGGTTAAAATTGGTATTTTGATTTTGTGTAGGTACTTGACATGGTGAAAATGTTTCAAGGACACTTTTATCTCTTATTTATCATTACAGATGTGTTATTATATCTATTTCTGACCATCGAGGTCATTTCTGGAGTTCTCTCACCAGGAGTATTTTGGTCAAATTATCTCAGAGGCCAGTTTCAATATTTTTACTCAAGGAATCTCTTATCTTATTATATTCATTCCGGAGTTGCTTTATGTTTATCATGAAGATTATTTGGTGGTTTTCTATTTTATTTCTCTATTTGATGACATTATCGATAGTAGCGGGATATGTGACGGTATTCGATGTTTACATTCTATTTTTTTCTTGAAGACCTTCTTATATATGTTATTGGAGACTATCAACCATCATTTTTCAGATATTATAAGGTGTTCTTGGTGCAAAATTTATTGCAACATACAAAGGAGAAAAAGTGGGAATTTTGGTGTTATATGTTAACATAATCTTGTAAACTATTATGTATCATTTGTTCTTCAAAATTCTGAGTTGATACACATATATACAACCTCAAAAAAAGTGTATAATCAGGTGGAGATGATGATTTATCCATTTTATGACGTGTACAAGTGGACAAATCAAATACAAGCTAGTTGGCGAAAATTTCCAACTTGGAATTTCATTTTGAATGCAACGGCTAGTCAAAGGCTGTTTGGAGCTGTTTTATCTGAATTTTTTCGGCCTCACATGCCCTATTATCTTGCCAAGGAGTTGAAGGTATAATAGAGGAATATGCCATCTTATCATTGGGTATTATCTTCGCTTTTTCCAAGTCATTTTGCAAGACAAAATTTCGGTCATGCTGCATTTTAAGGAGGACCAATCATTCTTCTTTATGTTGCCAAGTGTACAAGATGAGTATGTGTCCAACCAATGATGTGAAGACAACTAAGGCTTGATGATGAAGATGATGACACATAAGAGTTCTTTTCTTCAAGGCCTATTTCACACTATAAATAGGAGGCAAAGGTGAAGAAGAATAACACACACTTGAAATCAAAAAGTTTAAGCTCATTATCTTGCTATCTTCTTCTCTTCATTCTTGTTTCATTCTTTGTGTAGCTAAGGTGTTCATGTGATATTAGTTGAGTAGTTATACGCCTCTTGTGTCTCATTTGTAAGATTGGTTAGCCAAATTTACAAGGGTACACAATAGGTGGTAAAGGCGTTGCAACCAAGAGCTGCATAGAGGTGATCATCCAAGTCTGGAATAGGGTTTGTGTTTAACCCAAGGATCAAGCCTGGTTCTTGTTGTGTTTGTGTTCATTTCATAGTGAAATCCAAGGAAAGGTGTTCCTTGGCATTGGAATAGGTCACATTGGCCGAACCAGGATAAGTCTTTGGTGTTCTTGTCTTCTTTTCACTTTTCAGTTTTTCTGCCCGTTTTCGCTGCATTTTTCATCCAAAACCACAAGTCTTGAAAAAATAGCAAAATACTTTCAAAATTCGTGATTTTTGATTGAGTTATACTTCTAACTGTTAGCTTTCATTTGCAACAAGAAGCACTTGATTTAAGCCAAGGAATGTTAGTCTTTCAGTCATTGCAAGATAACTTCTCCATTCTGGCTGTAATCTGACCAGTTTCAAAAAAACATAAATTCTGTTTTCAACAAGGATATTTTAAGGTCATACCTTTTGGAAACATAAACTAGATATCCTAAGGAGTGTTTTGATATAAAGATCAACATTTTTGGCAGAGTATTCAAAGAGAGACACGTTTTCAAAGTTCAGCACTATTTTGTCCAATTCTGTCCAGATTGATCATCTGAATCTTTTTATTTGGTTGAAAGGCCAAACGATCTAATTTTTGTCTCATTTTTTGGATAGAGTCTAGTCAAGACATTGAAGTTAATTTCGGGAAAGTTTCATAATTTTTAAAGTTGTGTACACAGAGTTTTAAAATTTTTTAAAAACGGTATTGAATCTGAGGAGGTCTCAGATTCTTTTTTCAAAGGGGATTTTAACAAAGGGTAGTAGTGTAATTTTCGCTAATCACAATTCACCCTCCCCTCTAGTGGTGTTTACTGTAGGTGTACGGTCAAAAAATTGTTATCAGAGTGAGGCCAACACCACTCCAAGAAGCTAGATTCAACACTATATGAAAAAGACAAGGCCAATAAACAACAATATATAGTAGCATGCTTATCTCAAATCAAAAGTACATAAAATGACTATTGTTTCTCACAAAGGTGAGTTGGAAGGTATGTCTACACAACGTCCTCCTCTTTCTAATGGTAATAATTTTGTTCATTGGAAACTTAGAATGAGGCTATTCTTAATGGCTATAGACATCCATTTATGGTCTATAGTTGAAGATGGGCCATACATTCCTATGAAAGTTGTTCAAGTAAACAGTGTAACGCAAGAAGCAGAAAAATATAAAAGTGAGTTGTCAACCGAAAATAAAAAGAAAATGTCCATAAATGCTAAAGCTATGCAATTACTTTTGAATGGATTAACGACTTCTGAAGCAGGATATGTGTCAAATTGCACAAGTGCACACGACATGTGAAAATCACTAGAATTAAAGCATGAAGGTACTAGTAGTGTAAAAGAGTCAAAAATAAACATGCTTATGTTTAACTTGAATCTTTCAAAATGTTGCCGAACGAATCCATAACATCTACGGATTTGAGGATTACTAATATTTTCAATGCTCTTGAAGCTTTAGGTAAATCTTTTACCAGCAACGAAAAGGTTCAAAAGGTGCTGCAAAGCCTTCCTGCTGAATGGGATCCTAAAGTCGCAGCAATTGAAGAAACAAAATCAATCACAAAAATAGACGAATTGATCGGCTCACTTAGAGTTTATGAGGTAAAAATGAACCAATGAAAAACGAGTTATCTAAATCATCCGGTAAGTCTATTGCTTTCAAATCAACTGAGTCACATATAAATAATGATGATAATAATAGTGATAATGAATTAGATGATGATTTAATATTAATAGCTAGAAAACTTAGAAAGTTTTTGAAATGGCCTAATAGAAATGGAAAAACAATCTTCTTCTACTTCTTCTCATCCTAAGAAAAACACTAATAACAAGTGGTATAATAAAGAGTTAAAATGTTTCGAATGTGGTCAAAAAGGACATATCTCATATGATTGCCCAACAAAGAAAAATAATAATAACAACAACAACAATAAACAAGACAAGAGACGCAAAAGCCTAAGGCAAAGGTGTCCAAGTCAAGAAGAGGCAAACGAGCAATGAAGGCGAGCACATGGAGAGACTCGCCCAATTCAAAATCTGACACTGAGGAAGCTCAAATCTGGTTTGTATTCAACGAGGTAAGTTCTTCATCCGATATAGATTCTGATAGTGAAATGTCATTTGATGAAATGTGCGAAGAATTCCTAAAGATGCATGCTCACTGTAAAAGGCTATCTAAAAAAACTAATTAAAGAAAATGACAAGTTGAAGACATTCAACTTGGAATTGTCTGATCAATAAGAATCTTTTAAACAAGAAGTCTGTTAATACTCTTGATTGTCTTAAGATTAAAATTGGATTATATATGAAAAATGAACAAACATTACAAACTGAAAACATCTTGTTGAAATCTAAGTTAGAAAGTTGTGAAAATGAGATAGCGCAACTTAAATCTTCTAAACTAAACTTAGAGAAAATGTTAGAACAATTTATGTCTCGAACCAACATACTAGATACACTTATATCGTCTCAAAAATATGGAAACGATAAAACCGGGTTAGGATATAAAGAAAAAATGGCAAAGTAGATAAAAATACTAAGTTTGTTTCATCAAGTACTAAACAAACTTATAAAGCAATAAAAATAAAATCAACTTTGCCTGCTACAGTTTCTTCTACTCCTTCTTCTGCATATTCCAAGGTAATAATGCAACATGCACCCACAAAAGCACACACATATAAACGAGCAACTAGGCAAAACTTTGCTTCTGGACAACCTAGAAATTATGCCTATATGTATAGAAATGTGACTAGAAATAAAATGAAACCAACTCATTATAATGCATATCGACCTAAGTATATGCAACATTCTTATTCTTCTTATAGAAATACATATGACCATACATACATAGCACCACATAAGAAACAAAATCATATGCCTTACACACACTATCAAAATCGACGACTTTATAATAATTATCAACCGAGGTATAACATGTATGACAATGCATTACCTTTTAAATGGAATGGTCAAGTACATGTTAATCCACTTTATTCAACTAATGTCAAATATGTTCCTAGAAGGCATATCCAAGTTTGGATACCTAAGGGATATTTAAACAAGGATGGTGCCCTTAACATTCAAGGACCCAAGTAAAGGGTATCTAAAACTTTGTCTCTATTGTAGGAAATCGCAACGAATGCAAGAAGGAAGCAAAGTCAAAGAATCTAAGCAGATGTTCAAGGCATATGATGGGCAACCCCAAAGTATTCACCGTACTTGAAGATATTGAGAATGGAGGAAAGGTGACATTCGATGACAACAACAAAGGAAAAGTTGTTGGAAAAGGAACAATCGCGGACCCTAACACATTTCAAATATGAAATGTGTTGTTAGTAAGTAATCTTTCGTATAATTTACTTAGTATTTCGTAACTTATAGATTCCCATTATCATGTTTCTTTTCTCTCTGATTCTTGTGATATAATAAATAATAAGGGAGAAATTGTATTAAAAGGAAATAGGGATGGTAACATTTATACCCTTCCCTTAGATAACATGTTAGATGCTAAGGTTAAGAGTTTAATATCACATGACATAGATGTGAATTTATGGCATACACGACTAGGCCATATAGGAATTTCAACTATTGAAAAGTTATCTAATAGGAACTTAATTAGAGGTATGCCTAAGTTAGACTTAGATAATTTTCAAATTTATGAAAGATGTATTAAAGGAAAACATATTAAATAGACGTTAAAATCAAAACATGAAGTGAGTACTAGTCATGTACTAGAATTGCTTCACTTAGACTTATTTGGTCCAAGTAGGACAACAAGTCTAGGTGGACACTACTATGTGTGTGTCATAGTAGACGATTACTTACGATACACATGGACATTGTTCTTAACACACAAAGACAATGCTCCATTGGTAATCGGAACTCTTATCAAGCAACTCAAAAATCTTTACGAAGAGAATGTTAAAAGAATTAGGAGTGATAGAGGTGGATAATTTAAAATAAAGATATAGTAAAATTTTATGAATTACATGGAATTACACATGAATTCTCACCACCTAAAATACCACAACTCAATGGAGTTGTTGAATGTAAAAATAGAACAATTCAAGAAATAGCAAGGACAATGTTGTGTGGAAAAAAGTACCTAAATATTTATGGGTTGAAGCTGTTAGTTGGCCGTGTTATTTAATAAATAGGCTTTCAATTAGAAAGAAATTAAATAAAACACCTTACGAATTATTAAACAATAGACAACCTAAGGTAGATTATATTAGAGTATTTGGATGTAAATGTTTTGTACTTAATACTAAAGATAATCTAGACAAGTTTGAACAAAAGTCTATTGAATGCATATTTGTTGGTTATTCAACAAATGCTAGAGCATATAGGTGTTATAATCCTGCATCTAGAAAGATAATTGAATCTATACATGTGAAATTCAATGAGAGTGCATGTTTTGAAGTTAGTGATAAAACTCAACATAAACAAGAGAATAATGTTGAAAATATGTTTAATGATGATGATATATTACTTGAGCCTGTTCTTGATCATCTAGAACCAACTCTCCCTGAACAAGACATGTATGAACCCTTAGGTGAAATAAATGAATAAATTTTGCAATTGGAAGATAATACAACTAACTTGCAAGATGATCCAATTATATATGATAATTTTCACGCTAATGAAATATTTGAACAAGATGAGGGTGAACCTAGTCAACCTAAGAATTGGTGGTTTATAAAAGATAAACATAAACACCCTAAAGAATTAATCATTGGGGATCCAAGTGTTGGGGTTAGAACACGTAGAAACATAAGTCAAGCTGAAGGACATAGTTTAATCTCACACTTAGAATCTAAGAATGTTAAGGATGCATTAGGTAATATATCATGAGTAGATGCCATGTATGAAGAATTAAACCAATTTATTAGGAACAACGTATGAGACTTAGTACCTAAACCAGAAAATAAATCCATTATAGGGACGAAACGGGTCTTTAGGAATAAAATGGATAAACAAGGAAACATCACACGAAATAAGGCTATGCTAGTTGCACAAGGTTATAATCAACAAGAAGGAATATATTGTGAATAAACCTTTGCACCCGTTGCATGACTAGAAGCAATTAGATTTTTACTTGCCATTGCAAGTTTAAGTAACATAAAACTCTTCCAAATGGATGTCAAGAGTGCATTCTTGAATGAATACATCCAAGAAGAAAATTTTGTCAAACAACCCCCTGGATTCGAAGATCCAAAGAATCCTAACCATGTATATAAGCTTAAGAAAGCTTTATATGGTTTGAAACAAGCTCCAAGAGCTTGGTATGACAGATTAGCAAACTTTGTTATTGCAAATAATTATCAAAGAGGGACCATAGACAACACATTATGCCTAAGAAGAAAAGATAATGCTTATTAATAGTTCAAATATATGTAGATGAATAATCTTTTGACCAACCAACCCTACCTTAGTGAAGGACTTCGAGGAGTGTATGAAGTCAGAATTTGAAATGTCAATGGTAGGAGAGTTGAACTACTTCTTAGGTTTACAAATCAAACAAACCCCTCAAGGAATACATATTAGCCAACTTAAGTATGTCAATAATATAACTAAAAATTTTGGATTTGAAGAAATGAAACCAACACCTACCCCTATAAGTGTTAGCACCAAACTAGACAAGGATGAAAATGGTAAACCTTTTGATGACACACTATATAGGTCTATGATTGGATCACTGTTATATTTAACCGCGTCAAGGCCTGATATCATGTTTAGTGTGTGTATGTGTGCCAGGTTTCAATCTTTTCCTAAAGTCTCACATTATAATGAGGTGAAAAAGATATTTAGATATCTTAAACACACACCTCACTTAGGACTTTGGTATGACAGAAATGCTAAGTTGGAATTATATGCATTTAGTGATGCCGATTATGGTGGTTGTAAATTAGATAGAAAGTCTACTAGCGGTACATGTCAATTCATAGGAACCAACTTGATCTCTTGGTTTTTAGAAAAGCAAGCTAGTGTCGCACTCTCTACCACCGAAGCCGATTATATAGCCTTACGCTTATGCACTACCTAAACACTTTGGCTTAAACAAGAACTTAGTGATTTTGACATTAAAATGAATAAGATTCCAAATTTCTACGATAGCACAAGTGCAATTAATCTTTCTCGGAATCCGGTACTTCACTCTAAGGCCAAACACATTGTAGTAAGATATCATTTTCTCCATGACCATGTTCGAAATGAGGATATATTCATAAACCATATAAGAACTGATCATCAAGTTGCTGATATTTTCACCAAACCCCTTGATCAAGCCACTTTTGAAAACTTACGAGCCATGTTAGGTATGATAACCTACGATACAATTACATAATTCTATTTTTTGCATGATTTGCAAAATAAAGGGGGAGATAGAATAAGAACATGATTTTAGGTTTTAAGTCATGATAATATGTTAATTTCAATTGGTATAAGTTTTAGTTGGTGTTAAATTGGCTTGAAGCATAGGTTAAAGGGGATAATATAAGTTGAAGGGGAGCACATGAGTACATATGTTAAAAACATGAGTTTTGAAAGTTTGAAAACAATTGGTATCACATTTGAGAGGTTTTCAAAACAATTAAATTAGGACAAAATTGTTAGATATGTGATAAACGATTGATAAAGAGTTGTGACATTAAAATCATGTTGAGTTATTTTGAAAATCATCCAAAAGGGGGAGAATGTTGAGAAATATGTTTGGATAATTTTCAAGGTCATGATTTTAAGTGGTGAATACTTAGCAACATCACACATGGTGTTATAAATGATTAAAAGTTGAAAAGGTGAAGAAAAATGACATTAATCTCTCAGGTTGTTGCACTTCGTTCGATCGATGTACATCAAACCCTTACATCGATCGATCCACGTGAGACAGAGAAAATTCAAGACTTTACTGTGAGACATCGATCTCCAAACCTGAGACACATCGATCGATCGATGTACACATCTAACCCTCACTTCAATCGATCGATGTATGTCAGAGACAAACTCTGAAACTCACTGTGAGATATCGATCGCTGAAGTAGAGGCACTTCAATCGATCGATGTCTAGGGCTTTTAGAAATATTTTTCTAAATGTGATAAAATGGTTTTTTTTTTAATTTTTACATGATTTATATATGTTTATCATGTTAGCATTATGTGTTTTTGATGATTATAATTATATCTTGTGACCAATGTGCCTTGGAAGTTTCTACAACTTATCAAAAAGATTAAAATTCGTATTTTGAGTTTGTATGTGTACTTGACATGGTGAAAATGTTTCCAGGACACTTTTATCTCTTATTTATCATCACAAAGGTGTTATTATATCTATTTCTGACCATTAGGGTCATTTCTGGAGTTTTCACTCACCAGGGGTAATTTGGTCATTTTACCCTGAGGGCAGTTTTGGTATTTATACTCAATGAATCTCTTGAGTATCTTATTATATTCATTTCAGAGTTGATTTATGTTTATCTTGAAGATTATTTGATGGTTCTCTATTTTATTTCTCTATTTGATGACATTATCGATAGTATCGGGATATGTGACGGTATTTTATGTCACATTCTATTTTTTTCTTGGAGACCTTCTTATATATTTTATTGGAGGCTCTCAATCATCATTTTTCAGATATTATAAGGTGTTTGTTGTGCAAAATTTATTGCAACATACAAAGGAGAAAAGTGGAAATTTTGGTGTTATATGTTGACATAATCTTGTAAACTATTATGTATCATTTTGTCTTCAAAAATCTGAGTTAATATACATGTGTACAACATCAAAAAGCGTGTATAATCATGCGTAGATGATGATTTATCCATTTTATGACATGTGTGCAAGTGGACAATCAAATACAAGCTAGTTGACCAAAATTGCCAACTTGGAATTTCTTTTTGAATGCAACGGCTAGTCAAAGGATGTTTGAAGGTGTTTTATCTGAATTTTTCCAGCCTCACATGCCATATTATCTTGCCAAGGAGTTGAGGGCATAATGGAGGAATATGACATCTTATCCTTGGGTATTATCTTCACATTTTCCAAGTCATTTTGCAAGGCCAAATTTCGGCCATGCGGAATTTTAAGGTGGACCAATCATTCTTCTTTTTGTTAACAAGTGTACAAGATGATTATATGGCCAAGTAATGATGTGAAGACAACTAGGAATTGATGATGAAGATGGAGAGTTCTTATCTTCAAGGCCTATTTCACACTAGAAATAGGAGGCAAAGGTGAAGAAGAAGAACACACACTTGAAAGCAAAAAGTTGAAGTTCATTGTCTTGCTATCTTCTTCTCTTCATTCTTGTTTCATTCTTTGTGTAGCTAAGGTGTTAATGTAATATTAGTTGAGTTGCTAGACGCCTCTTGTGTCTCATTTGTAATATTGGTTAGCCAAATTTACAAGGCTACACCAATAGGTGGTAAAGCCGTTGCAACCAATAGTTGCATTGAGGTGATCATCCAAGTCTTGAATAGGGTTTGTGTTTAACACAAGGATCAAGCCTGGTTCTTGTTGTGTTTGTGTTCATTTCATAGTGAAATCCAAGAAAAGGTGTTCCTTGGCACTGGAATAGGTCACAATGACCGAACCAGGATAAGCCTTTGGTGTTCTTGTCTTCTTTTCACTTTTCTGTTTTTCTGTCTGTTTTCATTGCATTTTTCATCCAAAATTACACGTGTTGAAAAATAGCAAAAAACTTTCAAAATTCATGATTTTTGATGGAGTTATACTTTAGACTGTTAGCTTTCATTTGCAACAAGAAGCACTTGATTTGAACCAAGGAATGTTAGTCTTTTAGTCATTGCAAGATAACCGTTCCATTCTAGCTGCAATCTCACCAATTTTAAGAAAACTTGAATTCTGTTTTCATTAAGGATATTTGAAGGTCATGGTCTTTTGTAAATATAAACTAGACATCCTAAGGAGTATTTTTATATAAATATCAACCTTTTTGATTGAGTATTCAAAGAGAAACACGTTTTCAAAATTCAGTACTATTCTGTCCAACTCTGTCCAGATTTACCATCTGAATCTTTTTATTTGGTTGAAGGGACAAACAATCTTATTTTTGTCTCATTTTTGGAAAAAGTCTAGTCAAGGCATTGAAGTTAATGTCTGAAAAGTTTCATAATTTTTAGAGTTGTGTACACTGAGTTTTGAATTTTTTAAAAACGGGTACTGAATCTGAGGAGGTCTTAGATTCTTTTTTCGAAGGGGATTTTAACAAAGGGTAGTAGCGTAATTTCTGATAACCACTATTCACCTCTCCTCTAGTGGTGTTTATTGCAGGTGTATGGTCCAACAGAGACAAAGAATGCAACTTATACTGTTTTTTGTTTATTTTGAGTGTATATCTATTAAGGAAACCATCATGAGTAACTTTCCTATCAAACTGTCATGGTCTTCCTAACAAGATGCGACTAGCATGCATAGAATAACATCACACATAACTTCATCATAATGGGTATCAAAGGATAAACGAACCAAAACTTGTTTACTGACATGCACTTCACCAGAATCATTAAGCCATTGTAACTTATAAGGTTCAGGGTGATCAAGCAAGGGTGAACCAAGTTTTCTTACCAATTCTACACTGGCAACATTAATACAAAAACCAGCATCTGTAATTATAGTGTAAATCTTACTGCTAATCATGTAATGGCTATGAAAGATGTTTTCACTATGTTTTTCTGCTTCATCCTTTTTAGGTTATGCAATAAGGCTTTGCCCAATAACAAGAAATACTTTAGATATATAGCTCTCTTCTTCACTCATGCATTCCTCTTACTCTAAGTTTTCTTCTTCTTTTTCATGTTTAGATGTAGAATAGTAAACACCACATTCATCAAGATACATGGCACATTTCTTAGGACATTGAGATGCAATATGACCCATACATTGACATCGAAAGCATTTAATATATCTAGTAGTATTGGAAAGGTTAGAAGGTATACCTTTTTGGAGAGCTCTCTCATGAAGTTTTCCCTTATCTTTGCCCATGTTGGGGGCTAATTGCTGAGTCCGAGCGTTGGTTGCTTTTGGGGTCAAGAAGCAACTGTTTGGTGTCAAAATGGTGTAACTTATGCTGAACTCCTGGACCTTGGTTATATGAAGGGTAGGTGAAAGTTTGAGGCTGTGTGTATCTCCTCTTGAGTTGTCTTTCAACTTTCTCAGCCATGTGAGCAATTGAATTAAAAATCCGTACAAGTGTGCAACACCACCATGTTGGCCATGTGTCGTTTATGCCTCCCAAAAGTCATGCCACGGTGACTTCTTCACTTTCTTACACATTGACTCATATCAAACAAACTCCAACTCCTTAAAGTACTTGTCAATGCTTTTTGTCCCTTGTGTCATGTGTTACAACCTTTGGAATAAGGACCTCTCATAGTGTTGTGGTATGAATCTTCTCCTCATGGCTCTCTTCATTTCTTCCCATGTGACTATTCTACCATCCTCCGTTCTATTTCTAAATTTTTTGTAATTGACCCCACCATACAAGAGCATAATCTACGAATTCTATGGCTAGAAAGCTAACTTTGTCCAATTCTAAAAACGAGATAAGCTCACCTACCCTTCATATAACTTTGTCCAATTCTAGAATAAAGGAGTTCTATTTTCCTTTCCCACTCTAAGGTAAGCTTCGGGATCATTTTTTCCATGGAATAGGGGTAGTTTCATCTTGATTTTACTTGCTTCCCTATCTTCATTATTCAGCCATAAGATTGAGGGTGGATATGTGGGACTTCAATTTATTCATCAAGTAAACACTCAAATTGGTGATGCTCAACCTCATGTTGCCTTTCAACCAAAGGGGCATCCTCATTACTGCTTGGCTTTATCTTACTCCTCCTTGGTGCTCACAGCCTCTATCGTCAATTTGGGCAACTCTATTTTGAACCACTCCTTGAGACCGTTTGTTACGAACCATTTTTTTAAATTATTAAATGAATAAAAGAAAAGGAAACTGGTTTGCAAAAGGAAAATAAATAAAAATAAAATACACAATAGGAAGACATGATCCTAACAAGAATTAGTAAAAAGAATACAAGATATGGATAAATTAAATAAAAAATCCCTATCTAATTAGGACATGCCATGTATATCTATTTTCTCCCACCCCCCTCAATATAAACATAACCTAAACAAACCAAAACCTACACCCTAATTATACAAATTTCGGCAGGAACCCCTCCCCACATACCCATTCGGCCGCTAGCCATTAGGTGAAGAAAAAGGCAAATTCTTGCCAATTTCAACCCCAATTTTATTACGGTATAGCATAATCAAGATCAAGGCAAGTACCCTACCTATATATTCTATGTTTTACATAACTTATGGCTCTATTTTCCTAGAAAAATCGAATTATACATGATGGTATTTGTGCGATCATAGATTGTTGATTTATGTATTTATGTGTTATAAGTATGTATTGATTATGTGTGCATATGCAGGATGATGATCCATTCTTGTTCTTTCCCTTTATGTTGACTGTGGGTGGGAGGTGCTACTGCCCCTAGGGCAGCGACCAAGTTTTATTCGTATGTATGTATATAATGTATGATATAGGGTGTCATTGCATGTTATTTTATGTGAGTGAATTTATATCCAGGACATACTAAGGTTAAATGTGATTCGGACTAGTTCAAATCAAAAAGTTCAAGATATGCGGATTAAGCGAGCTATAAGGAAATGGTTCTTGGTGAATAAAAAGGGCTAAGGCCAAGACATTAGGGGCTGACCGTCAGGGTTTTGTATGAACTCAATGGTGATGAATATATGTGGGGTGAATTGTAAGGTTATTGTTATTATCGAATTAGGGTTTTTGTCATCGAAATTAGGTAAAATAAAATTTGGAAACAGGACTATTTGAGGGTGGAATAGGGTTAGAAATGAGGACAAAAGAATTCTGGTGGTTAGAGGTCCAGAGCAATGGTGGCGCGTCTGGCTCAAACGCTGATTAAAGGCGTCACATGACTGATCTTTTGGTGGTGCATGAGGGCGCGTGGCTAGGTGTTTGGGTGCAATTTTTGCAGCAGTGTGTTAGGTGTGAACTATACTTGCTGTCTATGGGGTTATATGTGAGAAAATGTGAGTGTTGCAAAACGTAGGTTATGGCCGAGTTGGTGAAGATGATGAGGAGTGAAATTAGGGTCTATATGGGGGAATGGGGGCTAGGCCTGGGGTGCTAGGGTGGGAGAGGTACTGGGCTTAGGGCAGTGGGGGGGCCGAGGGGTAGGGGGTGAAAGTGTGATGAGTTGAGTAGTGGGTTGAGGGAAAAATGGGGCGAGGAAGATGCATGTATGTATATGCATGTATATACACATGTGGGTGTGGGCATGTACGTGTATATATGTATATGTGAGTGGTGTTGGATAAAACATTGTAATCGTAACGTATATGTGATGGTAATTGATATTTATGTTTGTGATCAAAATTGATTGCTGGAAATTATCGAACACTAAATATTGTTTTGAGAATATCGAAATCGTTGTGAAAGTCGTTTTGGAAATCGTACATTGCATATTTCAAAAGTCACCCTTACAAGGGAAACATATTACAAAGCTGGATTGGTTTCGAACAAACGGGATGTTCGAGCACATGTGACTATAGTGAGATAGGCTGCTCGAATGCATATGACGCCATTTGGACCGTCTAGGCACATATGACTATATTGATATTGGCCGTCTAGACACAACAACCATTGGAGGACCAAGTCTGTAAATCTTGCAATATAAGGCACTTGTAAGGTAAATGCCACAGCCATTGCATTGCATTCAGATTGTATCGTATCGAAAACTGTATCGTATCGAAAATGGTATCGAATATCGAATAGAAGTATCATATCGTATCGCATGCATTGATTTAAAAAGTTGCATCATGGTTTTGGTTGTACTGGCACTTGTGTGTTGCTGACTTAGTTGTGTGTGACTTTGTTGCTTGATTGATATAGGGGTAAAAAGGATAAATTTTATTTGCAAAGAGAAGCATGGTATATTCTATTTCGTTATTTATTTATCTTATCACACTTGCTTCTCCGTGTATGATCACATGGTAAATATAAACAGGTTACTTGCTGGGCTACGTGTTGCTCATACTACACTTCCTCATTTTTTTTGCATATCCCCAGGATTACGAGTTAGTTTATATTGAGGACGATTAGAAGTGGGGCTATTGATGTTTGAGGCTTGAAGAAGAGATTTCGAGGGTTTTAGTTGAGACCTTATTTCATTGATTTAATTCAGATTTAGTTTTCTTCTCCTATTTCGACTTTGTAATACATTGGTTTATGAGACGTTGAGTTTTATGTATAAGTATTTATTTCGAGGTTTTAATTTATACTACTTCCACTAACATCGATTTACGTTATTTTGGTGATGTGTAATTGATCGTGTCGACGCCTTCTATTTTCCTTAGCGAAATACGGTGGATGGTCGTTTTGAGTACCAGAACTCAGGACAGGTCACTACTGGTCGTATCAGAGCGAGGAAGAGATTTTAAGGGTTTTAGTTGAGCCTTATTTCACTGATTTGATTCAGACTTAGTTTTCGTTTTCCTATTTCGACTTTGTAATTCATCAATTTTCAGGACATTGACTTTTACGGATGAGTATTTATTTCGAGGTTTTAATTTCTACTACTTTTGCTAACATTGATTTACATTATTATGCTGACATGTAATTGATCGTGTTGACGCCTTGTATTTTCCTTAGCAAAATAGGATGGATGAGTCGTTTCGAGTACTAGGGCTCGGGACGGGTCGCTACACCATTTCCCTTCCATGTCTTCAATCTTGCTCATCAATATTTCCATTTTGTTTGACAAGCTGATTAGTATTTTGGTTAGGTTTTCCATGGTGATGGACTGGTTTGGTATCTCAGATGTGCTGGAAGTAGAATTCCTACTCCCAAGGGTGTTCTCCATATGGTCCAAATTATCCCAGAAATAAAAACTGGAAAAAAGAAAAAAAGTACAGCTAACATAAAGCCGAAAGAGATGTGATTACATTTAGTAAAATAATTTTCTAGTGCCTTTCCATCTCGCATTTAGATTCACTTAATAAGCCTTTACCTCCCTTCTTTTAGTCTCACAATACACAAGCCTTTTTTCACTCTCTTGTGTTTCTTTCTCAAGATTACTAAGTTAGAACTAACACCATGTTGAGCAAAAACATGTTGGAGTCTTCAAATTCAGCTTATGTAGTCTTCTTCAAATGGAGGTACACACGGCAATGAGATTTTAGGTAGTTAAGACTAAAAATGGACTCAAACATAAATTGGACTCTCTAAGAATCAAAAGTAATGGGGCTGATCCAAAGATTCACTAAAGGGTTGTTTTGGACAATCTTTAGCTAAACTTGTTCAGGAATGCTATCAAAATATGTGTTCTTAATAATCTAAGATGCTCAAAACATTACAAAATATATAGGAATATATTTGGTTAAGTTTAGTAACTTGGGCCGTTAGGGTTGTTTGGAGGTAATGTGGTTTAGAAGGCAAAACCTGCAGAAAATTGAAGATCGCCGGTTCTGTAATACTAACTCAGCGATTGCAGCCTAGAACAAGGCAGCCAGCAAGTACAACAAATTCAAGATTCAACTTGAATTACAACCAAAACGATGAAACAAAGGAATTACAAATGAGTGATCAAAATAGAGAGATAACAAAGAGAGAGAATCAGAGGAAACTTGGAACAGAATTTCCATTCATTATTCTGGTGCAAAATGTCGAACACTTTGGTACAAAAAGGGACTAGAAATGCTCAAAATAACCGCCAGTTACCAATTTACAAGAATGTCCTTTCTCCTCAACTAAGCATCTTATTAACTAAAGGGCATAATAATCTTTTCACTCTATTTAAACCGTTCCCGCCTCAGCTCCTTCTTCTCCAGCATCTTCTTCTTCGCACCATCATCTTACACCTACTGCACCCTTCAATGTTACTCCTCTAATCCATGAACATTGCGTGTTCCACTTTGCCTCCTTTAACCGTCAAACTCATTCTCTTATTGATGAAACTGAATTTCTCTTCTCCTCATCAGCTCTGCCATCATCATCATCTTGCAGCTGCTTAGCCTCACATTCCTCTATGCTTTCAATACCCCCCTCAAGTTCAACTTGCCATATATGTTATATCCTCCTAGCATCCGCATCAGCTGAATAATCCTCTTATTATCCAGTGCTTTAGTGAAAATGTCATCCAACTGTAACTGAGTACGCACTGGCATCAATTTGATCGTCCCATCCAAAACTTTATCCCTCACTATATGACAGGCAATTTCAATATGCTTAGTTTGTTCATGGAATATAGGATTCTCAGCAATGTGTAATGTGTTTTCGCTATCACAAAACAATTCCACTGCTTCCTGCTCACCTAGTCCCAGATCTTTAGCCAAATACAAAAGCATTGTACTTCACAAACTGCAAGTGCCATTGCCCTATACTCCACTTCCCCAGAAGATCTTGACACTGTCGTTTGCTTCTTAGCTTTCCATGAAACCAATGCGCCTCCAAAGAACATATAGTACCCAGTAATCGATCTTCTGGTTTCATGGCACTTAGCCCAATCAGAATCAATGAATCCTTTCAGTTTCATATCACCATCATTAGGAAACAGGAGTCCCTGCCCAATTGTCCCCTTCAAGTACCTTAAGAGTCTATGCCCAGTCCTCAAGTGATCTTCTGTAGGACAATCAAGAATTGACTCAATTGTTGAACTGTGCAAGATATGTCTGTTCTGGTGATCGTCAAATAAATCATCTTGCCAACCTGTTTTCTGTAGTGTGTGATGTCTCTTAATAACTCTGAGTCATTGTGCATGAGTTTCACATGACTTTCGATTGGACTAACTGCTGGCTTGCATCCTAAGAATCCCATCTCCTCCAGTAGTTCCATCATGTACTTTCTTTGATTTATGTACAGTCCACTGCGCGATCTGGCCACCTCTATACCCAGAAAATACTTCAAACTCCTAGGTTCTTGATTTGAAACTCTGAGTCTAGTCTGGTCATGATATCCTCTATTACATCTAAATCTTCACAAGCAACAATCACATCATCTACATATACTAGTAATACGAGCAGACTCGCTCTGGCCTTCTTAGTAAACAAAGTGTAATCATTCCTTGACTGCACAAATCCTTGTGAAATCAGAAACTTCGTCAACTTGGAGTTCCATTCCCTGCTATCCTGTTTCAATCTGTACAAGGATTTCTGTAGCTTACAAACAAGCTGTGGCTTTGGTAATCTGATTCCCTGTGGAGGAGTCATATAAATTTCCTCATGAAGATCTCCATGTAAGAACACGTTGTTTACGTCTAATTGATGCACATGCCATCCATGTCTAGCCACCATTGCCAGCACCATTCTAACCGTGGCCATCTTTGCAACTGGCGAAAAGGTGTCCTGGTAATCCACTCCATATTGTTGGGTATAACCCTTAGCCACAAGCCTTGCTTTATATCTGTCCACTGATCTATCAGCTTTACGTTTTATTTTATATACCCACTTACACCCAATGGGCTTTTGGTCCTAAGGCAATGGAACCAGCTTTCAAGTGTTATTGCCCTCCAATGCTGCTATTTCCCTCTTCATGGCCAGTTGCCACTCAGGGTCACCAGAAGCTTCTGCATAAGAATTAGGTTTTGTGTGTGCTAATAACCAACGCATAAGTTCTATACTTAGGTGTTAGAAGCTCAAAAGTGAAGTACTTGTCCAAAGAATGAGGTGTGGTATAGGACTTAAGATGGCTTGAGGATTGATGGATTAAGGGCAGCGAGGCTTGATTGCAATAATATTGTTGTAGGTATGATGATGGCTTTTTGGTACGTTGAGGTCTGGAAAGGTTCAAGGGTATGCTGATGGAATCGATTGGAATGTTAACTGGAGGCGAGTTCATGTCATATGAAGGCACAAACACAGTATGATTATTGGAATTATTGGGGTTATATAGGCTATTGGTTGAGACGCTATAGGGAATCTTGGTATGTTCAGATGGAGCCTCAGGGCCATTATTAGGAAGAGACATAGGTCCAGCAGAAGAACGACAAATATCATTATCACTAGGCTGTGACTCATCAAAGTGTTGAGGTACATGTGCAGATGTAGGTGTGGACAGTAGTTGTGGATTGATGGTATGTTGATGTATAGTTGGAGGTGGGATTGTTGTAGTAGGTTCAGGATTAGGATGAGGATATGCCTCCCTAGCTGGATGACCAGATGAGTAGACACCGCTAAGTACATGATAAGGAACAGATTGTGGTTGGTTGAGGTGTAGAGAAGGATTTTGATTAGATACAGAGGATGATTGACTGAAGGGAAAAACATGTTCAAGGAATTCAACATCTCTAGTTATGAATACATCCATGGTTTTCAGATCTTGAAAAATATACCTCTCTGTATCATATGAAAGGCCCAAGAAAACGCACCTTCTGGCCCTGGCACTAAATTTGTCCTTGCTTGGGAGAAGGTTAGTTGCGTAGGTAAGGCATCCAAATATCCTGAGGTTTGAATATGTAGGATTTTTCTGGTAAAGGAGGTCAAATGGTGTACGATGATGAAGGATAGGAGATGGTGTGATGTTTATCAAATATGCAGCATGCTGCACGGAAAATCCCCAGTATATGATAGACATATTGGATTGAAACATTAAGGCTCTAGCTACTGATAAGAGATGCTGGTGTTTTCTTTCAACAATTCCATTTTGTTGAGGGGTATATGTGCAACTAGTTTGATGTTGGATGCCTTTTTCTGCGAAGTATGAATTTATTTTGAATTCAGCCCCATTATCTATTCTAATAGCCTTAATGGATTTGTTAAAATGCACAGATACAAAAGCATAGAAACTCTGAACAATGTTCCTTACTTCAGATTTTGCTTTTAACAGATATATCCAACAAAATCTAGTATGATCATCTACTATGGTAAGGAAGTATTTCTGATTATACAAAGTTGGGTGCTTATAAGGACCCCATATATCCATATGAACAAGGTCAAAAGGAAAAGGTTACAGAAGTTGAAACTGAGAAAGGCAGTCTTTTCTGCTTTGCCAAAGGGCATATACTGCAAGTGATAACATCATGAGACACTGTCACTTGAGAATCAATTTTATGTATTTCAGACGTCCTGGAAGCTGCAGGATGACCAAGTCTTGAGTGCCACAAAGCAGGAGTAAAAGGAAGGGTTGAACATGACTGGACAATTATGGTAGGGGAGAGATCTTTATCTTGACATGGCTGAAATGCTCCAGGTAAACGATAGAGGCCTTGAGTCACTCTAGCTAAACCAATCCTCTTTTTGGTCACATACTCCTGAAGAATACAAGTGTTTGAAGGAAAATGTACATCAATATCACCAGAATGTGTCAACTTACTCAATGACAATAAATTGAACGTAGAACAGGGTACATGTAGAGTATCATTGAGTGTGATCTGTGGGCTGAGTTTCATAGTGCCTAAGTGGGCAACTGTGGCAGATTGCTTATTAAGTAGTTTGACTGACATAGATGTTACTGGATGATGGGATTCAAAGATTGAGAGAGAAAAACAAATATGGTCAGTAGCACCCAAGTCAAGAACCCATACAGTCGAAGACTTACACAACACATTACCTTTATCCTTACCTGAAGCCTTGGTGAACTGAGCAGACATCACTTCATGATGGTCTCTTGATCCTCCTATCTCCCCTTGATTGCTTCTTGACTTCTCCTTATATTCTTGCAACATATTCAGTAACTGGGTGTACTGATCACGTGTAAGGCTAGAGCCAGCCTGTTGCATTGCACCACTAATTCTTTCATCATTCATCTGACCACCATCATACTCATTCTTTTCAAATTTTCTAAACTCCAGTTCAGCTGTTTCCTCATTGCTTACACAATTAATCTGATTTCTTGGCTTATACCCCGGAGGATAAACATATTTCTTGTAACACCTGTCAACAGTATGACCAGACATATTACAGTATGTACAGAGAGGCACATTGGCATTCCCTTGTCCACTCCGTCCATAATCCTTCTTAAAACCTCTGCAGAGGACTTATGCCATCCTGGGCCTGCTCCTCCACCACTTCCAGGTCTAGGTGCATAACTGCTGTACTTACCATTGTTGTTCACATTCGTAAATAGAGTGGGATTATTAACAAACTGAATCTGTGTGCCTGAATAGTTCAATTTCCTTTCAAGTTTCACGGCCATGGAGAATATAGTTTTGAGATCACGCAAGGGAACAAAAAGCAAAACTGTGATTTCACAGGTTCGAATTCATCATTGAGCCCCTTAATGAATTTGATGGCATAATCATCATGTACAAATTTATTAATCTGACTAGTCACATTGCAATGACATCTATTACAGGTGCAACTTGGTACAGACCTGAGCACCATAAGCTCTTCCTATACAACCTTCAATTTTGTGTAATACTCAGTCACAAAGGACTCAGCTTGCTTTATGGCGTAAAATGGTTCTTGTAAATCAGATAGCCTGAATGCATCAGCGTTCTCATACCTATGTTCAAGGTCATTCCAGATGTCAATCACATTGTCAAACCACATCACACTCTGTCCAATCGAGGGAATGACAGAGTTCACAATCCATAAAGCCACTATATTATTCGCTTTACTCCAAGTTGCATATCTTCGACTTCCTTCTGCAGGCTTAACAACAGCACCAGTGATGAAGCCTGTTTTGTTCTTCGATTCCAAGGCTCTTCTGAATGTTCTGCTCCATCCGTGATAGTTATTTCCATCAAGTAATGGATGCACCAAGACAAGTGACGTATTGTCACTTGGATGAATATACAATGGATCCTCAGATGGATCCATATTTGCTATGATAATAGGACTGTTCGAGATGCTGGGTGATTGCGCATCAGAATTCATGAATGTGCCAAAATTCATCCGCGATTAACACGAATGCTCTCATACCATGTAGAAAATTGAAGATCGCCGGTTCTGTAATACTAACTCAGCGATTGCAGCCTAGAACAAGGCAGCCAGCAAGTACAACAAATTCAAGATTCAACTTGAATTACAACCAAAACGATGAAACAAAGGAATTACAAATGAGTGATCAAAATAGAGAGATAACAACGCGAGAGAATTAGAGGAAACTTGGAACAGAATTTCCATTCATTATTCTGGTGCAAAATGTCGAACACTTTGGTACAAAAAGGGACTAGAAATGCTCAAAATAACCGCCAGTTACCAATTTACAAGAATGTCCTTTCTCCTCAACTAAGCATCTTATTAACTAAAGGGCATAATAGTATTTTCACTCTATTTAAACCGTTCCCGCCTCAGCTCTTTCTTCTCCAGCATCTTCTTCTTCGCACCATCATCTTACACCTACTGCACCCTTCAATGTTACTCCTCCAATCCATGAACATTGCGTGTTCCACTTTGCCTCCTTTAACCGTCAAAGTCATTCTCTTATTGATGAAACTGAATTTTTCTTCTCGTCATCAGCTCTGCCATCATCATCATCATGCAGCTGCTTAGCCTCACATTCCTCTATACTTTCAACAAAACCCATGTGCCTTACAATCCTTTCCCGAGTCTTGTAACACAATTCAATGGTATACCAATCAAGGATGAATATACCTTTTAAATGATGCAATTCGGAGGAGCATGATATCAAGTGTTTTTTCATACAAAAAAGAATGTATACAATCCTTCTTGATGTATCTTGATGGTGTTCAAGACAGCCTTTCCAATCTCAAATAATTTCTTGCAACCATAGTTTGGCTTGAAGGAATTTGTGTGAGCCGAATAAGAGTATTTTTTTCTTCGGTTAGGGCTTTGCGCCCACTTAGGGAACATTTAGGCAACTTTAGGAACCAAAATATATGTAATGTGTAGTGTGAGAGTGTGCTGGATGTTTGCGTGTGGGGGTAGACGGCTTTAGGGAATTTTAGGTTAGGGTTTGTGAAGCTAATGCTTTATGTTTTTTTTGGTTTGTTTACGCGGATGTGCACGAACTGGGGTTTGGCGTTTGGGGGTGTTGAAAGAATTTAGGGTTTGGAATCTGAAATCTCGAGTGTGGATGTACGGCAACAGGGGTTGGGGTTTGTCTTTGGAAATAGGATTTCGGTTGTATGGAAATAGGCCAACTAGGGTTGTGTTTCTTGAAGGAAGGGTTTGGCTCTTTGAGCTACAGTTTTGGCAGGAATGAATTAATGCACAAAGAACCACCAAGATTCACAATTTTTAACCACAAACACATCCAAAATTTCAACTAAGAGTTTCTTAGCAACAAGATTCAAGAATAATACTTGGTATCTTTTTGGCAAATAGTAAGCTTTATGTGTGGCCGATTCATATTAACTAGATGCAAGCCTTAAGTTTCAAGAATCATCAATATATCACAAGATAGGCAATATATGAGGATAAATAGCACATATACTGCAAGAGCGTCCAAGAAAAAGCGAAAGGTTATGGACTTTTTTTAGGCAAACCCTGTTAGGATGATTAGGGCTTTCACATGTTCTTGTATGCGGTGTCTTATGAATCAATTAGGCCGAATATAATTCAATCAAAAACAGCAGTGCACGTTCAAGAAAAAATGAATCAAGCCAAACAATTCAAGAAAGATAAAAAAAAGAAATGTATGTCGTTTTGGGCTTTATGAACGTATATGTGGATAGGATGTCGTGGCTGTTATTTTTGCATGTGCGGACTGAAATTTTGGGTACGGTTATGGGGCGGTGTGTTGGGTTGGTTTTTTTTTTTTTGCAGGTTCGATGATCAATGATGAGATGACCTGAATGAAAAAAAGTTAAAACAAAGATGCCGGAGGTACTGATACTAAATTGATACAAGCTTGGTACGTAAGATACGATCTTTCCTCGTTCTAAGAGTTTTCTCCACAAGATGCCATGTCTGATTGTCTAGAATGGTCTTCACCATCCTTGTCATGTGTTTTTTGTGTTGGATGTAAGCAAGATTCTTCACTTTCAAACGTGTTCATTGACAAAGAACGTTTCCAGCCTCGAGACGTGTTTTCAATGTTGAAGAATTCAAATCTTCCACAACGTTTGCTCAAGACATTGACATGGATTCTAACATTGATCAAAGATCAAGAACACAAGTAAAACTTGAAAGAATTATGATTTTGTACTGAAATATGTGAAATCTTATTCAGTGGTGTGTAAAACTGGCCGGATACAAGGATTTACATATGAGAAAAACCTAAACAAACCTAAGTTACAAAGGAAATATAAGAACCCTAAATAAACTTAACTTTTCCCAATATGCCTAACTTTCCACATGCCATCTTGATCTTCTAGATGTTGAGAAATATGTTTGGATGATTTTCAAAATTATGATTTGAAGTGATACATATTTAGATAATACCAAGGGATGTTATGAAAATTTCACATAAGATGTTATGAATGTTAAGGAGTTGAAATATATTAAATAAGTGAGAAAAATGACATCGATCACTGAGGTTTATACACTTCGATCAATCGACATCAATCGATCCATGTAAGAAAGAGGAAAATTAAAACCTTACTATGAGACATCGATCTCTACACCTGAGACACATCGATTGATCGATCGATGTAATACAAATTCAAAACCGAGACTTCACTGTGAGACATCGATCTCTCAAGCAGAGGCACTTCGATCGATCGATATCTAGGGTTTCTAGAAAACTTTTTTCTAAAATGTGATAGAATGATTGTTTTCATTTGCATATGTTTCAATATGTTTAATGTGATCTTATTAATTGTTTTTGATGATTATAATAATGTTTTATGACTAACATGCCTTGGAAGTTTCTAAAACTTACCAAAAAGGGCAAATGTGGTATTTTGAGTTCTTGTAGATACTTGATATGGAGAAAATCATACAAGGACTTTTTTATATCTTATTTATCATCACAAAGGTCTTGTTATATTTATTTCTGACCATCGGGGTCATTCTCGAAGTTTTCTATTGCCAGGAGTATTTTCGTCATTTTACTCCAAGGGTATTTTGGTCATTTCGCTCAAAGACTGCATTTGAGTTAGATATTATCTTTTTTATGGAGCTAATTTATAGTTTTCTTGAAGATTATATTATGGTAATCTATTTTATTTTCTTATTTGATGATATTATCGACACCGGCATGATATGCCACATTTTTTGATGTCACATTCTATCATTTTCTTGAAGACTTTTATGATTATATTATTGGAGGTTATTACTCATACTTTTGCATATAATTTGAGGGCATTCTTGGTACAAAATTTACCACACCTTAGAAGGAGAAAAATATGAGAATTTTGAACGTATGTTGACAAAGTCTTGTCAACTTTATCTACTTGTTTCTCTTCAACAAATCTGAGTTTGTACACATATATATGACTTTAAAACGTTGTTATCTATCGTTTTAATCATTTTATGACTTGTGCACAAGTGGACCAGCCAAATACAAGCTAGTTGGCAAAAATAGCCAACTTGGAATTTCCTTTTGAAACCAACGGTCATATGGTAGCTGTTGGAGCTGATTTTATACAAAATTTTCAGCCATCACATGGCCTATTCTTGTTCTGAGAAATTGAGGGTTTCTTTGTAGAATATGCAGTCTATATTATCTTCATTTTGCAAAGAATTTCACAACATATTTGAGGTGGAAATTTCGGTTAATTTGAAGTGCAAGGTGGACCAATCATTCTTCTTGAATTTTCCAAGTGTACAAGGTGTTTAGGTGGCCATCCAATAAAGTGAAGACACTTAAGCTTTGGTGATGACGACATTGACACACTAACATTCTTATCTTCAAGGCTCATTTCACACTATAAATAGGAGGAAAGGTGAAGAAGCAAAGACACATAACTTGAGAGCAAACTTGAAGAATACTATTTGGATATTTTCTCCATTCATATTTCATGTTCATACTTTGTGTATCTAAGATTTTCCATTGATAGTTTTTGTAAAGCTACACTATACACCTCTTGTTTCATATTTTGTAAGATTGATTAGCCAATTTTATAAGGCTGCATCAATAGGTGTTTGAGGTGTTACAGCCAAAGTTGCTTAGAGGTGATTATCCAAGTTTTGAATAGGGATGGTGTATAACCCAAGGACCAAGCTTGGTTCTTCTTATATGGTGTTTGATTTATAGTAAAATCCAAGGAAAGATGTTCCTTGGGACTGGAGTCACATTGACCAAACCAGGATAAATTTTTGGTGTTTTTGTCTTGCTTCTACTTTTCTACATTCGTCCCGTTTTTCACTGCAATTTTCACCGAACTTCACATGACTTAAAAAAATAGCAAAACATTTTCAAGATTCATGAATTTTGGTGGAGTTAACTTCAGGCTGTTAATTTTCATTTGCAACAAGAATAAATCGATTTGAGCAAAGGAAAGTTAGTCTTCAAGTCTTTGAAATATAACTGCTCCATTTTGGCTACAATCCGACCAGTTTATTAGAAACATTGATTTTATTAATCACAATTTCAAGTCAAGACATTTTGGAAACTTAAACTAGACATCCTAAGGAGTATTTTGACATAAAGATCAACTTTTTTGGCTGAGTAATAAAAGAGACATAGGTTTTCAAAGTTCAACAACTTTCTGTCCAATACTGTTCAGATTGACCATCTGAATCTTTTTATTTGTTTGAATGGCCAAACAATTTTATTTTTATCTCATTTTTGGATAGTGCATAATCAAGACATTGAATTTGATTTTTGAAAAATTTCATAATTTTTAGAGTTGTGAACAGTAACTTGTGAAATTTTCAAATACGGATACTGAATCTGAGTAGCTCTCAAATTCTATTCTGAGAGAACTTTTTTAAGGGTAGTAGTGTAATTTCTGCTAACCACTATTCATCCCCCCTTTAGTGGTGTTTTTTGTAGGTGTTACAGTCCAAAAATTGGTGTCAGAGACAGGCCAACACTATTCTAAGAAGCGACGTTAACACCACACTAAGTAGACAAAGTCAAGACGCAAGAGTTCATTATAGCCTGCACATCCCAAATCAAAGGTTTGGAGCATTTGTATCCACTTGATTAAGATTCAAGTATTCATCTAAAACCATACATCATGTCATCAATCTATTATAAAGGAGTGTACTCAAAGTCTACGAAAGAGGTAACATCTATTCCGAATTTTGATTCTTATAACGAGATGACTTTCGATGAAATATATGAAGAATTATTAAAAATCCATGCACATTGTAAAAGGCTATCTAAAAAGAAAAAGAAACTAAGCGAAGAAAATGACAAGTTGAAGGCGTCCATCTAGGAATTTTCCGATCAATTAGAATCTTTTAAACAAAAGTCTACTATACTCTTGACTCTTTAGAGATTAAAATTGAGTCATATTCGAAAAATGAACAAACATTAAAAATCAAAAATAGCATGTTAAAAGCTAAAGTAGATAGTTGTGAAAATGAGATAGCGCGACTTAAATCTTTTAACTAGCTTAGAAAAAATGATGGAACAATTTAAATATGGAACCAATATATTAGATACATTAATATCATCACAAAAATATGGAAATGATAAAACAGGATTATAATATAAAATATAAAATATCAAGGTATATAAAATACCAAGTTTGTTTCATCTAGTATAAAACTATCTTACAAGGCAACTGAAATAAATTCAACTTTGTATATTGCTAAGGTCAAAACGCAACATGTACCCACAAAAGAAACTCGGCAAAGTTGTGCATCTAGAAATCATAGAAATTATGCCTATATGTATACAAATGTGTCTAGACAAAATAAAATGCAACCAACTCATTATAATGCATATAGACCTAATCATAGGCAATTATCGTATTTTTCTTATAAGACTTATAGGAATGCATATGATTATACGTACATCAAAATCAACATAGAACTTATAAACCAAGATATAACATGTATGACAATGTATCTTCTTTTAAATGGAATGGACAAGTACATGTTAATTCTTTGTATTCAACTTGTAAAATTGCTGAATATGTGCCTCGAAGGTTCATCCAAGTTTGGATATCCAAAGGGTACATAAAAAAGGATGTTGCCCCTAGCATTCAAGGACCCAAATAAAGGGTACCTAAAACTTTATCTCCTTTGTAGGTAAATAGTAAAGAAGACAAGAAGGAGACAAAGCAAAAGAATCTAAAGATAGCGGGTGTCTAAGACATACGATGGGCAACTAAGGCTGTTCTGCGAACCGAACCATTTGTAAACTGTTCATATTCGTTTGTTAATTTTACTTAAATGAGCCAAATTTGAACACCTATTTTGGTTAGTTTAGTTAAACAAGCCAAATTATTCACAAAGTGTTTGACTCGCTTAAACAGTTATAGTGTTATCGAGCCAAAATCGAACTAATTTTAAACCTCGTTTAACTAAATGAACCAAGTTGAATAGTTCGTTTAGCTAAAAAATCTGAAATTCGAAAACGTAGCATTCGGCTTGGCTCGGTTCGTTAGCACCCCTACAGGAAACCCCAAGATATTCACCAAGCTGAAACCAATAGAGAATGGAGAAAAAGTAAACTTTGCTGACAACAACCAAGGCCGGGTTGTTGGAAAATGAACAATTGGCGACCCCAACACATTTAAAATAAGAAATGCGGTGTTAGTAAATCTTTCTTACAATTTACTTAATATTTCGCAGCTTATTGACTGTGGATACCATGTTTCTTTTCTCCCTACTTCTTGTGATATAATAAATGCAAAAGGAGAAATTGTATGAAAAAGAAATAGGGATGGTAAGTTTACACACTATCACTAAATAACATGTTAGATGCTACGATTAAATGTTTAATATCACATGACATAGATGTAAGCTTATGGCATATACGACTACGCCATATAGAGATGTCGACCATTGAAAAATTATCTAGGAAGAACTTAATTAGAGGAATGCGTAAACTATACTTAGATAATTTTCAACTTTGTGAATTTTGTATTAAAGGAAAACATATAAAAAAAACATTGAAACCAAAACATGAAGAGAGTACTAGTCATGTACTAGAATTTCTTCACTTAGACTTATTTAGTCCAAGTAGGACAAGAAGTCTAGGTGAAAACTACTATGTGTGTGTCCTAGTAGATGATTACTCACAATACACATGGACATTGTTCTTAACACACAAAGACGATGCTCCATTAGCAATCGAAAATCTTATTAAGAAACTTGAAAATCTTTAAGAAGAACATGTTAAAAGAATTAGGAGTTATAGAGGTGGAGAATTTAAAAACAAAGATGTAGTCAAGTTGTGTTAATTAAATGGAATTAAACATGAATTCTCACCACCTAAAACACCATAACTCAATGGAGTTGTTGAACGTAAAAATAGAAAATTCAAGAAATAGCTAGAACTATGTTATGTGAAAACAAAGTACCCAGATATTTATGGGCAATTAGAAAAAGTTAAATAAAACATCTTATGAGTTATTAAACAACAGACAACCTAAGGTAGATTATCTTAGAGTTTTTGGTTGTAAACGTTTTGTGCTTAATACTAAAGATAATCTAGACAAATTCAAACAAAAGTCTATTGAGTGCATATTTGTTGGATATTCGCACTGTCGGCATGTAGTACCTCTTGAACTCATCCTGAAATTAGATCGAAGGGAGCGGTGGTTTTGGTCGTGCTACGCCACCACTCCTCTGCATCTCCTTGTAGAAGAATCTCAGGCTCGAATGTGGTGGTGGTGGGGGCGGTGCCTGCTAATTCAGCGGCTGCTGCTGCTGTGGTTAGGTGGTGGTCATTGTGACTATGGCATCCGCAAGTGCTTAGGGGATAAGCCCCTGATTCTGGTGGTTATTACTGACTTGTTCACGTCTTGTCGGCATTTTCTGGTATTGAGAACAATCAAAAATATTCATTCATTTATACTGGGTACGAATGACGATGATGATTCAAATAAATCAAGAGCATGTAGGTGTTATAGTCCAGCATCTAGAAAGATAATTTAATCTATACATGTCAAATTTAATGAGAATGCGTGTAGCGCCCCGCACCCGGGCCTCGTCCGGATACGGTGCACCCGCCGTACTTCACTAAGGAGAGTACAAAGCGTCATGCATAACATACGAAAATCCATATTATAGTCATGGATTCCTATGTTAACGTTTAACATGACAGTAAAATTTTGGCAGAATTAAAACTTTCCAAATTAAACATGCATTACGAAATAACTAAGTCCCCAAAGTAGCAGTACCACAAAATAACATAACCGACAATCCAGAGAGTGTAGACATAATCATAATACAATTCGTCTTGGCAGCACAAAAGTCCTTAAGCTTAGCCCTCTTCATATCTCCTCGCCTATGGATATGGTACCCTCGGCTCATCTTCGATCCAATTTATCTTGGCATTATCTGGGGGGGGGGGAAATAAAGTGTGAGTGATAAAAATCACCCAGCAAGAATACAATAAACGACCATGAAATACATAAAGGGTCATAACATGAATGTATTACCCCCCGAAACCCCACATAATCGTAATTCGTACCTGATCTTAAATCCTGAGCTTGCTTAATGAATAAACGACCATGAAATACATAAAGAGTCATAACATGAATGTATTACCCCAAAAACCTCGAATAATCGTAATTCATACCTGATCCTAAATCCTGAGCTTGCATGAGGTCAGCTTAAGCATGTTTTTAGGTAACGCTATACCAATAGTAACTTATAAACATTAACTGTAACATGCAACATGTCTTCATGATCGTGAGTTATGCAATATGCAATGCATGATGTCATGTCATGCCATGTCAAAACATCATTTTGGTCCCATACAATAACATGTCAAAAAAACAGAGTGTCAGATCAATTAACCCCGGATCTGAGCGGGTCCAGAACAGATATCAGATCAATTAACCCCGGATCTGAGCGGGTCCAGAACAGATATCAGATCAATTAACCCCGGATCTGAGCGGGTCCAGAACAGATATCAGATCAATTAACCCCGGATCTGAGCGGGTCCAGAACAGATATCATATCATCAGACCAATTAACCCCGGGTCTGGAGTCGGGTTAGTAGCATGCTTGGCCGGCAAAGGAATCATGAAGCTTTCTTTAAAACATGGGACCGTAAAAACTTTTCATGCATAATGAAAAGATAATCACTTGTAAAACTTTCTTGCATCATAAAATCCATAAAAATCAGTTTCATGCTCATGCATGATACATGCCGTGATATGATATGCAAGCCATGACATGAATAATCGTATACAATTCTTATAACATGTCAACGTACATGAGTTTGGAAAATATTTCCAAGTCTTTTACTTCATTTACAAAGGACGGTTAGGCTAACCATTTTGGTCCACTTCCGCAACTCTTTCGTCACAAGTACGTTAGGTGAAATCATAGATACAAGTCGTAGAATTGGGAATTATTTTAAATAACCATAAAGGGCTTACTTACTTACTTTACGATCCATCTTAATTGCTGAGGCTGAGCTGACAGATTTTACTAAAAATTCAATTGTGGCAAATCCGTAATGCAGTTTCCAGAAATTCCAACTCGTATACGTCATAAACATATGGGACTAGTATCATACCGAAATTCAGCCCATTTGCATGTCTCTAAGTCCCTTTTTTTAAGCCTGGAAAGTCGTTACAAATTTCAGGGTGGTTCCAGTAATTTCTATTGAGCAGTTTTACCAAATAATTCATTAAAAATAATCTAGAACTTGTTTTGCTGAAATTCCAACTGGCATGTCTTATAGACTCATAGAGTTATTATCATGCCAAAAACCAGCTTTATTGGTTATTCACAAGGTCCCTTTTCAAGTCAGTGAAAAGAAGTCATTATTCTGCTCAATTCCCGTTTTCATGTCTGACCAGTCTTACCAAAATATTTATTAAAAATAAACCATAGCTCCTTTTACCAAAATTCCAGCTGGAATCTCTACTATACTCATGGGGCTAGGTTTGTGCCAAAAATCAGAGTTATTGAAGGTCCAAAAAGTCCTCTTTGAATTCGTTGAAGTCAATGGTCAATTCTGCCTAGCTCCAGAATTTTCTGCTGGAGCGGTTTTACCGCGTAATTTCTTAAAATTAATTCTTAACTTATTTTAACATAATTCCAACTCATACATATCATAAACTTGTAATAATAGCATCCTACCGAAAATTAACTCATTTTCATGTCCCTAAGATTCGTTTTTTTGAGTCTACTAACTTGTTACTTAATTTCTGCTCTGTCCCAGCATTTCTCATTGGGCAGTGTTACCAATTAAATCATTACAATTAATCCACAACTTGTTTTACCATGATTCCAGCTGGGGTATTCACAGCACATCTGGTGTTAGCATCCTGCCAAAAATCAGATTTATTGAGCCACTACAAGGTCCTTTTTCATGTCAGTCAAAAGAGAAGCAGTTCTGCTCAGTTCCAGACTTTTCAGTCTGAGCAGCTTTACCAAATTTTTTTATTAAAAATATTCTACAACTCCTTTTTCAAAAATTCCAACTTGCACATTTCCTATACACATAATGGAGTCATCAAACCGAAAATTAGCCTTTTTGAACATCCTCAAGATCTCTTTTCATGCCATGCAAAACGTTACATCATTCAGTCATGTTCCAGAATTTTCAGCCTGAGCAGTCTCACCATTTATTTTATGAAAATTAAACCATAACTTATTTTACCAAAATTCCAACTCTCAGCTCTTCTATACACATGGGGCTAGATCTGTGCTAAAAACCAGATTTATTGAAGGTTCAAAAGACCCTTTTTAAATTCGTTAAACATAGTGGTCAATTCTGCCCTGCTCCAGAATTTTCTGCTGGAGCAGTTCTACTAAATATTTTATTAAAAATAATCTATAACTTATTTTGACAAAATTCCAACTCTCACTTGTGCTACACTCATAAGGCTAGCTTGGTACCTAAAATTAGCATCATTGAAGGTCTGTAAGGTTGGTTCTCAGGCCGTTGAAGATGCCATCCTGTTCTGCCTAGCTCCAGTAGTTTGAGATTTTGTCATTGGTTCAAGTCAAAGGTCCACCCTTTCATCTTGTTCTTGCAAGATATATTACTAATCACTACTTAAACCTTAAATCATCTCAAAACAGCCTTGTAACTAGATGCATGTCATAAAAGACTCCATCTTTGAGAGAATAAGCCACATGCAATGCAAGGTTCTTAAGAAATCTATAAGATATAATCTCAAACTTAGGACATTCAACTAAAGATTAAATCTTAAGAATTTCTAAGCATTCAAGTCACAAACTCTTTACATAAATCATGAGAGATCATTGTAAACTTGCCTCTTTTATGCTAGAAACCTCCCTCTAGCTTGAATCTTGGATGAAATGAAGTGAAGTCTCCCTCCACTTCCTCATACCCCACGGTTTTTGGAGGAGAAAAAGAAGGTATGTTAGCTATTATGTTAAGTGAAGAATGTAGCTAAATTGAGGCTAGATTTGCTTACCAAGATGAGTCTTGAATGGAGGTTGAAATGAATCCAACCCACCAAGAAGTTGGCTTCTCTGAATAGCTTGAAGGATCTTCACCTAGTGACCACTTGAAGGTCACGTTTTTTAGCAAGAAAAGAAGGATACCAATGTAAGCTTCATCCTTTGAAATATAGGACTTACTTAGAAGATTCAACATTCAACTTACCTAGATGAGTTCTTGGGGCTTGAAGATGAAACTTGAATTGATTTCTTGGCTCCAAGGGGTGTGGCCGAAATTTAAAGTGTAGAGGGAAGGAAGCTCCTCAAGTGTTGGCTTGTTGAAGAGGAGTCTCAAGATGGGTTTGAAGTGAGATGTTTCTTGTGTTATTTAAAAATCAAGGGGGCATGGGGAAGGGGCATAACCGATTGCATGGAGGGAGGAGAGAAGGGGAACCTAGGCTAGGTAGCTTCAAGCTTTTTCTCCCTCTTTTTGCATGCTTGTCTTGCATGCAACATTTTTTTATTATTTCTTTGCATGCATGTTGATTATTTTGTTTTTATAATTATTATATAACTATATATTTAAGCATTATTTGGAATGATGTAGAGAATTCTAGATTCTCTATGGTCTTAGCCGAAATTCTTGGGTGTTTGGGGGGTATTTTGTTATTTCATGTATTCTATTGTTTTATTTATTTTATTCTATTCTATGATTATCATGTATATGTATGTCGTAAGAGGTACAATGTGCAAATCCCTTAAACTTGTATAAATGTTCATGTATACGTAAGTAACCACGCCTATGTGTACATTAGGTACTAGTGTATATATATATGTATACATATGCTTCTTTATACACGCATATATATGTATACACGTATACATGATAACCTATATGTATATATGGGTCCATACGTGTGTATCTTAGACGTATATATGTATGTATCTTAGTATGCACACGCATACATATATGTTTCACACCCTTATACACCAACGTAAATATATTTTAATGTGTATAGTTCTTATAACTATATATATTTCATGTATCACTTTCTTGAATCCCCTTATTTAATTATTTAGTATCATCTCAGAAGTAAATAGGGTTAAGCTAGCTTAAGTAACACGCGCTTAAAGAAATTATCGCTTTCATTCAGTCACTTATTCATAGTTCCATGTACATGTTTGTTGGGGTACAACATCCTCCCCCCCTTATCATAAGTTTCGTCCTCGAAACTTCAGAACTAGTCAAAAAGATGAGGCATCAACTCCTCACGTTGTCTTCCGTTTCCCATGTGGCTTCTTCTTTAAGTAAATAAGATCGCATAAAGCGTATGTTTAGTTTTCTCAGAACAGCTTTGTTCCTTTCATCCTAGAGGTCTCATCAAAACTTGTTCTAATTCTCGAAAGGTGTTGTCGTAACCCATCCCATATCAAGCACTCGCAACCTCGATACTATGTACTTGATAATGATATCCATTTCGTGTAATCTTGACCGTAGCAGGCTTATAACTTCCTTTTACATAAGAAATGATCAACTAGGCAGGGATCATTAACTCTGAGGTATAGACCATTCGCTCTTTTCCATAAACGTCCTTTCAGTGATCATGTAACTGTCATCCTATTTACGACATAGCTTCCAAAGACACCTGGGATAATCCCCATAAGGTACACATACCAAGATCTTCATAAAGTATGTCCCGTATCCATCTGTCTTGCTGTTTGCCTTATTGCGTACTAACTCTTACCCCTTCTTGTGATCATCTCATAGCATCGAACTAGAAGTTGGGGTTCTCCTTTGAAACTTATATTCCCTTAATGACGTTTCAAATCATCCTAAGGTGGCCCGTTCTCTTAAAACATGGTTTTCATAGTCATGACCTATTCCCCGCATAGTGCAATAAAACGAGTACAAGTGCTAATAGTGACGCATCATGACGAAGACCCTGCGTCCCATACACAGTGTCATACTTAGTAATGTTATCACTAATAATCTTACCTACTTGCTTGTAGTCTACTAATCATAACCCAAGGAAACTATCATAATCACTCCCTCTTGGTTAATAGAAAGTAGAGCAGAGGACATAGGTATCTTACACTTATTAGGCATAACTTGGTTGTTTCTTGTCATCCGCATAGACTAACCTTATATGGTTACGGTTTCCACTTCTACTTCGTTTGCTTGTTAATTCGTTTCTTTCATTCTTTCGTCCCCTTACATGGCATTCTGCTCCATAGCGGCCCTCCAATAATTCACCAAAGGTCCTTGAATACGATTTAACTTAACCTAATTGGATTTGGTAGAATAAACCTTTCATCTCTTATAATTAAAGGAACATACTGTCCCCAAGTAATGAATGAGTATGGAAATGCCTGGCCCTTGTCTCAATGAGTTAAATTCCGACAACGATATTCCTTCAGGGTTAGTACGATGTAATTGAACTATCATGATTATGTACTATTGGAGTTTCCTTCTTTTCATGACAGAAGTCCTTAAGTCCTGATTGTGATCCATACTCTTTCTTTCGATAAACATCCTTCTGTTGGCCATAAAAGCGGTTCCATCGGTGTTAGAAATTTCTTCCCTAAGATTACATATGTGATGACTCGTACCTTAATTTGAGATTGGACTCTTATAGAATGGTGAAGCCCCAATCTCTCGCCAAGTCCTACTTGACTCATCCGTTTCGTCGACACGCCGGATCCGTAATAATCGAGCCTAGGGTCGAAGTCCTTCCTGGGAATTTATGTCGTTTCGTGGTGTTCTTGTTCCTTACAGACTCTATGTTTTCCCAAAGTGGTCAACAAATCCTTGATCCTAGGCAAATGGTATTTATCCTCCATGGACACCTTCTTGAGCTCCGACTATTATGGTAATAATCCAATCTTTACGAGCAATTTGATACTTATCCTAGTTTTTTACACTTTATTTGAGTTACCTTATCGCATTGCTCTAATGACCGTTTATACCTGGCTAAAAGACATAATAAAACATAGGTACTTCAGATTTAAATTAGGCAGTCGGGAGTACCTGTTACGATTTGAGGTCTCAGGCACTGCTGAATCAGACATTCTTTCACCCAGGTTAGCGTTCTTGGTTATCTCTTTATTATCTCTCAGTGGACGTGGTCGCCACCTCCTGTTTCGTTCCTTAAGTCCTTTATTTTGTCCTTCCATTAGTTTAATATCGTGTTCCGCTCTGTAGTAGTCCTCCAGTAATTCCTCGAAAGTCCTAGAATATGCATTAGCTAGCAGAATCTTAATCCGGAAGTCTAGACCTCGCATGAATCTGATTACCTTAAGCTCCCCGTCTTCCATGATCAAGGGAACATAGCGGCCCAATGTAGTAAACCGACGAGCGTACTCTGAGATAGTGATACCTGGTTCTTGTCTTAAGGTGTCAAATTCCTCAACCCTCGTCATGATTAATTCTGTAGAGAGGAAAAACTCACAAAACTCCTCTAGAAACCTTGCCCAAGTCACCGGTCGGGGCAATGGCTGGATACAAGTTCTCCACCACAGGCTGGCCTTGCCAATCAAAAATGGCCGGACAATTAGTGTCTTTACCTTCTCAGGTACTCGTATCAGCAAGAAGGTACTTTCGACTTCATCAAGCCATTTTTCCGCTTCCTCGGGACTAGATTCTCCGCCAAATTCTGGGATATGTGCTCTTACTAGCTGCCGGTAATAAAACCCAGCGCTGCCCGGGGGTGAAAGTGACAATGCTTGCTCGTTAGTCTGTGATGCCATCTGCACTTATGGTTTTAATGTCTATTTAGAATGTCAGAATTAAAATCAATTGAATTTGACTAAGGACCAAAATTGAAAACTCTTAAGTAAAGGAGATAAAAGGACACATCTTATGTCATAGACTTAGCTTTCATAGTTTAGGATTAGTTATTAAATCATATCCTAAACCCGGTCTAAGTGGTCCTATTCTAAGGTCGCCACTCATCTAAGATCATGACTTAGGTCTACAATCAAACTTAGGTTGCTAAGATCATAACTTAGTCCTACGTTCTGCCCGTAATCTAGAGCCTGGTCTCTGATACCACCTGTAGCGCCCCGCACCCGGGCCTCGTCCGGATACGGTGCACCCGCCGTACTTCACTAAGGAGAGTACAAAGCGTCATGCGTAACATACGAAAATCCATATTAGAGTCATGGATTCCTATGTTAACGTTTAACATGACAGTAAAATTTTGGCAGAATTAAAACTTTCCAAATTAAACATGCATTACGAAATAACTAAGTCCCCAAAGTAGCAGTACCACAAAATAACATAACCGACAATCCAGAGAGTGTAGACATAATCATAATACAATTCGTCTTGGCAGCACAAAAGTCCTTAAGCTTAGCCCTCTTCATATCTCCTCGCCTATGGATATGGTACCCTCGGCTCATCTTCGATCCAATTTATCTTGGCATTATCTGGGGGGGGGGGGGAAATAAAGTGTGAGTGATAAAAATCACCCAGCAAGAATACAATAAACGACCATGAAATACATAAAGGGTTATAACATGAATGTATTACCCCCAGAAACCCCACATAATCGTAATTCGTACCTGATCTTAAATCCTGAGCTTGCTTAATGAATAAACGACCATGAAATACATAAAGAGTCATAACATGAATGTATTACCCCAAAAACCTCGAATAATCGTAATTCATACCTGATCCTAAATCCTGAGCTTGCATGAGGTCAGCTTAAGCATGTTTTTAGGTAACGCTATACCAATAGTAACTTATAAACATTAACTGTAACATGCAACATGTCTTCATGATCGTGAGTTATGCAATATGCAATGCATGATGTCATGTCATGCCATGTCAAAACATCATTTTGGTCCCATACAATAACATGTCATAAAAACAGAGTGTCAGATCAATTAACCCCGGATCTGAGCGGGTCCAGAACAGATATCAGATCAATTAACCCCGGATCTGAGCGGGTCCAGAACAGATATCAGATCAATTAACCCCGGATCTGAGCGGGTCCAGAACAGATATCAGATCAATTAACCCCGGATCTGAGCGGGTCCAGAACAGATATCATATCATCAGACCAATTAACCCCGGGTCTGGAGTCGGGTTAGTAGCATGCTTGGCCGGCAAAGGAATCATGAAGCTTTCTTTAAAACATGGGACCGTAAAAACTTTTCATGCATAATGAAAAGATAATCACTTGTAAAACTTTCTTGCATCATAAAATCCATAAAAATCAGTTTCATGCTCATGCATGATACATGCCGTGATATGATATGCAAGCCATGACATGAATAATCGTATACAATTCTTATAACATGTCAACGTACATGAGTTTGGAAAATATTTCCAAGTCTTTTACTTCATTTACAAAGGACGGTTAGGCTAACCATTTTGGTCCACTTCCGCAACTCTTTCGTCACAAGTACGTTAGGTGAAATCATAGATACAAGTCATAGAATTGGGAATTATTTTAAATAACCATAAAGGGCTTACTTACTTACTTTACGATCCATCTTAATTGCTGAGGCTGAGCTGACAGATTTTACTAAAAATTCAATTGTGGCAAATCCGTAATGCAGTTTCCAGAAATTCCAACTCGTATACGTCATAAACATATGGGACTAGTATCATACCGAAATTCAGCCCATTTGCATGTCTCTAAGTCCCTTTTTTTAAGCCTGGAAAGTCGTTACAAATTTCAGGGTGGTTCCAGTAATTTCTATTGAGCAGTTTTACCAAATAATTCATTAAAAATAATCTAGAACTTGTTTTGCTGAAATTCCAACTGGCATGTCTTATAGACTCATAGAGTTATTATCATGCCAAAAACCAGCTTTATTGGTTATTCACAAGGTCCCTTTTCAAGTCAGTGAAAAGAAGTCACTATTCTGCTCAATTCCCGTTTTCAGGTCTGACCAGTCTTACCAAAATATTTATTAAAAATAAACCATAGCTCCTTTTACAAAATTCCAGCTGGCATCTCTACTATACTCATGGGGCTAGGTTTGTGCCAAAAATCAGAGTTATTGAAGGTCCAAAAAGTCCTCTTTGAATTCGTTGAAATCAATGGTCAATTCTGCCTAGCTCCAGAATTTTCTGCTGGAGCGGTTTTACCGCGTAATTTCTTAAAATTAATTCTTAACTTATTTTAACATAATTCCAACTCATACATATCATAAACTTGTAATAATAGCATCCTACCGAAAATTAACTCATTTTCATGTCCCTAAGATTCGTTTTTTTGAGTATACTAACATGTTACTTAATTTCTGCTCTGTCCCAGCACTTCTCATTGGGCAGTGTTACCAATTAAATCATTAAAATTAATCCACAACTTGTTTTACCATGATTCCAGCTGGGGTATTCACAGCACACCTGGTATTAGCATCCTGCCAAAAATCAGATTTATTGAGCCACTACAAGGTCCTTTTTCATGTCAGTCAAAAGAGATGCAGTTCTGCTCAGTTCCAGGCTTTTCAGTCTGAGCAGCTTTACCAAATTGTTTTATTAAAAATATTCTACAACTCCTTTTTCAAAAATTCCAACTTGCACATTTCCTATACACATAATGGAGTCATCAAACCGAAAATTAGCCTTTTTGAACATCCTCAAGATCTCTTTTCATGCCATGCAAAACGTTACATCATTCAGTCATGTTCCAGAATTTTCAGCCTGAGCAGTCTCACCATTTATTTTATGAAAATTAAACCATAACTTATTTTACCAAAATTCTAACTCTCAGCTCTTCTATACACATGGGGCTAGATCTGTGCTAAAAACCAGATTTATTGAAGGTTCAAAAGACCCTTTTTAAATTCGTTAAACATAGTGGTCAATTCTGCCCTGCTCCAGAATTTTCTGCTGGAGCAGTTCTACTAAATATTTTATTAAAAATAATCTATAACTTATTTTGACAAAATTCCAACTCTCACTTGTGCTACACTCATAAGGCTAGCTTGGTACCTAAAATTAGCATCATTGAAGGTCTGTAAGGTTGGTTCTCAGGCCGTTGAAGATGCCATCCTGTTCTGCCTAGCTCCAGTAGTTTGAGATTTTGTCATTGGTTCAAGTCAAAGGTCCACCCTTTCATCTTGTTCTTGCAAGATATATTACTAATCACTACTTAAACCTTAAATCATCTCAAAACAGCCTTGTAACTAGATGCATGTCATAAAAGACTCCATCTTTGAGAGAATAAGCCACATGCAATGCAAGGTTCTTAAGAAATCTATAAGATATAATCTCAAACTTAGGACATTCAACTAAAGATTAAATCTTAAGAATTTCTAAGCATTCAAGTCACAAACTCTTTACATAAATCATGAGAGATCATTGTAAACTTGCCTCTTTTATGCTAGAAACCTCCCTCTAGCTTGAATCTTGGATGAAATGAAGTGAAGTCTCCCTCCACTTCCTCATACCCCACGGTTTTTGGAGGAGAAAAAGAAGGTATGTTAGCTATTATGTTAAGTGAAGAATGTAGCTAAATTGAGGCTAGATTTGCTTACCAAGATGAGTCTTGAATGGAGGTTGAAATGAATCCAACCCACCAAGAAGTTGGCTTCTCTTAATAGCTTGAAGGATCTTCACCTAGTGACCACTTGAAGGTCACGTTTTTTAGCAAGAAAAGAAGGATACCAATGTAAGCTTCATCCTTTGAAATATAGGACTTACTTAGAAGATTCAACATTCAACTTACCTAGATGAGTTCTTGGGGCTTGAAGATGAAACTTGAATTGATTTCTTGGCTCCAAGGGGTGTGGCCGAAATTTAAAGTGTAGAGGGAAGGAAGCTCCTCAAGTGTTGGCTTGTTGAAGAGGAGTCTCAAGATGGGTTTGAAGTGAGATGTTTCTTGTGTTATTTAAAAATCAAGGGGGCATGGGGAAGGGGCATAACCGATTGCATGGAGGGAGGAGAGAAGGGGAACCTAGGCTAGGTAGCTTCAAGCTTTTTCTCCCTCTTTTTGCATGCTTGTCTTGCATGCAACATTTTTTTATTATTTCTTTGCATGCATGTTGATTATTTTGTTTTTATAATTATTATATAACTATATATTTAAGCATTATTTGGAATGATGTAGAGAATTCTAGATTCTCTATGGTCTTAGCCGAAATTCTTGGGTGTTTGGGGGGTATTTTGTTATTTCATGTATTCTATTGTTTTATTTATTTTATTCTATTCTATGATTATCATGTATATGTATGTCGTAAGAGGTACAATGTGCAAATCCCTTAAACTTGTATAAATGTTCATGTATACGTAAGTAACCACGCCTATGTGTACATTAGGTACTAGTGTATATATATATGTATACATATGCTTCTTTATACACGCATATATATGTATACACGTATACATGATAACCTATATGTATATATGGGTCCATACGTGTGTATCTTAGACGTATATATGTATGTATCTTAGTATGCACACGCATACATATATGTTTCACACCCTTATACACCAACGTAAATATATTTTAATGTGTATAGTTCTTATAACTATATATATTTCATGTATCACTTTCTTGAATCCCCTTATTTAATTATTTAGTATCATCTCAGAAGTAAATAGGGTTAAGCTAGCTTAAGTAACACGCGCTTAAAGAAATTATCGCTTTCATTCAGTCACTTATTCATAGTTCCATGTACATGTTTGTTGGGGTACAACAATGCGTACCTTGAAACGTGTGATAAAGCTCAACATAAACAAGAAAATAATGTTGAAAATATTTTTGATGATCATGACTTGTTACTTGAGCCAGTATGTGATCATCTATAACCAATTCCCCCTAAAAACCCTTAGGTGAAGTAAATCAAGAAATTATGCAATTTGGAGATAATTCATCTAACTTACAAGATCTTCCAATTGTATATGATAGTGTTCATACTAATGAAACACTTGAACAAGATGAAGGTCTACCTAGTCAACCTAGGAATTGCTGGTATATAAAACATAAACATAAACACCCTAAAGATTTAATCATTGATGATCCGAGTGATGGGGCTAGAACACGTAGAAGTATAAGTCAAGTCGAAGGGCATAGCTTAATCTCACAATTAGAACCTAAGAATGTTAAACCAGCCTTAAGTGATACATCATGAATAGATGTCATGCTTGAGGAATTAAATCAATTTACCTAAAAGAACGTGTGGGATTCAGTTCCTAAATCTGAAAATAAATCCATTATAGGAACAAAATGTGTATTTATGAATAAAATGGATGAACAAAGAAACATCACAAGAAATAATGCTAGGCTAGTTGCACAAGGTTATAATCAACAGGAAGGAATTGATTATGAAGAGATCTTTGCACCCGTTGCACGACTAGAAGCCATTAGACAATTACTTGCTATTGCAAGTCTAAGCAACATCAAACTCTTTCAAATGGATGTTAAGAGTGCATTCTTAAATAGATACATCCAAGAAGAGGTATTTGTCAAACAACCCCTGGATTCGAGGATCCAAAATACCCTAACTATGTATACAAGCTTAAAAAAGCTTTATACGGGTTAAAACAAGCTCCAAGAGCTTGGTATGATAGATTTGCAAACTTTATTATTGCAAATAATTGACAAACGGGGACCATAGACAACACAATATTTCTAAAAAGAAAAGATCATGACTTATTAATAGTTCAAATCTATGTAGATGACATAATTTTTGGTTCAACCAACCTTACCCTAGTAAAGAACTTTGAAGAATGTATCAAGTCTAAATTTGAGATGTCAATGTAGGTGAATTGAACTACTTTTTAGGGGTACAAATCAAACAAACCCCTCAAGGAATCAATGTTAGCCAGCTTAAGTATATCAATGATATGATTAAGAAGTTTGGATTTGATAAGTTGAAACCAAAACCTACCCCCATGAGTGTTAATACAAAATTAGGCAAGGATGAAAATGGAAAACCTTTTGATGACTCATTATATAGGTCTATGATTGGATTATTGTTATATTTAACCGCATCTAGACCAGTATAATGCTTTGTTACAACCGTTAGTTTAAGGAAATAATAATAATAATAATAATAATAATAATAATAATAATAATAATAATAATAATAGTAGTAGTAGTAGTAGTAGTAGTAGTAGTAGTAGTAGTAGTAGTAGAAAATATAGGATAAAGATAAGAGAAAAGGAAGGATATTTTTTCTAATTTAAATGATTCAAGATAATTACACTATCCTATTTTTCTTACAATTTCCCCATCAAATTTCTGAAATCTCTCCGCTAAGAAAAATAAAATTCCCCAAACCCCTTACTTTAAAAACGACGCCTTCCTCTAGAAAAGGAAAAAAGAGAACGACATTGAGGGGGAGGGAGGAAAAGAGAGGAAAAAGAAAGAGAAAAAAAGGATAAGAAGAAGAAGGCTAGCGAGACTCCGAACCCAAGATCCAATCCGTTAAATCTATTATGTTCTAGCGTTGAACGAAGTAGGTGCCTCTTCTCCCTCAAAGGAATACGATTCAAGCATGTCCTAATGTATATACTATGTGTTTTGTTGCCTTTAATTGTTTAAATGAGAGCATGTTAATTGATTTTGCATGTGTTTGGTGGGATTTGAATTGTTTATATGAAGTTATGATTGGATTTGTTGAAAAGGCATGATCTTTGCGTACATGGAAGTTGTTTTCGATATATGTGTTTTTGAATTGATAAAAAGGGTTAGGATTGGAATCAAAATGATACAACTTCTGCAAGATTAGGCTCATTAAAAGTGTGTTTTGGCCTTAGAATAGGTTCACCTATCCCGGACTAAGTTGGGATTGGATTGAAAGTCGAAAAAACGGGTCTGACGGACGCGTTTAAGAGGTGGCGCGTGGGGCCCACGCGCGCCCCTGACGGTGTGTCTGGACACGTGCTGACGTGTTCACTTTCAAAAGATCCATCTCGTTATAGCGATTCCAATGCAACTAGTTTGATGTCAATCGGAGTTAAAACGAAGATTTTATTTAGGTTAGAAGAAAATACAATTTAATAGTAAAGAAGGAAAAAAAAGAGGAAAAGGCTATTGGACCGGCTAGGCTGTCAGACCGGGCCGAATGGCCAGCGAACCAGACCAGGACAGCAGGCCGGCCAAACCGAGAATTAAAAAAAATCTTAAAATTAATTTATGAAATGAATAAATAATAAATAATTAATTAATTTAAAATTTTAGAAAAATATAATTAATTATCAGACAATTCTATATAAATTTCAGAAAATATAAAAGGTTAAATTAAAATAATTCCACTTAATTCCTTAATTTTGATAAATTCAAGTAATTAAAAATAATTAGTAATAAATAGAATTAGATAAGAGAAAAATAGGAAAAATTAGTAGAAAATTCTAGAAAATTAATACAAACTAAGAAAAAATAAGGGTGATGCTAAATAACAACTTTCCAATATTTGAAAAATTTATGAAACCAAATATTGAGTGTCGGAGATGGTGAGGATGGACGTACGGGCCCCAAGCGACTTTGTTGTTGCATTCATGCCACGTGCATTTGCATTTGGAGTGGGTTGAGATGTAGGGTCTCAGACGCTCGAGTGGGGTGGATCATGGTGTACGGGCCATGGGCAATCAGTTATGATGGATCATGGTGTACGGGCCATGGGCAATCAGTTATGATGGATCATGGTGTACGGGCCATGGGCATCGGTTATGGTGGATCGTGGTGTACGGGCCACGACATCGGTCAGGATGGATTGTAGTGTACAGGCTATAGGCATCCAGTCAATCCCGGGATCATGCATTGCATATAGGTCTAGGGGCATATTGTGTGACATGATTCTTGTTGCGTGTGACACGTGGATGGAGCATGCATCACGTAGTTGCGCATTTTTATGTGGAGTGGTTTACTTACCACATTTACTTTATCTTATGCATGTTATATCGTATTTATGTGCTATATGGTTATATCGTTTCCATATGCACGTTTTGTATTGGTTTGAGGCAGGCATCTACTGGGTGATTTTCAGTCACTCACCCCTACATCCCAGGTGAGCCGAATGGGGGACTACGAGCATATCTTTGTTGAGGACAGGACAGACATAGCTGAGTGGGCTGGTTGATAGCTGCATCTAGGATACGAGGGGATTCTGCAGCCGATTTTTCGTATTTATCATCATAATTTATATTCAGTAATGTAATGACGATTAATTAAGTCTAATTTAATTTATGAATTACATTTCCTGCGAGAAAAATTTCTATGTCATTTCTGACATGTAAGAGATTGATTCGACGCCTTGTATTCTCCTTAGCGAGATATGACGGGTGCACTGTTCCCGATGCTAGGGCTCAGGAGCAGGGCACTACAGGTGGTATCAGAGACGAGGCTTTAGATCCGTCTCGAAAACACAGGATTAATTAGATCACTTAGACATAAGTTACGATCTTTTGTAAAATTACAATTTTACACCTAATAAACAAAGTAGACTTAAGATATGATCTTAGACCTAAGTCATGATCGGGTTATGGGAGGTGTATGCCGTTGGTGAGCTTTCTCTACTTAATTACCGTTATAGCCCCGAACCTTCACATCAGCCCCATAAATGCTCAAATCCCTCGATTACTCTTGTTCAATCTGAATTCTTGTCAAGGTTCGTGTGAAATCCAAGAAAATTCCGCCGGGTAGTGAACACTCTGGCAAAAGAGGCAACGGTGGATGTGGTAATGACCACCCAGATCAGGGGGCCATCCTCCAGGCATTGGCCAACACCATGGCCACCCTGGCCACCATTTTGGCACAACAGCAATAGTAGTTGAACCAGCGTCTTCCGCCACCGTGGCCACCGGATCTGAGGTTCTACTATGGGAAAATGCAGGATGTCCCTAATTCGATGACCACCCATGACGAAAGTATAGCCGTGGAGGAGAGCACGGCCACCACCGCCGTCATGTGCTCATTGTGGATGCCATACTCGGGTTATTGTAGGGGGATTATGCAAGTATGAGTGCAAAAACCGAGAAATTATACAAGAGAGAGCACTGAGCAGAGACCGGCACCACCATCACAACAGAATCAGGAGCAACATAAAGGGAAGCAAGGATCGGTGCCCAGATCCACGTGATGACTGATAGAGACGTCGGAGAGGCTGGCGACGTCATAACAGAATTCAACCGCCGGCGACCAGGTATCAATGACTCATCATCATCATAGGAGATGCCAGTCAGAGATAAATGATCAGAGTTGCACATCGGAATCGTGACTTTCTTTAGTCGCGTAAGTTCAAAAGAGGAGACCTCAGTGGATCTGAATAAGATTAAGATTATCGCTGAATTGTCCTGACCGACCAAGGTCGCTGAAGGAAGGAGTTTTCTTGGTTTGGCCTGCTGCTATGGGAAATTTGTTGAAGGATTCTCGTCGATACTGGTGCCCTGAGCAGACGGAAGCAGAAGAAGGCGAAGTTCGAGTGGACCGTTGATCTCAGCAAAGTTTCGCTGAGCCAAAAAAACACTTAAACACAAGACCATAATACACAATTTTGCTATTTAACTATATATACACACACTGATCAATACACCATACCTTAACGACATATTTCCACATATCAAACACGTACTATAACATCAACCATACAAAATCCAACACAACTACACAAAGAAACATAACACAGTACAAAAAAAAAGATATCACATAACATAAACTATGAATATTTAGCAACATGATTCAACAAATCATATATATATATACCACGTAAAAATCAGGTGCACAAACACAACATAATGCACACCATACTCATGCATGACACAAACAAATACATAACCTACCATAACATATAAACAAAATAACTTACGTCGTTAGTAGTAAAATCACAGTCACATCTGCAAAACCAATACCTTCCCCACCATCACATACCACCAATCCATGCCTAATAAAATTTACTAATTCAGGTACAACATGAACAATAAACACCACAAAAGTGCAAAAAAATGAGTTGAAAAAAAAATTAAATTAAATTAATTAAATTAACCACCATATATATATATATATAAAAAGGAAAATTTACCAGTTTGTTGTAACATATTAACATAAAAATAATATGCCCAAAACATACTAACTACTAAAATGTGTGCCCCTTTACAGCCGTATGACTCTGTGAGATGTAATGAACCAATCAACTTATTAAACCATATAATGCTATCAACACACAAAACACAAACAGTATAATTACAAAAGACAAATAATAAATGTTTATAACCACATATACCTATACATACAAGCAACAACATGAAAATACGAAGTAATAGATAAAAGCTTACAATATATATAGAATACGAATAACAATATAGGATTAGCGAATATACAAAAGATGTATGATAAGACAGGGGTATATGTGCTAAATGACCACTACACAGAAAAAAGAGAAAACACTCTGTCTCTTACAACAATAAAGAGGCATATAGACAAACACAATTTGTTACAACATTAATAACGTAAATAAGTTGATTTAAGAAAACATACAAATAGATACACGAAACAAAAGTAACTAAACGACGTTAAGTAAATATGCACAAGTATATATACAACTATTTCAATGACACCGCAACATAACTAATACAACAAAACAGTAATAAACATCATAATATATAACAACAACAAACAGCACAATACAATAACACAAATGCTTTTCATAAAAGTCATGGGTTACGAAATAGGCATACATCTATCGGTTTTAAAACAAATCATTAACATACACAATTGAAGAGCATGCTAATTACGAGTTAGGAACGACATAGTATTGCATGACAACATTTTAATAGGTTAAAATGTGAATAACTTAATAACAGAGAAAAAAATTTAATTATCAACTTGAACGCCCAAATATATTATAGTAAAATATATGCATTTATGCATTTCCTTCGGAATTATATATACAATGATATTTATACAACAATAGGATAAGCTATGCAAAAAAGATAGAGTACAGGTAACAAAAAATATAATTATTGTTAACGACTAACATAAGTACAAAAAGAGAGATCATGATAAACAAAGACTAAATTGAACACGCATAGCGTGTGTACCGCTTAAAACTCAACCAACAAACAATATAAACATAATACACGTGACAAACTGCAGATAACGATTATGAATTCATGAGCTACATATGATACAGAAGTTATGCATGCGTTTAACATAAGGATACACAACATATTATATGTCGATACCAAACATGTTTAACGACTTAACAATTAAAATGACAAAACATATTAAACTCGTGTACGCTGATATATGTAATGGACAGAATTACGTTCGAGCACTCAAATTCATCCCCAACCTGATATATGTAATGGATATATGTAATGGATAGGCAATCGGAGAGGACGATTTAGACTCTTGAGGACATGTTGAGGGCTTGCGCACTGGACCTGAGAGGGAACTGGGATGGTATGATCAAGCTAATTGAGTTCTCCTACAACAATAGCCACCATAGTGCCATCGGCATGGCACCGTTTGAGGCGCTCTATGGACGTAAGTGCAGGTCCCCCTGTTCATTGGGACGAGGTTGGCGTGCGTACTATTACCGGTCCTGATTTGGTCGAACAGACTAGAGAAAAAGTGATGTTGATGTGTGATAGGCTCAAGGTTGCGCAAGACAGAAGCAAAAGTTGGGTATATTTGAAGCGACGTCCTTTAGAGTTTGTTGTGGGCGAGAAGGTTTACTTGAAGGGGGTTTCATGATTCGGTTTGAAGGGTAAGCTGAGGCCTCGCTACATTGGTTCGTATGAAGTACTCGAGAGGGTCGGTACCTTGGCATACCGATTTACGTTACCCCTTGCCTTGGCTCAGGTGCACAGCGTATTTCACGGTTCTCAGTTGAGGAGGTATGTTCCGGATCCGATCCATGTTCTAGATGCGCCACCGTTGAGGATTCGATCGGATACGACTTATGAGGAGACTCCTATCATGATAGTGGTCTGTAAGGACCAGTTATTGAGACACCGGGTTATCCCTTATGTTAAAGTTCAGTGGACAAATCATACGGAGCACGAGGCAACTTGGAGCTCGAGGAGCAGATGCGAGAGAGATATCCACAGCTCTTGGATTAAGGTACGTCAAGTTTCAAGGACGAAACCTTTTGTAAGATGGGTAAATTGTTACAACCGCTAGTTTGAGGAAAAAAAGAAATAATAATAATAATAATAATAATAATAATAATAATAATAATAGAAAATATAGGATAAAGATAAGAGAAAAGGAAAGAGATTTTTTCTAATTTAAATGATTCAAGATAATTACACTATCCTATTTTTCTTTAAATTTCTCCATCAAATTCCTAAAATCTCTCCCCTAACCAAAATCAAATTCTCCAAACCCCTTACCCTAAAAACGACGCCTTCCTCTAGAGAAAGAAAAAAGAGGACAACAGTGAGGGAGAGGAAAAAAAAGAGAAAAAAAGGAGAAGAAGAAGGCTAGCGAGACCCCGAAACCCAAGATCCAATCCGTCAAATCTATTCGGTTCTAACGTCAAACGAAGTAGGTGCCTCTTCCCCCTCAAAGGAATACAATTCAAGCATGCCCTAATGTATATACTGTGTTTTGTTGTCTTTAATTGTTTAAATGAGATCATGTTAATTGATTTTGCATGTGTTTGGTGGGATTTAAATTGTTTATATGAAGATATGATTGGATTTGTTGAAGAGACATGATCTTTGCGTAGGTGGAAGTTGTTTTCTATATATGTGTTCTTGAATTGATAAAAAGGGTGAGGATTGGAATCAAAATGGTACAACTTCCTCAAGATTAGGCTCATTAAAAGTGTGTTTTGGCCTTAGAATAGGTTTATCTAGCCCGGACTAGGTTGGGATTTGATTGAAAGTCGAAAAAACAGGTCTGACAGAAGCGTTTCAGGGGTAGAGCGTGGGGCCCACGCGCAGCCCCCGACGGCGCCTCCAGACATATGCTAACGTGTTTTCTGTCAAAAGATGCATCTCGTTATAACGAGTCCAATGCAACTGGATTGAGGTCAATCAGAGTTAAAACGAAAATATTATTGAGGTTAGAAGGAAATACAATTGAATAATAAAAAAAAGAAAAAAAAAAGAGGAAAAGGTTATTGGACCGGCCAGGCTGCTGGACAGGATCGGATGGCCAGCGGACCGGACCAGGACAGCAGGCCGGCCCAAACCGAGAATTAAAAAAATCTAAAAATTAATTTCTGAAATGAATAAATAATAAATAAATAATTAAAATTAATTTAAAATTCCAGAAAAATATATTTAATTATCCAAAAATTCAAAATAATTTCAGAAAATATAAAAGGTTAAATTAAAATAATTCCACTTAATTTCTGAATTTTGGTAAATGCAAGTAATTAAAAATAATTAGTAATAACTAGAATTATATAAGGGAAAATAGGGAAAATTAGTAGAAAATTCTAGAAAATTATTACAAGTTAAGGAAAAATAAGGGTGATGCTAAATAACAACTTTTCAATATTCAAAAAATTTACGAAACTAAATAATGAGTGTCGGGGGTGGTGAGGATAGGTATACGGGCCCCAGGCGACTTTGTTGTTGCATTCATGGCACGTGCATTTGCATTTGGAGTGGATTGAGATGTACGGGTCTCAGACGCTTGAGTGGGATGCATCATGGTGTACGGGCCATGTGCACTCGGTCATGATGGATCATGGTGTACAGGCCATGGGCATCGGTTATGGTGGATCGTGGTGTATGGGCCACGAGCATCGGTCAGGATGGATTGTAGCGTACAGGCTATAGACATCCAGCCAATCCCGGGATCATGCATTACATATAGGTCTAGGGGCATATTGTGTGACATGATTCTTGTTGCGTGTGACACGTGGATGGAGCATGCATCACGTAGGCGCGCATTTTTATGTGGAGTGGTTTACTTACCGCATTTACTTTATCTTATGCATGTTATATCGTATTTATGTGCTATGTGGTTATATCATTTCGGTATGGAAGTTTTGTATTGGCTTGAGGCAGGCATCTATGTAAGGTCCGTGATGAACACTCTAGAGGGGGTGAATAGAGTGTTGGGTAATTTTGTGGAATTTTCTCGGTTTAGCTCAATACAAAATAGAGGCACTCAAAATCAACAAAGAAGGAGATGAGAGATAATGATTGAAGACACAAGATTTAGAGTGGTTCGAATCTTAAATGATTTTGCACTTTAACACATATGAGAGAAATATACAACGATGAAGAATGAAGCTTGATGATGGGGAAAGTGTGTGTTTGCCTCATCCAAGATTCATCTATGTATGGGAGACGTTCACCACGTTTTTGAAGCCTCCACCATGTCTTCAACTACATCAAATGTCAAGATAATGCCCAAATAATCTTTAGCCACCCTATGGAGTGATTTGATCCTCAATAGCCAACCTAGAATAGCTTAGACATGGATATAATAGTCAAGGAAGCATGTATTATGTTAGAGTAAAGTCCACAAGAAATTTTAGCAAGATTGGAAAGAGAAAACATCATAAATCTCCCTTGGATTTTGTTCCAACGTTCAGAAAATTTGAATTCTGGGGGACATCGATCGATCTATGTGAGGGTATGATGTACTTCGATCGATCTTTGTGAGGGTATGATGTTGGACAGTATGATTTCAGAAAGATTCTGGATGACATCGATCGATCTATGTTAGGGTATGAAGTACATTGATCGATCTATGCCAGGGTATGAAGTACATCGATCGATCTATGTCAGGGTATGATGTACATCGATCTCTGTTTAAAGATCTATGTCAGGGTATGATGTACATCGATCACTGTTTTAGAGATCTATGTCAGGGTATGATGTACATCGATCTCTGTTTAAAGATCTATGTCAGGATATGATGTACATCGATCTCTGTTTTAGAGATCTATGTCAGGGTATGATGTTGATTTCTTATTTCCAAGTATAAAACGACTTTTCATTCCTTTTTCAAAGATTTTTTAAGCTTCATCAAAACATTTATATCCCGAAAATCTCCCCATATATGAGAGATCTATCTCTCATAATGGATTTTTCTCATTTTGTTCTAATTCCAAATATTGAAATATCTTTTTATCACATTTTCAAACATCTTTTAAATTCATCAAAACAATTCATTTTCCAACAATCTCCCCCTTTTGATGATTTCAAAACCATGACTCAAAAGATATTTTTGCTTGATAAAGTTACATCTAAACTTGATATTTTACAACTCCCCCTTAGTCCATGCTCCCTCATCATATGAACACATCAAAAACTCTCCTTAAACCTGTAATTTTCCCAAAATCAATAAGTATGATGACAATATCACAATGCTCCCCCTCAATAGATAATTCTCCCAAAAACAATAGGTGTGATGAAAAACTTTTCAAAACTTCCTCTCAACCATGTAGAGAAAAGGAGGTTTGAGCGATTTCAAAATAAGTGACCTAAATGCATGATATATACACAAACATGCATGATATATACATGTATGCATGATATATTGCTATTACTTGCCTTATTTAGCTTATATATAATGTTGCCGGACTAACGAGCCATGAAGCGTTAAAGCTTACATCATATGGCAAACATTTGTTGTGTTTATACTATTTTCAGGTGCCACCATTAATGAACTAAACTAGTTCATTAAGTGAAGTACTTAGTTTATTAAATTAAGTAGTTCATTAAAGGAAGCCACATTTAGAAAAGGCACAAAGGCAACAAGGCTAAGGAAGGAAAGTTTTCTCCTCCTCCCCTCTTAAATATACACACGCCATATACATATAAAATACATATATTTTCAGATTTTTTGAAAAAGGCACATACACATGTATTCCAACGTACTACTGACACGTTATATATTTTATGTACGTATGTTAACGTCACACCACTATACTTAACTCATATTTATGAGTATATTCAGTTTTTATATCATATGATATAAGACATTGTGATGACAAATTAAATACGACACGTTATCGGACGAATACCGAAACTTCGCCAACGTATCACGTACTTGCCATAAATAAATGGCCAGCCCCTATACTTCAAAAATCATCATAAATTTCGTGGCCTGCATGATATTTTCAGCCAAAAATACTTTCCATGTTGGCACACACAAATCACCCCACATTAAGACCAAAATGTGAAGATTCCAATTTTAATTTTGACACATGATAAATGGCGCCACTTTAGACCAGCCAAGTGCTGAGATTTAAAGTATATATTATATATATATTATGTGTAACATAATATATATAACATGTGCAAAAGTTGGAATTTAATTAGAGAAAAATCGGGTAATCGATAAATATCGAAAATTCGGTTTTCTACGCACACAACACATGGAACGTTTTTGGTACATCATATGACACGTATCTAGACACTTTTTACATATGTTATACATCTTAAAGTGTTCTAAAAAATTAAATTAAGGGCTGATTGGAATATAACATGTGTGTATTATTAAATGTGCACTATTTTACAAAGTTAGCAAAAATAAATTTCAGCACATGCACATACACTATGCAATGCCCCTACAGCTGAGATGGAGCTTATTTGGAGCCTTGCTGGCATATTGATTGGTTAAGAATCAATCATACAATGTTGGTGAATTAAAGAGAGAAGCTACAAATGGTAAGATTTCAAACTTTGTCTCACTTATAACACATGCTGAAAATTTCAGCATGTGTAAGCTTGGATGGCTGATTTTTGCATGTTAATGTGACATATTTTATCATCTTAAATTATGTGATTAATTGGAAGAAGAAATGGAAGTATTTTAAATATTTTTCAAAGCCAAAAATAGTGATATCTTCAATATCACACATGCTGAAATTTTTCAGCATGTGTAGTATGTACAAAGGCCGAAAATGAGGGCAAGTGAGAGACCAAATTTCATTTCCAAATTGATCAAGATAATTACCATCAATTGGTGATTTATTTTAAAAAGAAAAATCAAAGAAAAATGGTAATATTTTGAACTTTATCTCCATGTGTCACATGCTGAAAATTCCGCATGGTATATACTCATTATGGCCGATTTTTGCTTGGTTGGGAAGGAATTTTGTCTTGCAACATTTATGTGACAATCTTGAGCTTTATGGAAATTATTTTGTGATTGATATTGTCACATGTTTTAAGTGTTATTCTCAGATTTTTCCAAGTCATCAATGATGACAACATCCAACCAATCATGAAGTGCCAAGTAAGCAAAGGTTAAATGATCATCCAATGAGAAGATGCCAAGTAAGCAAGACCATGTCACAATGATGTCTTACATTCTCCCAAGGACTTAGAAGATAATTTTCAAGAGGGGGAGGACACATAGGGGACGGCTGCAACAAGCTTAAAAGGAAAGAAGTTGAGCAAAAACAAGACAAGCACAAGCATTGCAAAATCAAAGTGAAAACGCCTAGCTCTTCTTCTTCTACATTCTATTTCTTTCTTTCTTCTTGAAAGCCTATTGTATTCATATTTTTTCAATCTTGAATAGGCTTGATACAGAACACCACATATTCTATAGCTTTGTAAAAGATTGATCAAGGTGTGATCAATTTTCATTCTTGCGAGGTGGTGGTGTTCGTGCATATTGTATTCAACGTACAAGGTTTGTAAAGGGTTGGAGTTGGTGTGTAACTCCATCAACCCTGTGGTAAGGTGTATTGCGTGTGTGTGACTAGTGTGAACCAAGGAAGGTGTTCCTTGAAGACTGAAGTAGGTTGTTTATAACCGAACCAGTATAAAATTCTTGGTGCCATTTACTTTCTGTTACTACACAGTGTACTCTTTTTGTTGGCGTTCGTAAAAATAGTAATCGATTTCAAAATCACGAAAATTTCCAGAAACATAGCCACATGTTCTAGGGTTAATTTGACAAAAGTTTCAACCCTTTTGGATAAGTATAGGTCGATCAAACATCAAAAGTTCTGAGACTAGTGCAGTCTGATTTTCAGACTTGCAAAGGTTGAGACTTTGGTTGTAATTGACCTACTTCCCAAAAGAATTTTGCAAAACTGTTTCAACCCACTTAAATATAGTATATGAGGAGTTAGTGGTTAAACACAATTAGGAATAAATTTTTCAAAACTGTCTACCGTTTCTGGCAGATTCGCGCAATCTGATCACCAACGGTTTTTGAAGGGGTTAAAGGTTGAATTTTAATTTGAAATTTTTAGGGGACCCTCATAACATCTGAGGCTAAGTTCTCTCAAAATTTCAGAATTTTGGAGACCTATAACCTGGTTTTAAAAATGTTTTAAAACTGGTCCTGGAAACAGAATCTGTTTTCAGAAGTTGAGTTGTTTAGTTTTAAACAAATTTTAAAAACCATACTTTCCGCACCACCTATTCAACCCCCCCTTCTAGTGGTGCCTTGCAGATCCTACAAACCAAACCATGCATCAAAGCATATATCAAGTCAAGCTTCACCTTGTCATACCAAGCAAGCATATCCTGTTTATCATATGCATATCCATCAAGCAAGCATACCAAACCTTCATTTCTGCACAATCATCCATTATATCCAAGAGCATGTTTAAACAAGCTTATCCAAGCAAGCATGCCTAAGCATATACCAGTTTGTCCCACATACCGTATATCAAGTCTCATACACAAGCTACATACATGAGTCATATATCAAGCCACATATACAAATATGCCAATGTACCAAAATACGTATTAATGTACCAACATGCGTATTCTCCCCCTTTTTGTAATCATCAAAATTCTATAAGACAAAGCAAAAAATTTATTGCATTTCCTCTTATTCAAAGTATTTAGGCTCCCCCTCAACATATGCTATACTCATTTTTGCTCATACCTATTAACCTTAAAATACATATAACCTTATATTAATCCCATATTGCATCACATGCCTTATATATACACTCTTCATTATATACTCTATATATTCGTATATTTTTTCTCCCTTTTTTTAAGGACAATAAGGCAAAATGAAAAGATCATATAAAGGAGAAGAAAAGAAATCATATGATCAAGCAAGTTTTTAAAGTACAAATTTAATACAAAATAAGTGATAAACTAAAACCTAGTTAGGAAGGGGCAAATTTTTTTTTCTCTGGAACCCGCACTTTCTCTTTTATAGCCTTGAGGACTTGTTTGATGTTAGTATTATCATAACAATTTTTGTAAAAATTCTTCTCAACATCATTTTCATCCATCACTATATCCGATTTCTTTAACATGGAGTAGATGAGGTTGCGATAAGAAGCGAATTGTGTGACTTAGTGGCTGCTTCTATAATATTTTCCATGGATAACTCCACAAAGTTCAAAAAAAATTTCTTGTTGCAAGGAGGTGGGATATGTAGAAGTCAAAGTTACTAGGAAGGTTATAGAAATTCCTAGTTACACAAAATATGACTCTCGTAGTCAACACTCGACATACCAAATTTTTTTTGTAGGATGGAAAACTAAGAAGCTTTTAACTTGGTACTCATCGACCTTTCATCTTGCCCAATCCCATTTTCATATATCAATTCATATATAACCCTTCATCAGGAGCCACAAGCAAATCATTTATAATCCTAACATTCCATTTTAGGTGTGTACCATGAATCACATTAAGCATTGTAGAGGGAAAAGTTTTCAAGTATTCCACCTACAAGTGCATAAACTAGTCTACTATATATTCTAGACATTTTGTTCATCTACTTCTCATTCCAAAGATGTCTCTATTTTTGAACATCTATCCAATTTAAGACTAGCATCAACTCATCATTTTTCTCAAAATCCTTGATTTTAAACAACTTCGAGGGAGTGGTTGTCCTCTCATTCATCTCCCATTTAGTAAATGATTCTTAAGCATGTGAAGGGATGTGTTCAAAGTTACATGGTACATCTAATGCTCTAAATTCTGCAATTTTTATCCACAAGAAGTTGTAGATGGTTAACCATCTCCTTAATTCCATCAACTTCTCAGTATTAGCAAAATCCATGCCTCTAGCTCTAACCTTCCAGCTTCTTGGTCCAGTAGGGACTGTGAGCTTTGACCTTGAGAAGGATTGCTTGACTCCCCTTCACTATATTTAGAGTTTTTTTTATAACGAGATTCTAAAATTGTAGGGAGACAAATTCAACACAAACTAACTCTTTTTGTATATAATCCCTTATAAAATGATGTCTAACCTCAATATGCTTTGTTATAATATAAACAGATTTTTTGATATATCTATAGATGAGGTATTATCACATAAATAGATACTTTTCTAATTTAATATTATAGTCATGTGTGCGTCATCCAAAACAATTGTGCACAATACGAGGCATCCAAAACGTGTTCGGATTCCGATGTGAAAAGTGACACACTATTTTGATTATTGGAAAACCAAAAAAACCGAGCAATCTCCAAGAGATTGACATGTTTCAGAGGTACTTTTCTTATCAACAAGATTCTTGCATAGCATGGATCACTATACTCTCTTAAGCCAAAGCACCCGCACTTAGATTAAAGCAACCCAAAGTTTAAAGTACCTTTTAAATCTTAAAGATAAGTTATTGAGGCAACTGGATGCAATTTCTTAGTCATATTTTAAAATCTAACACATAAACACATAGCATGTAATATATTCGTCTAGATAATAGTCAAACAAAGTAAACCACCAACCATATTCTTATACTTTGTTACCTTGACCGGCTTTTCTTTTTCACTTTTATCAAGCTTTGAACTTGTGCTTATATGTGTGCTTATAGTCCTTCCGCTCTCAAGTTTGTATTCCTTGAGAAGTTGTGAGAGATGTATATTTCACCCTTGGTTTGCTTGATTTGAAGCCCAAAGAAGGTAGTTGAGTTCATGCTTATCTCAAATTCTTTTTCCTTAGCAAAGTGCTTACTAAGACAATCATTAGTAGCATTAAAGACATATATTTGAGAAACTGAATAACTTCTTCCTTGGTTTTTAAGATGCGAGGAAATATCAATCTTAGAAGACTATTTTTAACAAGAAATTTTCAATTTCTCTTGGTGTTCAAGTCCATAAATGGATTTTTAAGGATATGATTTGAACAGTCTAAATCTTTAAACCTAGTGCTTTAGCTACACGAGATTTAAAGTCGTATAATATCACATCATATTCCACAATTCTCTTACTTTTAATGTAAGCTAATGTTTTTGCACATAGTTTAAGTCAAATGCATTTCATAGTTTGCATAGTATGGAACTCAAGAGAACAATTGAGTTTTTCTCATTTGTACTTTCATCAAACTTGTCATGCATTGATTTGTGCACATTTTCCACAAACAATTCCATATTTGACCGAAATATATTACCCACATGGATATTAACAAGAATATTATGAAGAATGTGATGACTTGTTTTTCTCTTAAAAAGTTATCTTGACCTCTCACACCAAACTATAGGAGTTTAGTCCATGTCATACAAGGAAGCATGATTTGACTCATCAAGGTCTTCAATATTGAAAAATTAAATATGCACATTCATTTTTGCATATAGTTATCCAAAATGGTCAATTTGACATATAATTGATTTCCTATGACAAATATAGCCTAGAAAGCTTCTTTAATCTTGCAAGGTAAGGCATAAGTTTTATCCACATCTTGATAAAGTCATAGTTCAAAGTTTCTTCTTCATTTGAATTTAGCGTTCCTCCTTCTTTAAGCTAAAGCTTAGATGATCTACCAAAGTCCATGTGTTTTGAATTTTCTAAACTTTAAAAGACTCATATAGCATAGAGGTTTCTCATTTGCTTTTGATCCTCATGAACGTTCAAATAACTTTTATCATCTAAACATTTGAAACCTCAAGTTCTACATTGATTTTTTTTAAAGTGAGATATTCAAGTTGTTTCAAGACTTCTTCAACTACATGCTCTTATTTGACATGTTCATCATTCATTAAAGTTCAAATCTCTCTAAATCATCTTTGGTGTTAATTTTGAACATTTTACATCTAAAAACAGTAAAATATTTTAGAGTAGGAATTCTATCATTTCAAGACTCATAGAAAGTCATATTAAGACAATTCCTTAACTACAACATATTGATGATCAACCAATGCTTAAGTTTTCCACTTTGAAGTGTTCTAACAGAGGAACTTCAAGAGAAAATTATCCCTAGAAATATTTTAGTTTTACTTTCTTCAATCCAATTTTGTTTAGAAGTTTAGATACCAAGACATGGTGAAATGCATCCTCTCGGTTGACAAAGATCTTGGTATTTTCTTTAAACTTCCAAATTCTATTTCATTTGATAGATTAATCTTATAGCCATTCTTGTTTTCAAGTTTTTTTTATAGACTCATGATCATACATCATGGTTCATAGCAAGAAACATATCCAGGTAAATGACATGGAATCAATTAGCTTCAAATACTCAAGCAAGTCATATAAATCAAACAAACTGTAAAGAAATCATTTAATTCTATAAGCATGCATAATGCTCCTATAAAGAATTGAAGCATTTAGAGAGTCTAGAGAATGTACCTTTATTACAAAACTTAAATCCTTACTTATCAATGCTTTAGACATATGCCATCACGGTTCGTAAATATTTTGATAGGTTGATACTTTCAAATGTTTATAGAAACTTTGTAACCAACATATCTAGGTCATCTATTCCATGAGATAGATCAATTCCAAAATCTTGGCATATGAGTTTTTTGACAATAAAGACTTGTAAGCTAAACATTTGTTTTTTTTCAAAAATCTCAAAACATTTTCTTTCCTTTTGCAAATATCTTATTATTTTAAAAAAAGTTTAAGTATTATTATTACCCAAATAAATAGCACATATCTAATTTTAGATCATGTCCCTACTATATATTATAGGACTAAAAGAATAGTTAGAAAGTTTACCAACTCTTCCAACTCCAAAGGTCTAGCCTTTCCCATTGCCAAAATGGGCTTCCACACCACCTTTGATCTTGAACTTGATATAGGGTGCTCTTTGTTGGATATATGGATTGAACATTTTAATTCCATGAGCTATTTGATTTCTTTCACTTTGCATTCTCCATAGATTCCAAGCTCTTACATAAGACAAATGTCTATCCATAGGTACCCTTTTGTTGTTGGGTCTATCTTGGTTAGTTCTCATGCCTTTAGGCCTCCAATAATAGTTAGAGCTTTTCTTTGCTCTACAAACACTTACCACGTGACCTTTTTTGTTACAAAAGAAACAAGTAGGTGTATGATGTGATTGTGTGTTTTTAGGCTTGGAAGGTTTAGCTACCTTCACAGACTTAGAAATCTTGTTGACATTTTTAAGTACTTCCTTTGGAAGTATCAAATTAGCCTTAGGTGAATCACTTAAAGATGCCTCTTTTATCTTTGATAATTTTATCTTAGTTGAAGTAGTAGAAGCTTTAAAACCTAAGTTTGATTTTCTATTTACTACTTTTTGCTTACCAAGAGGTTTTTCATGGACAACCTTCTCACATGTCGCCTTATGAAGTTCTTCAAGTTTAACACATTTATTCTTAATCTCTATGTTTTCTAGAGCTAAAGATTTATGTGTCTCTAAGATGACATCATGCTCTAGATGAAGCAAAATAAGAGAGTCATGCAAATTTTCATTTTCTAATTTGCATAAATTAAGTTCCTTTTTAGCATGCTTGTACTTTAATGCAAGATTTTCAAATTCCTCATATAAAGTAGTATATTCATCTTGTAATCTATCAAATGAGGAAATTGAAAGAGATACCTCTTTGTCATCTTCAAAAGCTATGAGGCATATTGCTTCTCTATTATTGTGATCATCTTCATCTTTGTTTGATTGATGATAATCGTTTGATAACTCCTCAAGCTTTTTCCATGTCTCATGTGTAGAGAAGATGCCTTGAACTTTTATTAGCTCATCGTGTGAAAGAGAGAGATGGAGGATATCAAGAGCCTTCCCTTCTAGCTCAAAATTGTTCTTATCTTCATCATTATAGTCATCCACCTCCTTCATTACTACTCTCCCGTTTTCATCCAACTTAGTTGGTGGAGGTGCTCCCACTATGATCATTCTCCATATGTCATAACCACATCCACATAAATATGCACTCATCCTATATTTCCATAAGGAATAGTTTTGTGTATCAAATAGGGGAACTTTTGTGTTTGGTGCTGTGAATATAGTGGCTAGTTTGAGAGTTGAGCTATATGATGTAGAGGTTGTCATTGCAATATTTTTCAATGATCTTTAACCTTGCTACTTGCAAAGATTGGCCAAGCAATGAAGGTTAGGCTCTGATACCAATTGTAAAGTCCGTGATGAACACTCTAGAGGGGGATGAATAGAGTGTTGGGCAATTTTGCGGAATTTTCTCGGTTTAGCTCAATACAAAATAGAGGCACTCAAAATCAATAAAGAAGGAGATGAGAGATAATGATTGAAGACACAAGATTTAGAGTGGTTCGAATCTTAAATGATTATGCTCCACTACCACTATGCTTTCAAAGTGGATTTTCAACAGCAACTTTCTTATTACCTTTGATAAGGAACAAGAACAACAATAGCAACACTTACACTAACTCTAGTGCAAGCAACAACTACAACAGCAACAACTTATTGCACAACCAATATATGCAATACAAACAACAGCAGCGGCAACTTGTTGCACATACACTTTGTGCAACCTTAACAACAACAACAACTATAAGCAAGAACAAGTTCTTGCTTCCTCACACCTTCAACAAAGTTCTCTCAAGAACTTTCTCACAATGGGTTGAAGGAAGTAGGGGGATCACACTTTCTTTCTAGTCTAAACACAAGTAAGAGATCAAATGTTTATGGTTCCTCTTGTGTTAGACTCACCATCTCTCAATATACAACAATGAAGAACAAAGAAAGGCTTAACAAGCTTTAAGCACTTTAACACATATGAGAGAAATATACAACAATGAAGAATGAAGCTTGATGATGGTGAAAGTGTGTGTTTGCCTTATCCAAGCTTCATCTATTTATAGGAGATGTTCACCATGTTTTTGAAGCCTCCACCATGTCTTCAACTACATCAATTGTCAAGATAATGCCCAAATAATCTTTAGCCACCCTATGGAGTGATTTGATCCTCAATAGCCAACCTAGAATAGCTTAGACATGGATATAATAGTCAAGGAAGCATGTATTATGTTAGAGTAAAGTCCACAAGAAATTTTAGCAAGATTGGAAAGAGAAAACATCATAAATCTCCCTTGGATTTTGTTCCAACGTTCAGAAAATTTGAATTCTGGGGGACATCGATCGATCTATGTGAGGGTATGATGTACTTCAATCGATCTATGTGAGGGTATGATGTTGGACAGTATGATTTCAGAAAGATTCTGGATGACATCGATCGATCTATGTTAGGGTATGAAGTACATCGATCGATCTATGTCAGGGTATGAAGTACATCGATCGATCTATGTCAGGGTATGAAGTACATCGATCGATCTATGTCAGGGTATGATGTACATCAATCTCTGTTTAGAGATCTATGTCAGGGTATGATGTACATCGATCTCTGTTTTAGAGATCTATGTCAGGGTATGATGTACATCGATCTCTGTTTTAGAGATCTATGTCAGGGTATGATGTACATCGATCTGTGTTTAGAGATCTATGCCAGGGTATGATGTACATCGATCTCTGTTTTAGAGATCTATGTCAGGGTATGATATACATCGATCTCTGTCTTAGAGATCTATGTCAGGGTATGATGTTGATTTCTTATTTCCAATTATAAAACGACTTTTCATTCCTTTTTCAAACATCTTTTAAGCTTCATCAAAACATTCATATCCCAAAAATCTCCCCATATATGAGAGATCTATCTCTCACAATGGATTTTTCTCATTTTGTTCTAATTCCAAATTATGAAATATCTTTTTATCACATTTTCAAACGTCTTTTAAAATTCATCAAAACAATTCATTTTCCAACAATCTACTGTGTGATTTTATATCACTCACCCCTGCTTCCCAGGTGAGCCGCATGAGGACTACAAGCATATCTTTGTTGAGGACGGGACGGACATAGCTGAGTGGATTGGTTGATAGTTGCATCTAGGATACGAAGGGATTTTGCAGCTGATTTTTCATAGTTATCTTTTGGGGATTTTCACAGACTCCTTTATAATTTTATTATCAGAATTTTTATTCAGTAATGTAATGACGATTAATTGAGTTTAATTTAATTTATGAATTATGTTCCTGCGAGAAAAATTTCTATGTCATTTCTGACATGTAGAGATTGATTCGACGCCTTGTATTCTCCTTAGCGAGATACGGCAGGTGCACTGTTCCCGATGCTTGGGCTCGGCAGCGGGGCGCTACAGTCTCATTATAATGCAGTGGAAACGATATTTAGATATATTAAACATACACCTCATTTATGACTTTGGTACGATAGAGATGCTAAGTTGGAGTTATACGCATTTAGTTATGCTGATTATGATGGTTGTAAGATAGAAAATCCATAAGTGGGACTTGTCAATTTATAGGAACGAACTTGATTTCATGGTTTTCTAAGAAACAAGCTAGTATAACTCTCTCTACCACTGAAGCCGAGTATATAGCCTTAAGCTTATGCACTACCCAAATACTTTGTATAAAACAAAAACTTTGTGATTTTGGCATTATAATGAATAAAATTCCAATTTTCTGTGATAGCACAAATGCGTTCAATCTCTCTCGAAATTCGGTACTTCATTATAAGGCCAAACATATAGAAATAAGGTACCATTTCTTACGTGACCATGGTCAAAATGGGGATATAACCATAGAGCTTGGAAGAACTGATCATCAAGTAGCTGATATCTTTACCAAACCCCTTAGTCAAGCCAGTTGAAGCTTAACAAGCCAAATTAGGTATGATGACCTACGATACAATCATATAATTCTATCTTTTGCATGATTTTCAAAATAAAGGGGGAGGTATAAGAAAAATGATTTTAGATAGATAAGTCATGATTTTAAGATTGAATAATAAGTTCTATTGGCCCGGAGCATAGGTTAAGGGGGAGAGCATAATTTGAGGGGAGCACATACGTTAAAAACGTGTATATAAAGGAATTTGAAAACAATTGGTGAGTTTTTCAAAACAAATTTGTATAGAATTGGTGAGTTTTTCAAAGCAATCGGTATAGAATTGGTAATATGTGATAATAATTGGTAAAAATTTGTGACATTAAAATCATGTAGAGTTATTTTAGAAATCATCCAAAAGGGGAATAATGTTGAGAAATATGTTTGGATGATTTTCAAAAATATGATTTAAAGTGATACATACTTAACTAATACCAGGGGATGTTATGAAAATGTCACATATGATGTTATGACTGTTCAGGAGTTGAAATATATTAAATAATTGAGAAAAATGACATCGATCTCTCATGTTTATACACTTCGCTATGATCGATCGATCCATGTAAGACAGAGGAAAATCAAAACATTACTGTGAGACATTGATCTCTAAACCTGAGACACATCGACTGATCGATGTAAGGCAGATTCAAAACTGAGACCTCACTGTGAGACATCGATGTAAGACCGATTCAAAACTAGGACCTCACTGTGAGACATCGATCCCTCAAGCAGAGGAACTTCGATCAATCGATGTCTAGGGTTTCTAGAAAACATTTTCTAAAATGTAATAAAATGATTGTTTTCATTTGCATATTTTTCATATATGTTCAATGTGATTTTATTACTTTTTTTTATGAATATAATAATGTTTTGCGACTAATATGTCTTTGAAGTTTCTAAAACTTATCAAAAAGGGCAAATGTGGTATTTTGAGTTCTTGTAGGTACTTGAAATGGATAAAATGATACAAAGACTTCTTTTCATCTTATTTATCATCACAAAGGTGTTATTATATTTATTTCTGACCATCGGGGTCATTCTCGGAGTTTTCTACGACCAGAGGTATTTTCGTCATTTTACCCTCCGAAAGGCATTTTGGTCATTCACTCAAGGACAACACTTGAGTTGGATATTATTTTTATTATGATGCTTATTTATGGTTTTCTTGAAGATTATATTATGGCGATCTATTCTATTTTCTTATTTGGTGATATTTTCGACGTTGGCGGGATATGTAACGTTATTCGATATCACATTCTATTATTTTCTTGAAGACATTTATGATTATATTATTGCAGATTATTACTCATACTTTTGCATAGAATTTGAGGGCATTCTTGGTATAAAATTTACCACACCTTAGAAGGAGAAAAATGTGAGAATTTTGAACTATATATTAACAAAGTCTTGTCAACTTTATCTACTTATTTCTCTTAAACAAATCTGAGTATGTACACGCATATATATGGCTTAAAAACGTGGCTATCTGTGTGGCAAAGGTGTTTTAATCATTTTATGACTTGTGTACAAGTGGACCAACCAAATAAAAGCTAGTTGGCAAAAGTTGCCAACTTGGAATCTCCGTTTGACACCAACGGTCATATGGCCGCTGTGTAGAGCTGATTTTATCCATAATTTTCAGCCATCACATGGCCTATTCTTGTGCCAAGAAGTTGAGGGTTTCTTGGTGGAATATGACTTCTATATTATCTTCATATTGCAAAAAATTTCAAGACATACTTGAGGTGGAAATTTCTGCCAATTTGAAGTGCAAGGCGGACCAATCATTCTTTTTGAAGTTGCCAAGTGTACAACGTGTTCAGGTGGCCATCAAATGAAATGAAGACACTTAAGCTTTGATGATGAAGACATTGACACATTGGAATTCTTATCTTCAAGACTCATTTCACACTATAAGTAGGAGGCAAGGTGAAGAGGAGAAGACATACAACTTGGGAGCAAACTTGAAGAATACTATCTTGTTATCCTCTCCATTCATATTTCTTATTCAGACTTTGTGTAGCTAAGGAGTTGTAGCGCCCCGCTCCCGAGTCCTAGCATCGGAAACAGTGCACCCATCGTATCTTGCTAAGGAGAATACAGGGTGTTGAATCAACTTCTTACATGTTAGAGAAGTCGTAGAAATTTTTTTCTCGCAGAAACGAAATAGAATGACATTAAGTTTCGTGATAAAAGAAAATCCTCAATACAATAATGAACAAATTTCTGAAATAACGAAAAAGTACTGGAGTCTACAATCTGAAAATCTGAACAAGGTAATGTCTGATGCGATCCCAATGAAAATAAAGATAAACAGTCATGGGGTCTTCTTATATCCTAGGTGCAACCATCAGTCTGCCCACTCCACCGTGTCGGCTCCGTCCTCAACAAAGACATAGTCGTAGACATCATCATGCTCACTTGGAGGGGGGAAAGTAGGGGTGAGTGAAGAAAAATCACCTAGTAGGCACCTGCCTCAAACTAATACAAGACGCGCATCGCGAAACGACATAACACATAGCACGTAGAACATGAGATAACAAAATCATAGGAAAGAATGCAGAAAAGTAATTCACTCCAGATAAAGAATACGCAACTTCATGATCCATGTCCAGCTATGCACGCCACACGCAATGAAGTCATGTCATACAGGATGTCTATATCTCTACCGTGCAATGCATGATCCCGGGGCCTATTGAATGGTTGTGGGTCGTATCCACCCACAGTCACCATACTGAGTGTACATGTCCCCCCAGACCATACACCATACTGAGTGTCCGTGACTGGTACATCATATCCCACCATAAATGCAATGCACGTTCCATGAATGCAAAAGCAAGATCGCCTGAGGCCTTCCCGCCCATCCTCACCATCCTCCGGCACTCAAATCTAGGTTCTAGTCAGAATCAGGCATGCCATCCAATTCGTGAGGTGGATGATCCACCGAATCCATTGCTGACTGCACCATGATCGATTAATTTTTTGCCCGAATAATGACAGCACGTTGTTCGGTATCGAACACATTTTTCGCGGCTCAGATACATTTATCTGATATTTTCTGCTATTCCCCCCATTTTTCTCTTATTTATTTCTATTTATTACCTAATTAACTAAATTAAATAAAGTACCACAATTTCAGAATTTTGATGAAAATAATTTAATTTCAGAATTTTATAATTTCTGGGATTTAATTATAATTTTCTGGTATTTATTTATTTTTTTCTATAATTATCACAATTTTTAATTAATTAAATATCAATTATAAATATTCCAAAAATTCAGAAATTATATTAATTATTAATATTACATTGTGCTGGCCCCTTTCCGCCAGCCTTGGTCCGCTCTCTCCTTTGGTCCGGCCCGCCAGAGTCTTGCCTGCTGCAGTCTTTCCCTTTTTTATTTAATCAAACTAATTGCCGGCCAGGAGTTAGGGCCCGGTCCGTTGGCCATTCGGTCCGGCCCGCCGTCAGCTCAGCCACCGCCATTTATATTTTATTTTATTTTTTATTTTCCCTCTGTAACGGGCCAGGCCTGCGCACAGCCGGCTCACTAAAGGTCCGGCCCGCCAGACTATCCTTTTTTTTAAATCTTTTAATTGCTGAAGCCACCAGGGGGTGTGTGTGCCAATGCGCGCGCGTGAAGGCCAAGTAAGGCCCTTCCAGTGGCACATGAGGCACACATGCAGCTTCTGGTGGCCGTTTTCCGACTCCAGAATGTATATTCGCATATTTCCAGTCTATAGGAACCTATTCTAAGGCCAAAACCAAATTAAAAAGCCCTAATAATGCCAAAAGTTGCGCCATTTCAATATCAAAATTCAACCCTAACATCAAATCAACTACATGCAGAATAAAACTACACATTCAACGGTTTCAAAAGATCATGCTTTTCATAGATTAATAATACACTATGCATTTCAACAATTAAAACAACAAAACATGTAAATCTATCACTAAGGCATTCTTGAATTGTACCAATTTGGAGGGAGAAAAGGGAAACCTACCTGGTTCTAGACAATTACACAATTATACGATTATCAAATGGATTGAAACGCCTTGATTCCCCTTTTTTCCTTCCCTTCCTCTTCTCTTTCTCTCTTCTCTTTCTTCTTTCCCTTTTGTCTCTTTCTTCCCTTCCCCTCCTTCTGCCGCCGTCCCTTTCTCTCTACATCTCTATTCTTTTTTTTTCTTTTGTTTGATGATTCTGCCCAATCCTCTAACCCCTATTTCTATGTGGAGTTGCCGAGATTTTCGGAGAAAATGGTTTCCCCCATTATCGCCTTCCTTATTTCATTTATTATTATTATTATTCTTTTTTTTCCTTCCATTATCCCATCCACCTGGCCCCATTTAATTTAAACTATATTTTATTCTTTTATTTTCTTTTTTACCAATTATAACATCCTACCCACCTTACAAAAAGTTTCGTCCTTGAAACTTGACGTACCTTGTTCGAAGAGGTGGGGGTAGCACTCACGCATTTGATTCTCTAGCTCTTATGTCGTTTCGTTTGCCTTATGATTGCTCCATTGCACCTTGACATACGGAATGATTCTCCTTCTCAGCTTTTCGTCTTTGCGGTCTATGATCCGAACAGGAGCTTCTTCATATGACGTATCCGGTTTGTTCCTCAAAGGTGGTGCTTCCAGTACATGGCTCAGATCCGGAACGTACCTTCTCAACTAAGAAACATGAAATATATTGTGCACCTAGGCTAGCGCTGGAGGTAACGCCAAATGGTAAGCTAACGAACCAATCCTTTAGAGCACCTCGTAGGAGCCAATGTAACGAGGCCTCATCTTACCCTTCAACCCAAAACGTGCAACACCTTTCATAGGCAATACGTTCAGATAAACCTTTTCCCCGATAGTAAACTTCAGAGGACGCCTCTTCGAATCTGCCCAACTTTTACTTCTGTTTTGGGCAACCTTAAGCCTTTCCCGAGTCAACTTTATCTTCTCCTTGGTCTGCTCAACTAGCTCTGGACCGGTGATGGTGCGCTCTTCAACTTTGTCCCAATAGACAAGGGACCTACACTTACGCCCATAGAGTGCCTCAAATGGTGCCATGCTAATGGCGCTATGATAACTGTTGTTGTAAGAGAATTCAATCAACTTGGTCATACCGTCCCAATTCCCCTTGAAGTCGATGGCGCAAGCTCTCAACATATCCTCTAGTGTCTGTATTGTCCTCTCTGATTGCCCATCCGTTTGCGGGTGAAATGCAGTACTCAATCGTAGTTCGGTCCCAATTCTTCTCTGACATGCTGACCAAAATCTGGAAGTTAATCACGGATCACGATCGGAGACAATACTGACTAGAACGCCATGTACACTCATGATGTTGTCAATATAAAGTGTAACCAATCTGTCAGAGTCACATCATTCGGTACAAGTAGAAAATGAGCGGGCTTCGTCAGTCGATCAACAATCACCCAGATCACCCAGATATGTTACCATTCCGTGTTCTTGGTAGACACATCACAAAATCCATAGTCACTTGCTCCCACTTCCATTCCGGGATCTCTAATGGCATCAACAAACCCCCTGGTCTCTGGTTCTCCTCCTTGACCAGCTGACATACCAGACATCTCTCAATGAACTCGGCTATGTGTATATTCATACCGTTCCACCAGTAATGCTCCTTCAGGTCATTATACATCTTCGTAGTACCCGGATGAACAGACAACTTTGAGTTGTGCGCCTTTTCAAACAGTCCTTCTGAGATCCTCCACCTCAGGAACACACAGTCTCCCCTGAAACCACATGCTACCATCGTCATTAATCGGAAATCCCTCAACCAGGCTGGTCATCATCTTCTCCCAAATCTCTCTAAGCGTCAAATTTCTCTTCTGCGCCTCTTTGATCTGCTCAATCAGAGATGAGCTGATAATTAGCGCTGCTAGAACATTAGCTGTGGACTCCACTATATCTAGATCTAACTCTGCCCATCTCTCTTTCCAATAGCGTCTAGCTGGCATGGCTAGACTTTCTATTCAAAGCGTCTGCGACTCGATTCGCCTTCCTCGGATGATAGGTGATAGTCAAATCATAGTCTTTCAATAACTCAAGCCATCTTCTCTGATGCATGTTTAACTCCTTTTGTGTGAATAAATACTTTAAACTCTTATGGTCAGTAAAGACTTGACACTTCACATCGTACAGATCTTGGCACCAGATCTTTAGCGCAAACATAACCGCTGCCAACTCCAGGTCATGCGTCGGATAATTCTGCGCATAGGGATTCGATGGGCGTGAAGCATAAGCAATAACTCTGCCATTTTGCATCAAAACACACCCTGAAAGGAAATCATAGTTGTAATGCATGTAGAATTTAATGGAAATTTTATGCATATACCTAGCCTATTCTTTGATGCGTCGCTATAGATGATAAACCCTTCCTAGCCAGAGGGTTGAGCAAGTATACGGGCCGTTGTCAACCGTCTCTTAAGTTCCACAAAACTCTACTCACATTCGGCGGTCTATACAAACTTTGACTTTTTCTACGTCAATCTGCTCAAGGGCACTGCTATCGATGAGAATCCTTCAACAAATTTCATGTAATATCCGGTCAAACCTAGAAAGCTCCTCACTTCAGTCACGTTGGTTGGCTTGGGCCACTCAGTAATAGCTTCAATCTTCTTGGCGAACTACCATTGATGGATTGAGGCTGGCATACGGTACCATTTCATGATGGATTTCAGGAAATCCCTTTTGATATCTATATTTGGATGAGGGAACAATAGCCTGACTTTCCTAAAGGATTCGGTCTGATTGTGGTGCACGTTTAGGCGCCAAATAGACCCTATCATTAATTTCAAATAGGATCTACAGAAATTCCCTCCTCTGAAACCACATGTCCCAAGAAAGCAACGCTCTTCATCCAAAACCCGCACTTACTAAACTTAGCATATAGCTTCTTCTACCTGAGGACCTATAGAACCTCCCTCAAATGCTTTGCGTGCGACTCCTCATCCGGAGAATAGACCAGAATATCATCGATATAGACCACCAAACTTATCAAGCTGATCCCTGAACACTGTGTTCACCAAGTCCATGAAGGCTGCGGAAGCATTAGTCAGACCAAACAACATCACTAAAAACTCATAGTGGCCATATCGAGTACAGAAGGCAGTCTTTGCTACATCCTCTGCTTTAATCCTCAACTGATGATATCGGAATCGAAGATCAATTTTAGAGAATACCTTAGCACCCTGAAGAATGCCAAAGTTGCGAGATCAATTGGAAAATTATATAATATTATCTTTGAATTACATGGATTAAAGAGAACCTTTAACTGATTGAAGAGGTCCTCGATCCGGAGTAGAGGATTCTTGTTCTTGATTGTGATCTTGTTAATCTCCCGATAATCAATTCAAAGTCTCATACTGCCATCCTTCTTCTACACAAACAAGACCATAGCTCCCCATGGTGAGACGGTGGGTCGAATAAACTTTCGGTCCAGTAACTCCTACAGCTGCTCTCTCATCTCATTTAGCTCAGCTGGAGCCATTCTGTATGGTGCCTTCGATATTGGCTCAGCACCGGACATCAAATTAATCTCAAGCTGCACCTCTCGACTAGGCGGTCATCCTGGCAGCTCGTCGGGAAATACATCATTATACTCATGCACCATTGGTATCGAATCTATCAAAGGTACCTCTTTCTCTGCACCAATGGCATATACAAGAAAGCCCTGATTACCTTTTATCAATGCTAAGTATGCTTGCGCTGCACTCACGTAAATCTTCTTGGGCGCCTTCTTCAATTTGAAATTCCCTTAAAAGATAGTTTCCAGTTTATCCTGCGTCTGCATGCTGACCTGAATCTGACGACAGTCAATCGTAGCATGATACTTAGCCAGAAAATCTATGCCCAGAATAAAATCAAAATCTTGCATCAGGATCGGAATTAAAGTTGTAGTGAATTCCAGCTTGTTAATATCCCATGAAAATCCTTGTACTGATTGTGAGATACAAATACCTGATCACCGGTGGTTTGGACACGATAACAAATCTCGAGCCATTCTGGTAGAATATTCAAACTCTTGACGAACCTCCTGCGATAAATGTATGGTTGGCCCCACTATCGAATAGAATATAGGCTGGGATTTTGTTAATCTATATATCACCTAACATAAGCAGTGTTATACATATAGCACGTAACCACAAGAAGGAAAGGTATTTAAAACAAACTGGAAACTTGAATACTTGATTAAGAAAACACCTGATACTACACGGCCTCCTCAACATCGGCGTCTGTCATGACATGAACTCATGCATTGGTCTTTGCTTTCCCCTTCTGCTGTGTCTGGCCCTGCTGTCGAGGGGGCGCCTATCGCTGCTTGGGGCTGTCTCTGCCAAAGTGACCTTGATTGCCACACCGGTAGCAAACATCCCTCGTCCTCCAACACTTCCCTGGATGGAGGCGTCCACAATGAACACAGGGTGTAGTGGGTGCCACAGCCCTCACTGGCTGCACATCAGTCACAATGGGTCCCTCAATAGAAAATGGCTGAGTGGACGACCTCTGCTACTGTGGTGGTCAGAAAGAGCGTCCAGGATGCTGGCGACATGGTACCTTCAGCCATCTCTCCGATCTCCCAGAATGATACTCTTCCCATGGCCTCTTCGCACGGTCCTCTGTTGTGACCCTCTTGAGGTCACCCTCAACCTCACGGCATACCTCGAGTAGCTCCTCAAATGTCTTCGGTCTGGCATAGATAATCAAAGACTGGATGCGAGAGCTCAGTCCAGTCTTAAACTTTGACATCTTTGCCTTCTCGTTTTCCATAATAGAAGGCATGCATCTCCCCAGCGCATGTAACTTCTCCAAATACTGGTCCACAGTCATGGACCCCTGTGTAAGCAACTGGAACTCCGTCATCCTCCTCTGTGTGGCACTCTTCAGAATATAGTGCTTCTGGTATTCCTCCCGGAACTGGGTCCAAGTTAATGGTGGGGTCAACCTGCGCTCCACACTATGCCACCATTCCATAGAATCACCTTCGACAAATGGAACAACCACCTCTACCTTCAAATTATCAGGAACATGCAATAACCGTAGTTGCTCGGTCATATTCTGGAGCCATATTTCGGCCTCCTCTGGCCGTGTAGTACCCCTAAACATCGGTATCCGGGAGTTCTGCATCTTCCTATAGAAAAAACGAAGTCCTGGGGGTGGTGGTGATGGTGGTTGCTGTTGCTGCTCCTGCTGTTGATGCAGGTGAGCCATATGTACCTGCTGTTGAGCCACCAATGTAGTCAATGTGGCTAGAGTATAAACGAGGACGTAGGGTATGGCCCCTTGACCCTAATGGTCATCACCGTCATGTCCCCCATTCCCTGCTGGCTCTTGTCATGGTGGAATTTTTTGGTCAATAGAGGAAAACCCAACAAAGTTTCAGAATTAAGCACAGTTATAGCGAAGACTAGACAGGTATGGGGTTGTACAGAGTTTGGGGGTAAAATAGAAATTAAATAGCAAAAGCTAACCATAACACACACCTCCCATAACCCGACCATACCTCATGTCTACTTCATTTATTAGGAGTATAATCGTCATTTCTAGGAAAAGATCATAGCTTATGTTATGTATCTAGTTAATCCTGCATTTTTGAGGCGGATCTGAAGCCTCAGCTCTGATACCACCTGTAGGGCCCTACTACCGAGCCCTAGCATTGGGAACAGTACACCCGCCGTATCTCGTTAAGGATAATATAAGGCATCAAATCAACTTCTTACATGTCAGAGAAGTCGTAGAAAACTTTTTTCTCGTTGAAAGGAAATACAATAACATTATGTTTCATGATAAAAGAAAATACTCAATACAATAATGAACCAATTTCTGAAATAACAAAAAAGTACTGACATCTACAGTTTTAAAATCTAAACAAGGACTATCAGTCTGCCCACTCCACCGTGTTAGCCTCGTCCTCAACAAAGACATAGTCGTAGACATCATCATGCTCACCTGTAGGGGGGAAGTAGGGGTGAGTGACAGGTAATCACTCAGTAGGCATCTGTCTCAAATTAATACAAGACGCACATACCGAAATGACATAACACATAGCACATAGAACATGAGATAACATAAGCATAGGAAAGAATGCGGAAAAGTAATTCACTCCAGATAAAGAATGCATAATTTCATGATGCATGTCTAGCTATGCATGTCACATGCAACGAAGTCATGTCATACAAGATGTCCATATCTCTACCGTGCAATGCATGATCACAGGGCCTACTGAGTGGTTATGGGTCGTACCCACCTACAGTCATCATACTGAATGTACGTGGCCCCCCGCCACCGTACACCATACTTAGTGTCCGTGACCTGTACGTCACGTCCCACCATAAATGCAATGCACATGCCATGAATGCAAAAGCATGATCGCCTGAGGCCTTCCGGCCCATCCTCACCATCCTCCGGCACTCAAATCTATGTTCATTTATTGCCCGAATAATGAAAACACTTTGTTTGGTATCGAACACATTTTTCGCGGCTTAGATACATTTATCTGATATTTTTTACTATTTCCCCATTTTGCTCTTATTTATTTCTATTTATTACCTAATTAACTAAATTAAACAAAGTATCATAATTTCAGAATTTTGATGAAAATAATTTAATTTCAGCATTTTATAATTTCTGAGATTTAACTAAAATTTTCTGGTATTTATTGATATTTTTCTATAATTATTAATATTTTTAATTAATTAAATAACAATTGTGAAAATTCTAGAAATTATATTAATTATTAATATTACATTGTGCTGGCCCCTTTCCGCCAGCTCTAGTCTGCTCTCTCTTTTGGTCTGGCCCGCGAAAGTACGGCCTCCTTTAGTTTTTCTCTTTTTTTAATTTAATCAAACTAATTGGGCCGGCCATCAGCTGGGGCCTGGTCCGTTGGCGATTCGGCTCGGACCGCTGCCGGCTCAGCCATCGCCATTTATATTTTATTTTATTTTTTTATTTTCCTTCTGTAACGGACAGGCTTGTGTACAACCGGCCTGCTAGCGCCTGGTCCAGCCTGCCAGACTTTCCTTTAATTTTTTAAATCATTTAACTGCTGAAGACACCAGGGGTGCGTGTATGCTCATGCGCGCATGTGAAGGCGACGCGTGGCCCTTCTAGCGGCGTGTGAGTTGGACGCGCAACTTCCGGCGACCGTTTTCCGACTCCGGTATGTATATTTGCTTATTTCCAGTCTATAGGAACCTATTCTAAGGCCAAAACCAAACTTAAAAGCCCTAATCATACCAAAAGTTGCACCATTTCAATATCAAAATATAACCCTAAAATAAAATCAACTACACGCAGAATAAAACAACACATTCAACGGTTTCCAAAGCGTATGCTTTTCACAGATTAATAATACACTATGCATTTCAACAATTAAAACAACAAAACATGTAAATCTATCACTAAGGCATTCTTGAATTGTACCAATTTGGAGGAAGAAAAGGGGAACCTACCTGGTTGCAGACAATTACATAATTATACGATTATCAAATGCATTGGAACGCCTTGATTCCCCCTTTTTCTGCCCTTCCTCTTCTCTTTCTCTCTTCTCTTTCTTCTTTCCCTTCCCTCTCTTTCTTCCCTCCCCCTCCTTCTGTCACCTTCCCTTTCTCTTTGCCTCTCTATTCTTTTTGTTTTTTTCTTTTGTTTAATGATTCTGCCCAATCCCCTAACCCCTATTTCTATGAGGAGTTGCCGAGATTTTTGGGGGAAAACAGTTCCCCCTATTATCACCTTCCTTATTTGATTTTTTTAATTATTGTTCTTTTTTCCTTCCATTATCCCATCCACCTGGCGCCATTTAATTTAAACTATATGTTATTACTTTCTTTTCTTTTTTTTCTGCCGGTTATAACAGGTGTTAAGTTGCTAGTTTTATAGCTACACTATACACCTCTTGGTTCATATTTTGCAAGATTGATGAGCCAGTTTTATAAGGCTACATCAATAGGTGTTTGAGGTGTTGCAATAAAGTTGGTTAGAAGTGATTATCCAAGTCTTAAATAGGGTTAGTATATAACCCAAGGATCAAGCTTTGTTCTTGTTTTATTGGTGTTTGATTCATAGCAAAATCCAAGGAAAGGTGTTCCTTGGGATTGAAGTAGGTCACATTGATCAAACCAGGATAAATTCTTGGTGTTCTTGTCTTGCTTCTTTTCTACATTCTGTCCATTTTTTTGCTACAATTTTCACCCAATTTCATATGACTTGAAAAAAATAGCAATAACATTTTCAAAATTCGTGATTTTTGGTAGACTTATATTTCAGATTGTTAACTTTCCTTTGCAATAAGAATCAATCTATTTGAGCATAGGAAAGTTAGCCTTTCAGTCTTTGAAAAATAACTGCTCTATTCTGGCCGCAATCTGACCAGTTTCTAAGAAACGTGCAATTTGATTTTATTAAACACAGTTTCAGGTAAGGGAAATTTGAAAACTTCAACTAAACATCCTAAGTATTTTGACATAAAGATCAACCTATTTGGTTGAGTAATTAAAGAGACATAGGTTTTCATAATTGAGCAATTTTCGATCCAATAGTATCCAGATTGACCATTTGAAGATTTTTATTTTTTTGAAGGGCCAAATGATTTTAACTTTATCTCAGTTTTGGATAGCGTATAGTCAAGACATTGAAATTGATTTCTAGAAAACTGTATAATTTTTAGAGCTGTGTACAGTGACTTGTGACTTTTTCAAAAACGGGTACTAAACTGAGTAGCTTTTAGATTCTGTTTTGAGAAAATTTTTAAGGGTAGTAGTGTAATTTCTGCTAACCACTATTCACTCCCACTCTAGTTGTGTTTATTGCAGGTGTTACGGTCCAACACTAGAAGCTGAAATAGCTGCTGACGTCCTTTTGGAAGTTGTAGATGAAGATGTAAGCTATATATAGGATTTAAAATCACTTCAATGTGACATCGTATGAGAGAGATACAGCCACAATACTGTCCAGGGGTCATCCTGATAAAAACTTTCTAGAAGCCCTTGGTTCTTCAAATAGAAAGTGCAACTCCTATGACTTTAACACACAATTTGAACACTCGAAAACCTTCTTAAAACATGCAAAATGACTTTAAAACATAATGACAAATGTACAACCTATATAGTCCAAAAAATAGGTCACCCAAGACCAATAACACTTTGACGCGATGAATACTATGTTGAAAGACAATCTTTAACAACAGAACTTTTCTGAACCGGAAGGTGTATAATCTTAGCGAGAAAATGGATCCTATCATATACGGCAGGAATTATGTGATTTATACTGCTAATATAATTGGTTTTTTTTGAATGTGTGTCTAAACGAGTTCTACTTATAGTTGCATGACTGTAGTAGCTGAGCTATTGTTGCAGACCTTTATAAAGAACAATGGGCATATGAACGTCCATGTTTGTGACAAGGAAAAGGTGATGCCAACATGATGATGTCCATCTGATGATATCACCGTTAGACAAGATTTTTAGACGACAGTAATGTGTTCCATCATTGTACACAACTAGCACAGTTGATTGTGAATGATGTTCAAATGTGATAACCTACAACAATACTCTATTTGCAAGTTGGGAGTTCGATGCCTTCATCATCAAAAATGCTATAACGACACTTAGACGTTCTACAGTGTTTGAGTTTAATTTTTGTGAGTGGTTAAATTGCATTCATTTACATATTCTTGCAATAAAATTGCTCCCCATTTTCTTACAAATGTATTAATTTTTGTGAGTGGTTAAATTGCATTCATTTACATATTCTTGCAATAAAATTGCTCCCCATTTTCTTACAAATGTATTTGTGCGCCGCACAACAGTTTTTTTGCCCCACCCCCCCAAAAATGCTCTTTTTTCCACAACGGCTCGCAAAGTTGATAGGCACAACGGAAAAGAAACACACTTTCTCCGTAAATCAATTACCGACCATCAAACTGTAGCGATCTGTCCCGAACCCTACTACTCAAAACAATTCACCCGTCGTATTTTGCTAAAGAAGATACTAGACATCGATATCGATGCAAAATACGTCAACAGCGTGACGCAAATCGATGTCAGCGAAAATAAAATAAAACCTTAAATCACCATAAATAATAAATGCGTACAATGATCTAATCAAAGGTCAATCGCACACTATCAAAAATAAAGGTGAATGTCTAAATCCCTAACAAGTACATCAAATGAAAAACAATGATCTCTAGTCCAAGTATCAATAATGTCCTTGGTCCAGCGGTAAACGTTCTCACTCAGCATCATCCTCGACATACACTAAATCGTACTCTTGCTCATCTGAAAATGATAAAGGGTGGTATGAGCGACGCTTCGCCCAGCAAGTAATCTTAACATATTTATTATGGGATCATGCACGGAGAATCAAGGGTAATAATAGAAAATAACTATACAAAAAATAACATGCTTCTCAATTGCAAATGATTTTACAGTTTTAACCCTAACATCCAAAACAACGATAGCAAATATACCCAACAAAGACATACAACGAAATAGACTAGTAACCAAGTCAAACCAAACGACAGCCAAGCAAAGGTTAGTCCAAGCCAAAATATGATGCAATTTTCTAAAACGATGCAATGCCAATGTTCCAATATTTCATTACCAATGTTTCCAATATCAATGTCCAATGTCCAAATCCAATATACAAAACCAATGTCCATATCCGATTAAACCGGTCCAAAAATCCAAATAACCAAAATCCAGTTTCATCGGTCCAAAGTCTTAAATCAAACGTAATGGCTATAGCACTTTCCCTACAAGTGACCTTTATCGTAAGACTTACGAATTGGTCCCCCAATAGTCAATACCCCGGCGCTATATATCACACTAGCCAATATGCTGGGGCACTCGATAGCGGCCAATATGTCCGGGCGCTCCATATCTAAAATAGCCAATATGCCCGGACGCTCCGTTCAATTGGAACCAATCCGACTTAACAGTATATTTCACGTTGTAGGGGTGAATTTCGAAATATAAATGCAATTTTTCTAAAATCATTTTCCAAGTCCAAAAATTAGTCAAATTACCAAAGAGAACCAAAAGCAATCTCAACCGTGTATATATACACGTATATATGCTCACGTCCATACATATGCATATACACGTATAATCGTGCACGTATCTCTCTCGAACCACTTCTCTCCCACATTTGTCCATATGCATACAAAGAAAGTAGGATTAACATATACATATACACCCACATACACGTTCACACACTCACAGCCATTACTTCCTTGGCCATTACATATTTACACCTTTTCTTTCATTTTGCAAAACCACAAACAGTGGCCACAACACCCGTTATTCCAACAAATACTCATGTCCTCCAAGAAACAATAAAAGTACCTATATGAATACACATAAACGATTTAACAGAAAATGATCATTTGAAATTTATGCTTATTTCATGGAGAGAACATAATTGGCCATTCGGTCACTGTCCAGCACGAACACCAACAACAATGCAAAATCACAAAAATAATAAATGCATGCCTAATTGTATATGAACTTATTATTATAATGAGTACCACAAACACCCAAACTTAAACCACACATGCACCCAGGACCCCTGCCACGGCTACACATCACTACTCTTTATCAAATTGAATTACTAAAATGTTAGCCACGATAGTGACTGACAAAAATCGAAGAATGCAACACTTACACAAAATTTATATGTTACATGTATTTGATACAAACATTTATAATTCATCTATACAATTCAAAAGTACTAATACATGATCCAAGTTAGTATCGAAAATATAAACATTTAGTTTGTCAAAATCATAGTAAATACACCAAGGTTACTTACTTTGATTTGTGTACTATACCGTAAACAACTGGAGCTCACGACGCGTGAGAAGAAAATTTTTTTTTACTCCAGGAAAGTCTCGGCTACCAGGAGAATTCTGGCCAAAATTTTCCTTCAGTTGCTTGGGAATGGCCGCTGGGAAAAAGAGGGGGTAAATTTAAGGGTAATGTTTTTTAATTTATTATGGATAACGGCTGCAATTTGGGAGGGAATTTAGGCGTCGGTTAGTGGGGGAAGTTACACCCCCCCACGACTGGTACAGTTGCACCCATTCATTTTTTCTTTTCCTTTTTTTCAAACGGTTGTAACAATCTACCCTCCTTGTAAAAAAAAGTTTTGTCTTGAAAACTTTCGTACTTTCTTATTAATCATTTTACTTAGTTTCTATAAATACATCTATAATGTTGTATTTATATAGTTGCGTTATACATTTGAAATACCATGATTAACCCTATCGTTCAAGTGTGCCAAGGCCAACTGACTCCCTATAGGTATTTCAACATCATTACAAATAATGCTCCTTATGGTTTGAGCTTCCAAGAATTATTTCTTGTATACCGACAAGGTAATTGCTACATTTGTTATCTACACTAGTTATATCATGACTTAATCATTCCGTAACTCTAGTATCAAATTTACATGTATTGTCGCCATACTGAGAGTTCCACAATCCGGATGTCATTCTAAGTGGAATTCCTACCTACTGTCTTCAGAAATCCTCTTTAGTTAGTACTTATGTGTACTACAATCTTTAAATTAACATCTTATTTAAAAACTCTTCCCTTATACTGTATGTATTCTCAGAACATATTTATTCTAGTACGATTTCACTTAGTCATCGTTAGCATCCCACCATATAATTTAATCTTTATAGGGTTCAAACTTTAACTTACTTCTCCGCAGTTACAACATAGGTGTTTTCACTATACCATCGTACACCTTCAAGCCTACTTGTCTCTATGAATCGTTATTCCTAATGACAATATCATGACTTATCATTTCGATGCTTAATCGTAATTTATCTCTACTCGTTCTATATTCTAATATTCAACTTGAACAGTCATTAACTTATCCATCTTGAGACAATTTAACCCTCTCATGCTTGCGTTCGTCACTCTGATTTATTGTATATCTTTAATTAGTTATTTCAGCCGTTACATGTTCATGCTTACGCCACTTATGTGTATCATACAACTGATATCATTATAGTTTACAATTCCAAATTCCTAAAACTAATCATATGTGATCCCTTACCTAGATAGCTCCCTAAACATTAGAATCCATCGAGTCCTCCAATATGCTAACCATTACATTTCCTTGACACTGAACAAAGACCTCGAAATCAATTCTTATATACTTACGCCCCTTACTTCTTCGGGGATATCATCACAGCCTAGTAAACAAAATATGTGTACATACATATTTTTCGTTAAGTTGCAAACAGAAGAAAAAGAAGTTCATATAGTTCTAATTATTTGAAAGTATATCCTTCTTTCCCATTTTTTGTAAACACGAGCACCAAAGGATTATACATTTGTTTTTACAAAGTGCTGTCTCACATGACTTCTTATAAAACAATGACATAACTTGTTCGCAAAAAGGATCACGGTGAAATCACATCAAATAGTTGAAACTCAACAATATTTAATTTTATAAAACGAGTTGAATGTGACATCTCTCTTGTTCTAAAAGAAGTATGTATATTTTGAAAATCTTATTAAAATGATGATATACTTGTTTGTAAAAGTATTTCGAGTAACATTTTGAAACAATTGAGACACAACAATCGTAAAAATTTCTTTCTATAGAACGATTTAAACACAGTGTCTTCTTTCTTTTCAAACAAAATATATATAATGAATGCTACGCGTTGTTTTGCAAAAAAATTAAGAGATTTCATCGCAATCGGTTAAATAAATTGAAAACATTTAATGGATAAAATACTTGCAAATATTGGTCGTCGAACAAATCAAATTTATTTCGACAAAATTGTTGTAATTAAAAATGAAAAAATGAAATATTTTACAAGAAATATGTAAACATATCGAACAAATCAAATTTATTTCGACAAAATTGTTGTAATTAAAAACGAAAACATGAAATATTTTACAAGAAATATGTAAACATATCGCTTTTCAAAACATCATAATTAAAAGTATATCTATGTTTCAGAGTTGATGGGGGTAATCAAAATTCCATTCGGTTGATATACAAATACAGAAAAGAAATATAGTCTTGTAAAGTTAATGGACTATGTAAAGAAACGAACTAGTTAAAATACTTAGAAACAAAATGTTTGAAGTACCTTTAAAATATAGAATATATCTTGGTGTACGTGCTTACATGAAAACAGTGGGCTACTTGGAAATTTACAGTGCATTAATTCGTATAATTCTTCTCAGTCATCCTTACTGTCAAATGAAAATTCACCTATGTACCATTTCTTATAAATCTAACCTTCATCTATTATGATAAAATCATTAACTTAGATTGTCCAATCCTAGCATGTCACACTAAATGTTGATCGACTTAAGTTATTCTAGTTCACCATGCTTCCGTGCGCCACACTAATCCACCGTTTTTCTTTACTTGGTTATTTCAACTGTTAACTTTTAACTTGGTCAAATATCACACGAAAAGTCACCTCTACTTGTTCATGCTTACTCTTTTTCAATTCATGCCTACCAGATTCAAGCCAAATAACTCAATGTTTGTAGAAATCAACGCTTAACTAAATATTTTATGACAATTTATCTTTCCAAGACACATACTATAGTCGATTCTCGCATGTCACAATCGATCAATACCTTTAATCAGACTAGTATCGTCGACCTATTTTGATAACACTACATTCAACATCTTAACCATAGACTATAAATTCATTTGAACGATATCTTTCACTAATCTCTACTGATCATAATGCTTATAAATCGATACTTAGTTTCTATGATTCTATTATAAATCATTCCTTAGTAGCTATTATCTCAACTTATACCTAGTCGCGTTTCAATACTACTGTCAAAGTCGAAGCATGAACCCGCTTCAGTTACCCTAATGGTACAGGGACTCATGCTGCTGCAAGGGGAAAGCAGCCCTGGTAACTTCCTGATCCATCTAAATTAATACATCAACCAGTGTCTGCGGTAGGACATACTAGTTAACTTTGCAACTTATATTGTTTTGAGAGTTAATTGCACCTGGTATCCATTCTTTTCCACAAAGTTTTAAGTAGCATCTAATGTTTTATAAAACACACTTGCCATCCAGACTTATAGGGTTAATAGACACCTGGCATCCAGCAACCGGGAAATCACCTACTATAGGCGGTTTTTAGCATTTTTCCTTTTAAATTTAACCTTTAAGTCATTTGGCTTCAAAGATTTTCCAACCATGGTTAAAACCTAATTCCCTCCTTTATACCAACCGAATCCTCCCTCCAAAATAGATCTAAACCCAAATCATTCTTCCCCAATTCTTCTACACACCTCCTGCACCTCCTGGCTGCAATCGAAGAAGAGTATAAAGTCGCCATGCCCGGATTCATACTCTGCCCAATGGGCAGCTTGCTGATGAGGATCTTTATGAATATAAGAAAGATAGGATTTTGTAGGCTGACAAGGGATTTGGATTGAGGTTAAGATCGATTTTAGAGAAATATGAAGTTCTTCAAAGAATTCTACTTGTTTTGGCCTTGATTGGAACATGTATGGTTATAGGAGATGGAGTCCTTACTCATGCAATATCAGGTTTCCATGCAGCCGCTCATTTACCTTTTTGTTTTGGATTTCTTAATTCCTTTCTTGCTTTTTCTTTTTCTAGTAATCTTTGTGCTTCTGAAATGTAATTAGTCTATCTCTCTTCATGCTTGCAGTTTTCTCTGCAGTTTCAGGGATAGAGGTTTCTATGGCAAGAGGGTATCACCAGTGTAAGCTCTTCAAGTAGAATAAGAATTCCCAAATCAGCAACAATTGTTCTCTCTCTGAATGTCCCTAATTTGAATGGCTCTGATTGAAAGGCTGAAAAGGAATCCTTCGCTTTGCTCGCGTTTAAGAACAGAAATTGAAATCCTAGGTTCTTCTGGAATTAAGAGACTCTTTGTGTTGCTAAAGGAGTTGTCTAATTTTTTTGATCAAATAGTCAGATTGTATGATTCGTCCAGTAATTTTGCACAATTTTCGTCACTTTCGCCCTGGGATATTTTCGCTTTTGCAGAATCGCGTAACGGGAAAACGAAGGTGGGAATTTTTTTGATTTTGTTTTTCCTTTAATATTCAAGGTAAAATAGTCAACCTTGGTTAAAGTCAGGTTAAAAGTAGGGTTAGGTCCGGTCAAAGGTCGATTTCAGCGGTCAACGGTCGACCAGCAGGTCATCTGGATGCCAGGTGTCTATTAACCCTATAAGTCTGGATGGCAAGTGTGTTTCATGAAACATTGGATGCTATTTAAAACTTTGTGCAAAAGAATGGATACCAGGTGCAATTAACTTTATGTTTTGAACTATATACTATTAGATTAAGGTTACTTATTCTCGCAGTTAAGGGATTGTGTAACGGGTTATGATCGAAACTTAGTTAAGGCGAGTAATTAAAATTTTATGGTATACCCCAAGTATACGTGTCCCTTAACTGATCATCTCCTTAAGTCTTGTGTTGTTTATTAATTCTACGATCATGCTTAGAATATAATCGTTGCTTATGACAAAGATCACTACTTATGTTCAAGCTCAACTCATAATCAGATCCATCACTTATTTCTAGGATCGTGACTTATGTACAAAATCGTAACTTAATTTCTAAGATCATGGCCTGAATTTACGTTTCTACGGTGGATCTAGAGCCATGCTTTGATATCAACTGTAGCGACCCATCCCGAGCCCTAGTACTTGGAACGACTCACCCGCCGTATTTCGCTAAAGAAGACACTAAGCATCGACATCGACGCAAAACACGTCAACAGCGTGACGCAAATCGATGTCAGTGAAAGTAAAATAAAACCTTAAATCACCATAAATAATAAATACGTACAATGATCTAATCAATGGTCAATAGCACACTCTCAAAAATAAAGATGAATGTCTAAATCCCCAACAAGTACATCAAATGAAACAATGATCTCTAGTCTAAGTACGAAAAATGTCCTTGGTCTAGCGGTAAACGTTCTCACTCAGCATCATTCTCGACATACACTAAATCGTACTCCTGCTCATCTGAAAATGATAAAGAGTAGTATGAGCGACGCTTCGCCCAGCAAGTAACCTTAACATATTTACTATGAGATCATGCACGGAAAAGCAAGGGTAATAATAGTAAATAACTATACGGAAAATAACATGCTTCTCAATTGCAAATGATTTTACAGTTTTAACCCTAACATCCAAAACAATGATAGCAAATAGACCCAACAAAGGCATACAACGAAATAGACCAGTAACCAAGTCAAACCAAACGATAGCCAAGCAAATGTTAGGACAAGCCAAAACATGATGCAATTTTTCCAAAACGATGCAATGCCAACGTTCCAATATTTCATTACCAATGTTTCCAATATCAATGTCCAATGTCCAAATCCAATATACAAAACCAATGTCCATATCCGATTAAACAGGTCCAAAAATCCAAATAACCAAAATCCGGTTTCATCGGCCCAAAGTCCAAAATCAAACACAATGGCTATAGCACTTTCGCTACAAGTGACCTATATCGTAAGACTTACGAATTGGTCCCCGAATAGTCAATATGCTTCGGCGCTCTATATCACAATAGCCAATATGCCGGGGCGCTCAATAACGGCCAATATGTCCGGGCACTCAATATCCAAAATAGCCAATATGCCCGGATGCTCCGTTCAATTGGAACTAATCCGGCTTAAATACATTTCACATTATAGGGGTGAATTTCAAAATATAAATGCAATTTTTCCAAAATCGTTTTCCAAGTCCAATAATTAGTCAAATTACCAAAAATACCAAAAACAATCTCAGCCGTGTATATATACACGTATATATGCTCACGCCCATACATATACATATACACGTATATTCGTACACGTATCTCTATCGACCCACTTCTCTCCCACATTTGTCCATAACACACAAACACATATAATGCATATGCATACAAAGAAAGTAGGATTAACATATACATATGCACCCACATACACGTTCACACACTCACAGCCATTACTTCTTTGGCCATTACATATTTACACCTTTTCTTTCATTTTGCAAAACCACAAACAGTGGCCACAACACCCGTTATTCCAACAAATATTCATATCCTCCAAGAAACAATAAAAGTACCTATATGAATACACATAAACGATTTAACAGAAAATGATCATTTGAAATTTATGTGTATTTCATGGAGAGAACATAATTCGCCATTCGGTCACAGTCCAGCACGAACACCAACAACAATGCAAAATCACAAAAATAATAAATGCATGCCGAATTGTATATGAACTTATTATTATAATGAGTACCACAAACACCCAAACTTATACCACACATGCAGCCAGGATCCCTGCCACGGCTATACATCACTACTCTTTATCAAATTGAATTACTAAAATGTTAGACACGATAGTGACTGACAAAAAATCGAAGAATGCAACACTTACACAAAATTTATATATTACATGTATACAAATGAAACAAACATATATAATTCATCTATGCAATTCAAAAGTACTAATGCATGATCCAAGTTAGTATCGAAAATATAAACATTTAGTTTGTCAAAATCATAGTAAATACACCAAGGTTACTTACTTTGATTCGTGTACTATACCATAAACAACTGGAGCTCGTGACGCGTGAGAAGAATTTTTTCTTTTTACTCCAGGAAAGTCTCGGCTACCAGGAGAATTGTGGCCAAAATTTTCCTTCAGTTGCTTGGGAATGGCCGCTGGGAAAAAGAGGGGGTACATTTAAGGGTTAAATTTTTTTAATTTATTATGGATAACGGCTGCAATGTGGGAGGGAATTTAGGCGTCCGTTAGTGGGGGAAGTTACACCCCCACGACTGACAGTTGCACCCATTCGTTTTTTTTGTTTTCCTTTTTTTTTCAAATTGTGCACTTTTCGACCAGAGATTGATTTTGGAACAAGCGCAATGCAACAATGATCTACTATTTCGATGGTTAGATACACAGAACAAGAGAGTGATCTTCATTGTCAAGAATGACCTTTTTTTTTTGTATCGATATATCAAGATCTCGATGTGTAGTAAATTCGAGTTTATATTTTGTTGAAAATTAAAACTTGAATTTACTCATACCAAGATTAAGGTGTGCATAACACCGTATCGCGGTATACTATACACCACGATCGCAATCTAGATGGAGAGGCAACAATTTTCAAAGTCAAAATGCGCACTTTGTATTGATATGCTATTATTATCTTTGTTCAAAAAAGTAGGACGTAGTAATTTCAAACAAAAGAATATATCGGACATCATTTCTCCCTATATCTTATTTTTTTGCATGCAAGTGCATGGCCAAATGATATATTACCAAAATATTGTAGTAGCAAACATGACTTAGGTTTATTATAGATTTGCGGATAAGGCACTAGGTCACGTCTATTAATTTACATCCACAACAACGTTAATGGACAAAACAATGAAAGTGATTGGAGTGTAGAATTCAACCCAGCCTAAATTAGTTATTTTAGCTATTTTAGGACATATATAAGAGGCACATATTGCATTTGTCATTTTCCCGTCGGCAAATTTTTAGTTAATCATTTGCAAACGACTTATCGATTGAAGGCATAATGACAATTGTTCAGTAACAGCAACACAAGTTAAACTCAAGGAGACGCTCAAAAAAATCACTAATAATATTCTGCCAATCATAGGCAATGTTCTCTCAACAAAATGGTACAAGTAGACATATACTTTCATGGAAACAAAATGGCCAATGCGCTTAATTTTTATTAAGACAATTCGTCCATGATCCTTTGCCTCTACCGATGAATCAAAACCAAATATGCCTGTCCTTGCCTATTCGTCGCTAAATGAGATTAAGCAAAGACGAAATTATCGAGATTAAAAGAATTCAAGAATTTATTCAAGTTAAGTTTCAATTTACAAGGTTGCTTCCCTTTTATAAGGATCATTCTATTCTAAAGGCTTTATTTTTCCACGTGTGCAGTGGTTACTGTTCATCTGCAGTGTTTTCTAACGTCTATAAAGTAACGACTAGTTACCTAGTCTGCTCTGCCTTATGTACAGTAAAGGTTCAAAGTTACAACATTTACAAGGCTAAGTGTGACAGCTCAGTCTTAGCGTTGCTACCTGACTTGTGCTTCACCTCGGCACCTCAGCTCAGCACATCTTCACTTTAGTTGAGCTTTACTGGTTTTCTTCACCTCAACTAGTCTTAGTCCTGTCCTTATCTCCACCTCAGCTCGTATGTCTTCTTTGGCTCAGCACGGCCTTACTTTGTCCAATCTTTCCTCAGCTAACCATTCTTCTCTCCAAGCCAACTCGGCTTACTGACTTCGGTCACTCATCTTTTTCCTCTATTATGGCCATTACTTTGTTCAGGTCGGCCAACCTTTGCTGAGCTCGGCACACCTCCGCTGGACTTATTTCTACAGAAATATATAGAACATATTAATTTATGTTTGTTGTATTAAAAGTTTAGACATTTAGAAATGGCTAAGTTTAGATACATGTATTGAATGCTCAGTGTTCATAAGAACTACATGTATATTAGTAAATCTGCACATGTAAATAAGCATATACATACATATACAATCATTTGAACATAGAATATGTAGGGAAAATATGTTAATTTACACAAAGTTGATTAGTAAGCTGAAAAGGTGTAACATCCGAACTCTATTTACATACCTATCAAAATATACTTTTGAGTTGCAAGTAGACGATGTTATTGTATAAATTGGTTTTGATTATTTGTAAAAGTCGTACATGTTAAAAGACATAGATTTAGGTTAATAGACTGATCCTCAGACTTCAAGCGATTGATTTAGCGCTTCATCCTTCAAAAAGTTTAAACAGAAACTTTTTCTCAAACATTGAACTCTCTAATAAGCGCTTAATCTCTTAAAAATTGAAAACAGTGAGTTTCCGCAGAAACATGAAACAACACTTAAAGCGCTTCATCTTTTGAAGTGTCTAAAACAGAGAGTTTTTGCAGAAACATTAAACGCCACTTAAAGCGCTTCATTCTGTAAAGCTCTTGGACAGAATATTTTGGTAAGAACATAAAGCGCTTCATGTACTCTCGTTCTTGAGTGCGAAGCCACATCAAGCTACACTTCAAGCGCTTCGTCCAAACGTCTAATGCGTGACGAAATTTCTGTCTGCAGGTAAAGTTTTCTCTGTTATATCTCTTTTTAGCTGACCAATATGCTTTTTATCTTTCCCATGTAATCATGTCTTTTATAGCTCTATTTCAAAAAGCAAATCAAAGGTAGTTAGGAAAATCTTTCCCTTTTGAGCTTAAAAGGCAAAGCTTCCACAAGAAGTTTTGACTTCTTTCAAGAAGAGATTTTCAAGACAATGAGGTGTCAACATATGAGACAAAGTCTTCGTCCACTCTTCTCTCTTTTCTCCAATGGCTAGAAGTTTTTGTATAAGGCTTGGACGACTCCATTTTGAAGATAACTTTCTACCTTTTAAGCTCTCAAGTCTTCCTTGTTATTTTTGCTCTCAAAATCATTGTAAAGATTACTTTATTGTTGAGAGTGTGTGATTGTAAAGGAGAAAATGTCTTCTTCTAAGTGAGGATTGTAAGGAGCAAAGTGTAGGTTGTTGGTCAAGAAGCAAAGAGGCTTCTTGTTGGCAAAACTCAAGCTTCCAAGAGCTAGTTGATGGTGTAGGAGCTACATCATACTCCATAGAAGGCTTCTTTGGTGTAAAGAAGATCTTAAGGATGCTAGGCTTCAAACAAGTTGAGTGTTCATTGTTCTTGAGCTAAGTTTGTTAAACGTAGCTTGTTCTTGTATTTTTTCCCCAAAGTGAAACAACAATCCCCTTGTTTAAAAATCCTTCTTGTTCAAAGCAAGAAGATAAAGGAGTAGAGTCTTTGACTTAAACCTCTATAAATTTGGTGTTCTTTCGTTTCCTCAAGTTATTTTCTTTGAAGAACTCATCAAGCATTGGTTTGAACACTTTCATTGCAAAAAGATTCGAAAAAGAACCATACTTGTATAAGCACACTATTCAACCCCCTCCCTTCTAGTGTGTTTCACGGACCTAACAATTGGTATCAGAGCCTAACCTTGATTGTTTGACACTCAAATAACAAGGTTTGATCCTATCAAGTATGGAAGAAACACCTTATGATTGGGAATCTTCGGGTGGTGAGTCATCTAGAATAAGAAGAAGAAGATAAAAGACTTTGATAGCTTCCGTATCAAATCTTCATACCAAAGTGCCTATGTTTGATCCTACAATTATTCTTTATAGAAATCTAACATGGAAACACATCTTCGAGGATGTAGCTATCGTATTTGGAAAGAGGTCACCAAGGGTTCAAAAGCTCCTATTGACTATGATAATTCAACTCAAGAAGAAGAGTTATTATTTGCTGCAAATGGAAAAGCTCTTGATATTTTGAATATCTCTCTAACTCCAAATGAGAGAGATAAGATTCAAACTGTTCAATCCGCGCATGAAGCATGGTTATAGTTGGAAATGATTCATAAGGGTACTTCTCAAGTTACAAAGGCAAGGAGGAGGATGTTGATCAAGCAATTCTTAATTTTTCCGTCCCCAAAGGTGAAAAGATTGAAGAAACTAACCAAAGGTTCACAAAACTTGTTAATCTACTCAATGTAGTGGGAAAGAAGATTGAACAAGAAGATCTTAACCACCAACTTCTAAATAGCTGGGGCAGAGAATGAAATCCCAAGGTGACGGCCATAGAAGAATCAAAGGATCTTGAAACTCTTACATTGGATGAATTATATGAGAATCTTATGACTCATGAGATTCAACTTGAGAAACAAGAGAAAAATGATCCTATCAAACAATCACCTAAGGCGTTGGTATGTGACACGGATGATTCGAATGATGAGTTTGGACTTCTTGTAAGGAGGTTGAAAAGATTTGCCAAGAATAATGAAGATGAAGATAAACGATTCATTAAAGGGACTATATCCAAAGAAAAAGACAAGATGAAGGACCAAGATAACAAATGTTACAAATGTGGAAAATATGGTCACTTCATGAAAAATTGTCGAGTGAAGGATCCGCGCCCAAAAGATAAGAAAGCCATCTACCAAAAGAAGAAGGCTCTTCAAGTGGAAGTAGCTCGTTGGGATAGTCTCCTACCCGACTCCGAAGGTGACCATGATGATGACAAGGATCTTGCTCTCATAGCCATGAGCGATGATGATCTTGAGGGGGCATATTCTCTTGCTTCATGGCCATCGAAGATGATATGGAGGTATGCACAAAATCTTCTCATTACGAATCGCAAGATGAATTTGATGATATGATTGAGAAGAATGATTGGTTAAAGTCTTAAATATAAGCGTGTCAAACGAGATTTTAGGGAGTGCATAAATGAGTATAATATCACGCTTGAAAACAACTGCAACTTGAGTATGATATTCTTATGACCATACATAAAGTAGTTGCTAATGAGAATTTTTGTTTAAGATATGAACAAGAGATTCATTTAAGTACATTGAAAAAAATGTTTGAGGGCAAGCATGCTTTAAACAAGATGCTCATTAATGAAAGAGCAAGCATTGATAAAACCGAATTAGGCTATGATGCATCTAGTGTGAGTATGAAACCTTCAACCATGCCTTTGTTTAAATTGGCCAAACCAAGTAATGCATCCACTTCATCTTTCAAAGAATCAAAATCATCTTTGAAGAAACAAAGGCATATGTCTCATGGCTTGCCAAAAGAAACCAAGGTATCAAAACGTTTGGTTAAGTCCGTTGTCAAAACCTCTTCCTTAGTACGAAGGAAGAACATGCATAAACACGAACCACATATTATGCCTACATATAAGCATCATGATCATCCTTACTCTCACAAACGCATTCATACATGCTTCTATTGCAACAAGAAAGGGCATGTAGAAAGAGTTGTATAGCTAAGAGAGATACACATCTTGTGTGGGAGCCAAAGGGTCAAGTGTATGTTACTAACCCTCAAGGACCCAAAACAAAAAGGATACCAATGTCATATGTTTATTTTGTAGGCCCTAGCGTTAAATGGAGAAATGATGGACAAAGGCATGCAATGGGTCGTGGACAGTGGTTGTTCTAACCATATGACGGGAAACAAAAGATCGTTCCATAAGATCATTATGCAAGATGGAGGAGTTGTCCACTTCGGAGGTAGTAAAGGCCGAATCAAAGGACATGGTAAAGTGGGTAACGATTCCTTCTCCCTTAGTGATGTACATTATGCGGATGGGCTGAAGTATCATTTGATAAGTATGAGTCAATTATGTGATGCTAATTATGAATTTACATTTGTGAAAACAAAATGTATTGTGAAAAAGGATAATGTTGTTATGTTTGAGGCCTTGAGGGAAAAAACATTTACAAACTTAGCATCAATAATTTGGTTTTACAAAATGTATCATGTCTTGTTGCTAAGAATGATTTGGCGCAACTATGGCATAGACGCCTCGGACATGTTTGTTTAAAATGTTTAAATATACTTGTGAAAATGAAAAGGTTCAAGAGCTTCCCAAAATGAATTTCAGAAACCAAGAACTTTGTAGCACTTTTCAAAAAGAAAAGCTTGCAAAAACAAGATTTAGGCCCAGAACAAATATTTCCACCTCCAAACCCCTACAAACGTTACATATGGATTTGTATGGGGATATTGGTACAAAGAGCTTGGGTGGCAAACATTGCACATTCGTGGTGGTAGATGATTACTCTAGATATACATGGGTAATATTCGTTGCTAAGAAAAGTGATGCATGTCATGAGTTCACTGATCTATGAAGGAAATTGAAAAATTACATGAGTGACAACATTAAGACGATTAGAAGAAGTGATCGTGGTGATAATTTAATGGTGATATTCAAAGGTTTTGTGTATCTAAAGGATATGTATATAACTTTTCGGCTCGAAGAACTCTCCAACAAAATGGTGTAGCTGAACGAAAGAATAGAACCCTACAAGAAATAAGCAGGGCAATGCTTAACGAGTGTGGCTTGCCTAATTTTTGGGCCGAAGCAGTTAATGCCGCTTGTCATGTAATTAATCGTGTCTACTTAATACCTTACTTAAATATGACTCATTATGAACTGTGGAATGGCAAATTCTCCACCATTGGATATTTCAAAGTGTTTGGTTGTAAGTGTTTCATACTTAACACTAAAGGCACTTTGGACAAGCTTGATTTCAAAGCGGATGAGGGCATATCTTTAGGTTATATGCCCCAAATAGTAAAGCATTTCTCGAATTCAACAAAAGAAACCAGAAGGTGGATGAATCTATCCTTGCTAAGTTTAGTGAATCGATTATTGATGAAACTAAACTCAATGAGGAAAATTAAGACAATGAAGTTAATACTTCTCAAGAAAAAATTCTTGATATCGTTCCAAGGGTTGTTCATCAAGAAGAAATTGTTGATGAACCACTTAAAGGAAAAAATCTTCATTGAAAAATTGATCCTATTGAGGGTACTCAACCACCTAGTGTCAAAGAGAAAAGTGAAATAAGTAGAGATATTTCACAAGCTCCTTTTGATGATACACAAAATGTTGACAATGCATCTCATTTTTTGGAAAGTGATGCACATATCTACAATGACCATTTGTCCCTTTCGGAAAGTGATAGTGAGGAAGTTGGAGACGATGTATCCAACCTTCCTAGGTCATTTAAGCATAAAAGTTCTCATCCCCATGAGTTAATCATGGGTGATATAAATCGTGGCATGACTACTAGAAGGCAGTATAGAGAAAATGCATTTGTGTCCCGTATAGAACCTAAAAATGTTAAAGAAGCACTTCTTGATGAGGATTGGATTTTAGCTATTCAAGAAGAGCTAAATCAATTTGAGAGAAGTGATGTTGGGGAGTTGGTTTCCAAACCTCATGATCATCCTATTATTGGCACAAAATGAGTATTCTGTAACAAGATGGATGATCAAGGTAATGTCACAAGAAATAAGGCTAGATTATTTTCTCAAGGATACCGTCAAGAAGAGGACATTGATTTTGATGAAACATTTGCACTCGTAGCACGGCTTGAAGCTATTAGAATGTTGTTAGCTTATGGTTGTTACAAGGATTACAAGCTTTACTAAATGGATGTTAAATTTGCTTTCTTAAATGGTATTATCCAAGAAGAGGTATATGTGGCTCAACCTCCCGGGTTTAAATTCATGATTCTCTAGATCATGTTTATAAACTCAAAAGGCACTTTATAGCCTTAAACAAGCTCCTAAAGCTTGGTATGATTGGTTGAGTACATTTTTTCTTAATAGTGGTTTTTCAAGAGGTAAAGTGGATACAACCTTATTTATCAAAGAACAAGGTAAAAATCATTTGCTTGTTCAAATATACGTAGATGACATTATTTTTGGTGCTACTAACAATCTTCTTTGTGAGAAATTTGCTAGCTTGATGCAAGGTGAATTTGAAATGAGTATGATGGAAGAACTCTCTTATTTCATTGGCTCCAAATCAAGCAAACTCAAGATGGTTTATACATCTCTCAAACCAATTATACAAAAGATTTGCTCAAAAATTACAACTTTGGTGAAGGGAGACATGTTAACACACCTATGAGTACAAGCTTGAAACTCGACAAAGATGAAAAAGGATGGCAAATTGGGGTAACCTTGTACCATGGCATGATTGGTAGTCTACTTTATTTGATCGCTAGTAGATCGAATATTTTGCATGCCGTGTGTTTATGTGATAGATTTCAAAGTGATCTTAGAGAAATGCATCTCATTGTAAAACGTGTATTTCGTTATCTTAGAGGAACTTTGAAGTTTGGTCTATTTTATCATAAGAATGCATGCTTTGATTTGATCTAAGAGGCTATAGTGACACTGACTATGTCAGAAGTCTTGTTCATAGGAAGAGCACATCCAGAACATGTCAATTTCTTAGAGATTGCCTTGTTTCTGTCATCCAAAACAGTGTTGCTCTTTCTACGGTGGAATCCAAATATGTTTTAGCCGCCTCTTGTTGCACACAATTATTATGGATGTCACACATATTAAATGATTACAGTGTTTATTTTTCCAAGATACCTATCTTGTGTGACAATACTTCGGCTATTAATATTGCACAAAATCCGGTTCATCATAGTCGAACCAAACATATCGAAGTGAGACATCACTTTATTAGGGATTGTGTGCAAAAGGAATTGGTTTGTGTCGAATTTATCCCCACTAGTGACTAACTAGTGGATATATTCACAAAACCATTACCTACTGAAGTATTTGAGTCAATTAGAAGTCGATTGGGATTGCTTAATATTGATCAAAGTCAAATGGTATGAAAATTTAAAATCTCTGTGGACTTTAAGCGCTCTACCTTATCTTGGACTTACGCTCAATATCAGATTAAGAGTTTCAAGCAGTTCAAAGACAGTGCAAAGTTGAGATTTCAAAATTTTCAAAACTGGTGACTTTAAGCGTCCTAGCTCATTAATACTGGTGTTTGATGTACCATCAATTGCTCTGCCAAGTGCGTGATGTGAACATTGCACACAGGATAAAGCGCTCTGTCCTAAGTGCAATTATTTCAAAATTTAAACTTTAAGCGGTTAAAAACACTTGAATTTCCTGCATTAAAATCCCACTATCTTCTATTTTCATTCAGATTGAACGCCTCCTTCTCTCTTAAACTGCCTATTTATCTCTATCCACCTCCCACTCACCCACATTGTCTCTCTCTTAAATTGCCTCTCTCCACCTTCTACTCACTCTCCTTCATTTCTCTTTCCAACTTCCCTAAAAAAAATCCTCGGTTTTTTTGAAATCCTTCCTCTTCTACACCATGGCCTCTCAAGGAACTGGAAAGGTTAAAACCTAATTAGGTTTTCTTCTGTTCAGAAGCTCCAACTGATGCCTTTAGTCAATAGAGTATTACTCGGCATGTTCATGGCTTGCATATAAAGGAAAGCAACTAGAAATTTAAGCAATTTAGATTTCTATGTCACTTACTGTGTTTTAAAAGGCAGTCCCTACCTTTTGCGAATTGCATTTATGTCTTGCTTGAGCACTCTAGTCTTGACCTTGATACCATTCATCTTGAAAAACTTAGGGTAAAAGGGCGGTATGGTGAGTTAAATATCTCTCAAATAAAAGGGGCCCAAGTAAGGCTGGTAGTTCAAGGGAATGTGCTGCTCAGCATCACGATATTAATCTCAACAGACACGATGCAGAAACTGAAGAATTAACTGTCCTGCAGTAGCTGAAGGCTCAAATCACTAAGTTAGAACATGAGGTGGAGCACTTGAAGAATGTTTGTTAAGAAAAAAGGTTTGAGTGATTCACAAAAATGCATGATTTAAATGACGTGTGTTAAAGAAATGCATAACACATTTTATGACTTGACACGTTTTTGCAACAAACTTGCCTTATATACATTATATATCATGTTGCCGTACTAACAAGCCATGAAGCTTTAAAGCTTACATCAAATGGCAAACATTTGTTGTGTTTGAACTATTTTGAGGTGCCACCATTAATGAACTAAACTAGTTCATTAAGTGAAGTACTTAGTTAAATAAACTAAGTAGTTCATTAAATGGAGAAATATTTGGAGAAGGCATAAAGGCAACAAACATAGAAATGGAAAGTCTCCTTCTACTCTTAAACCACACGTTTCTCATATATATATATATATATATATATATATATATATATATATATATATATATATATATATTAGTTCTTTATTTTATTTATTCGCATACTCTAATATTTGTAATAAGGTTTTCCTCCGCCAAAAGTGAGGCTTCGTATTAATAAAACCTTCCGTTTTAAAAAAATATATATATATATTCAGATTTTTTTTAAAAGGCACTATACACATATATTCTAACGTACTATCGACACGTTATATATATTATGAACGTACGTCAACGTCCACCACTATACTTACATCATATCTATAAGTATATTCAGGTCTTATATCATATGATATAAGTCATGGTGATGACAAAATTATTACGACACGTTACAAGGTTCTAAACCAAAAATTGTTGTATCGGGTGACAACCGAAACTTCGCCAACGTGTCACGTACTTGACATATATAGGTGGAAAGCCCCTACACTTCAAAAATGGCCACAAATTTCGTGGCTTACATGGTATATTCAGCCATAAAATCATTCCATGTTGGCACACACAAATCACCCCTAATTAAGGCCAAATTGTGGAGATTTCAAATTCAATATTTTTGTCACATGGGGCGCCACTTTTAATCAGTCTTTAGAGCTGAATATTCAAGCTATTCTATATATATTATGTGTGACATAATATATATAACATGTGCAAAAAGTTTGAATTTAATCGGAGAAAAATCGCATAATCGACAAAAGTCGAAAATTCGGTTTTCTACGAACACGACACATGGAACGTTTTTTGGCATGACATGTAACATTTATCTAGACACTTTTTACATATTCAATACATAATAAAGTGTTCTAGAATATTTAAATTAGGGCTAATTGGACTATACCATATGTGTATAATTATTGTGTACTATTTTACAAAGTTTACAAAAATAAATTCAGAGCATGTTGAAGGTTGAATCACACGCCTAGAGCTTCTTGATGGAGCGTACATGGAGCTTAGTTGGCATCTTGATTGGTCAAGAATGGACTACACAAGGTTAGTGACATAATGAAGGGTGCTACACAAGATAATATTTCAAACTATGTCATAAATACAACACATGTTGAAAATTCAGCCTGTGTGAATTAGTATGGCCGAAAATTGAGTCTTGATTTTAACATATTTGCTTCTTCATTTTTACGGGATTGATGTAATACTAATATGGCAATAATTTGAACATGTTGAGAATATTGCAGATGCTGAAAATTTCAGCATGTGAATCAAAGAGCTGGCCGATTTTTGGGATTTATTGGAGATCAATTTACCTTCCAAATTATTTGGGATTAATTGTGTGATAATTGGCAAGGTTTTTACTACTAATTTGGAACATAGTTTAAGTGTAATTCTCACATTTGTATAGTCAAGGAGTGCCAAGTAAGCAAGGTCAAGTCAATCATCCAATCAATTGTTGCCAAGTAAGCAAGTTGATGTTACATCTATACAAGACATTCTTCCAAGGACTTAAAAGATAATTTCCAAGATGAAGAAAAGCCCTAGAGTGGGCAGCCAACCTACAATAAAAAGAAGAGAAGAGCAAACAAAAAAATGCAAGACAAGTCTCACAAGTTCTAAAATGCAAAAAGTCTCTTCTTCTACATTTCTTTTTTCTCTTTCTCTCTCAAGCCTATTGTATCTATATTCAAATATATTGAATAGGCTTCATTCATACCACCATACACGCCCTATTATTGTAAACGGTTGATTAACGTGTGATCAAACCTTCATCTGCTCGGTGGTGGTGTTCGTGATCATTGTGATTGCTTGTTTCGATTGTAAAGGGTTGGAGTTTGTGTGTAACTCCATCAACCCTGTCTGTTAAGGTGTTATTTTGTTTAGTGATAACCGAAGAAGGTGCCCTCGAAGGCTGGAGTAGGTTGATTTAACCGAACCAGTATAAAATCCCTTGTGTTCTCTACTAATCTGCATAGTACTTTCAGTTTCTTGCACTTTGTATCTATTTCATTGAAACCTTAAAAATAGTAAACGAATTTCAAAACTTGTAAACTTTTACAGAAACATAGTCACATCTTCTAACTTTCATTTGGCGCAGTTTCAACCCTTTTGGACAAGTATAAGTCATTCAAACGTTAATAGTTCTGAGACTAGTACAATCTGATTTTCAGACTTGCAAAGGTTGAGAACTTGAACGTATTTGACATACTACCCAAAGGAATTTCACAAACCTGTTTCAACCCTATTAAATACATATAGTAAGGGGTTTGTCATTAAATTTTCAGACCATTTGGAGCCACGGATTAATCGGAATAAAGTTTTCAAATCAGACTACTGTTTCTGGTAGATTTGCGCAATCTGACAACAAAAAAATTTTCCAGAGGCTTAAAGGTTGAATTTTGATTTGAAATTTTTAGGAGATACTTAAAACATCTGAGACTACAATCTCTCCAAATTTCATAATTTTTGAAGGCTTGTAACCTAGTTTTTCAAACGTTTCAAAACAAGGTCTGAAAACAGAAACTGTTTTCAGAAGTTGGATTTTTAGATCAAAACATTTTAAAAACCAAATTTTCCGCATCCACCCCCCTTCTAGTGGTTTCTTGCAGGTCTTATAAGTGGTATCAGAGCAGGTACACTCACAACAAGAAGATCCAATGATCTAAATGAGATGGAAACCACTAGATTCAAAACCGAGCAAGAAGGTATGTCTAGTCAAAGGCCTCCTCTTTTTGATGGTGAGTCCTTTATTCAATGGAATCTAAGAATGAAACTTTTTTTATGGCTATTGATATTGATCTATGGTGTATTATAGAAGACGGTCCATTTGTTCTTTCAAAATTATCCACTATAGATGGTGTCACGCTAGATGTTGTAAAACCAAAACATGAATATACTAGTGATGACAAAAAGACACTAAGCATGAATGCTAGAGCCATGCAATTACTCTTAAACGTTCTAAGTAAAAGTGAATCTAGTTGCATGTCTAATTGCTCTCGTACGCAAGAAATGTGGAGAATTCTTGAGATGAAACATGAAGGGACTAGCTAAGTAAAGGAGTCCAAGATTACTATGCTTATGTCCACACTTGAGTCTTTTAAATTATTGTCAAACGAGTCTATTGTTGATATGGATCTATGATTGACTAACATATATAATTCTTTTGAGTCTCTTGGCAAAGCTTTCTCTGCAAAAGAAAAGGTTCAGAAGGTACTACGAAGCCTTCCATCCGAATGGGACCCTAAAGTGACAGCAATAGAGGAAAGTAAAGAAACCAAATCAATAAAAATGGGAAAACTAATTGGATCGCTAAAGGTATACGAAAACAAACTTACTTTAAGGAAATCGGAATCAATGTCAAAACAAGGTAAGAATATTGCTTTTAAATCAAATGAATACATCTCTACTTCTTCCGATCACGTAGATGATAGTGATTCCGAATCAGACAATGATGACTTAATACTATTGGCTAAAGGTTTGAGAAAATTCATGAGAAAGTCATTTAAAAACAAACCCAAGGCTACTTCCACTAAAAAATAAAAATAAAACCAATGACAAGGACGTGAAGTGCTACGAATGCGGAAAACTTGGACATTTATCTTATGACTGCCCTAACAAGGACAAACAAACAAACAAACACCTTGACAAGGATCAGACCAAAACTAGACTCGTCTCAAAACCTAAACAAAGGAGAAGAGCTCTCAAGGCCTCCACTTGGAGTGACACATCCGTCTCTGAGACTGATACAGAGGAGGAGACATCACAAGTATGCTTTGTATCCAAAGCATCAAACGAGGTATATTCTAATTCTGACTCTAATTCTGAACCTTCATATGATGATCTTTTTAGTCAATATTTAGAATTGCACAAATTCACCAAGACTCTCGCAAAAGAAAAGAAACGATTAATTGAAGACAAGAAGTTGTTAGAATCTTCTAACACGAATCTTGTATCTTAATTAAACGATTCAAAAGAAGAGTCGTCATGCATCATCAATGCATTAAAATCAGAGTTCTCATCATTAACTATACATAATAATGAAATGAAATCCGAGATTTCAAATTTGAAATCAAGGAATGCGGATTTAGAGAAAATGATGAAACAATTTGACACGGGAACTAACATGCTAGATCGCATCATTTTATCACAAAAGCATGATAGTGATAAAACCAGATTAGGATATATTGAGAAAAACGAAATATCAATTAAACCAACAAAATTCATTTTGTCTAAGAAACTAGAAACACCAAAGACACATATGGCGCCTAAGAAGACGCCTAGGCCTCCTCTCCTTTCATCTCGTCATGTTTCTTCTTCATATCATACAAGATATAATTATGTCCCATATAGATATGAGAAGAAACCATTGATACACACGACATTCATTCCCATACATATAGATCACGCACTATGCACACTAACACTAGAACATATAAAAAACGCACACCATATGATGTGTAGGATCTGCAAGGCACCACTAGAAGGGGGAGGTTGAATAGTGGGTGCGGAAAATGTGGTTTTTAAAATTGTTTTAAACCAAAAACCCAACTTCTGAAAACAATTTCTGTTTTCAGGACCAGTTTTAAAATGTTTTGAAAACTAGGTTGCAGGTCTTCAAAAATTCTGAAATTTTGAGAGACCTTAGCCTAAGATGTTATGAGTGTCTCCTAAAAATTTCAGATTTAAATTCAATCTCTAACCCCTTGAAAATTCGTTACTAGTCAGATTGCACAAATCTACCAGAAACGGTAGACTGATTTGAAAAATTAATTCCTATTTGTGCGTAACTTAAAATGCTCTGAAAATTTAAATACTAACCCCTTATAAGTTGTATTTAAATTTTTTGAAACTGTTTTGAAAAATTCTTTTGTGAAGTTAGTCAAATACGATCAAAGTCTCAACCTTTGCAAGCCTGAAAATCAGACTGCACTAGTCTCAGAACATTGGACGTTTGGGTGACTTATACTTATCCAAAAGGGTTGAAACTTGTGCCAAAAGAACCCTAAGACGTGTGGCTATGTTTTATAAAAGTTTCGTAATTTTTGAAATTCTTTTACTATTTTTACAAACGTAATCAATAATGATAAATAGTGCTAAAATTGAAAGTAGATGCTGAAAGTAAATGACACCAAGAATTTTATACTGGTTCGGTTATAAACAACCTACTCCAGTCTTCGAAGACACCTTCCTCGGTTCACACTAATCACACAACACAAAAACACCTTACCACAGGGTTGATGGAGTTACATACCAACTCCAACCCTTTACAAACCTTGTATGTTGAATACAATGCACACGAACACCACCACCTTGCAAGTTGAAGATTGATCACACCTTGATCAATCTTTTTCAATGATAAGAGAATATGTGGTGGTCTAGATGAAGCCTATTCAAGTATATGAATGTAAGTACAATAGGATTTTAGGAAGAAGAAAGAAAGAAAGAGTAGAAAGAGAAGGCTAGAACACGTTTTGATCTTTTAATTTTCAACTCTTGTTCTTGTTTTGCTCTTCTTCCTCCCATTTTAATCTTATGGCCGTCCCCCCCCTTGGTCTTTATCCTCTTGAAAATTATCTTCTAAGTCCTTGGGAGAATATGTGGCATCATTGTGACATGTTCTTGCTTACTTGACATCTCCTCATTGGATGATCATTTAACTCTTGCTTACTTAGCACTCATTGATTGATTGAATGTTGTCATCACTTGATGACTAGGAAAATCTGAGAATTCCATTAAAAACATGTGCCAAAATCACCATAAAACAATTACCATAACTTCCAAGATCATCACATAAATTAAGCAAGATAATATTTCTCCAAAAATGGTTAAAAAATCGGCCATAAGTGACACTTTACATGCTGAAATTTCAGCATGTGATACATGGGTGTTCATTTCAAATTATTACCAAGTTTTCTTTGATTTATCTCTTAAAAATAAATCACCAATTAGTAGACAATATTCTCATCAATTTTGGAAATAAAATTAGACAATAACATGGCCAAAAATCGGCATAGGTTCATTCACACACATGCTGAAATTTTCAGCATGTGTGATATTCAAAATATCACAATTATAATTTCATATCTTATTCAAATTGCTTCCAAATTGTATTCCAATTAACCACATGTTTCAAGAAACAAAATATAACCTCATAATGGATGAAATTCGGCCAGCTCTTAATACACATGCTGAAATCTTCAGCATGTGTTGCAAATGAGATATAAGTTTGAATTGTTACCTTGTGTGGCTCCTTCCTTTATGTCATCAACATTGTATGTTTGATTCTTGACCAATCAATATGCCAACAAGGATCCACATAAGCTCCATCAAGCTGGTATAGGCGTGTATAATATGTATATACATGTGCTGAATTTTATTTTTACAAACTTTGTAAAATAGTGCACATTTAATAATACACAAATGGTATATTCCAATCAGCCCTTAATTTAATTTTCTAGAACACTTTAAGATGTATGAAATATGTAAAAAGCGTCTATATACATGTCGTATGATGTGCCAAAAACGTTCCAAGTGTTGTGTACGTAGAAAACCGAATTTTTGATGTTTATCGATTACCCGATTTTTCTCTAATTAAATTCAAACTTTTTGCACATGTTATATATATTATGTTATACAAAAATTAAACTTTAACATTCAGCACTTGGCTGTTCTTAAAGTGGCGCCATTAACATGTGACAAAATTGAAATTGGAATCTCTACAATTTGGCCTTAATGTGGGGTGATTTGTGTGTGCCAACATGGAATGATTTTATGGCTACACATAACATCATACCAACGAAAATTATAAAGATTTTTGAGGTGTAGGGGCTGGCCAACTATTTATGGCAAGTACGTGACACGTTGTTTCGGTATTCGCCCGATACGACAATTTTTGGTTTAGAACCTTTTAACGTGTCGTATTTAATTTGTCATCACCATGACTTATGTCATATGATATAAGACCTGAATATACTCATAAATATGAGTTAAGTATGATGGCGTGATGTTAACGTACATACGTAAAATATATAACGTGTCGGTAAGTATGATGGTGTGACGTTAACGTACGTACATAAAATATATAACTTGTCGGTAGTACGTTGGAATAAATGTGTACGTGCCTTTTTCAAAAAATTTGAAAATATATATATATATTTTAAAAGAGATTTTATTGATGATGAGCCTCACTTTTGGCAGAGGAAAACCATATTACAATAATCAGAGTATGCGAATAAATGGAATAATGAACTAATAATAACATATCTCCAGTCGTATATGATATGCCGCATTTTGAATATATATATATATATATATATATATATATATATATATATATATATGGCGTGTATATTTATGTGAGGGGAGGAGGAGAAGACTTTCCTTTCTTAATCTTGTTGCCTTTGTGCCTTGTCCAAATGTTGCTTCCATTAATGAACTACTTAGTTTAATTAACTAAGTACTTCACTTAATGAACTAGCTTAGTTCATTAATGGTGGCACCTGAAAATAGTACAAACACAACAAATGTTTGCCATTTGATGTAAGATTTAACGCTTCATGGCTCGTTAGTGCGGCAACATTATATATAAACTATATAAGGCAAGTTATATGCAATATGTCATGCACATTTATGTCATGTACGTTTTTATGCACATTTAAATCATATATTTTGAAATCACTCAAACCCCTTTTTCTCTACATGATGCGCATAAGGGGATTCTCGGCCAAAGGCCTAATGTTTTCTCACCCTATGTCTACTATATTGCTCCTTCGTCTACATTCTTACCATTTGCTAGACCGAGAAGGATCACCCAAATATGGGTACCGTAAGGTACTTTTACTAAGAGGTGAATAACTAACTCGTAAGGACCCAAATTAAAAGGGTACCTAAATCATTGTGGTACATCGCAGGGAACCCATACATCAAAAGACACGTCTATCAAGTGTTCCTTGGCAGTGGTTGCTTGAGGCACATGACGGGTGACCCAGCTTGTTTTGAAAGTTGAAGAAGGTCACAAAAGGCAGATCTGTGACCTTTGGAGACAACAATGAAGGAAGAATTATCGGAAAAGGTACAATCGGAAGCCCAAGCACTCTTCAAATCTCCAACGTCTTCCTGATAAGTAATCTATCCTATAATCTTCTTAGCATCTCACAGTTAATTGACAACGGTTTTGATGTGTGTTTTACTCATCCATATTGCAATATAATAAATAAAAATAGAGAAACAGTAATAAAAGGAAGAAGGGAATGAAATATCTTTACGCTCTCTATGGATGACATGTTAGACGCTAAGGTTAAGTGCTTTATATCAAATGAACCTAACGTTAATTTGTGGCATAGACGTTTAGGACACATTGACATTTCTAAATTTGAAAAACTTCAACGAAAGAACCTAATACGAGGATTGCCTAAACTTGATTTAGACAAATTTCAGTTGTGTGAATCTTGTATTAAAGGCAAACAAACACGTGAGTCACTTAAACCTAAAAATGAAATTAGCACGTCTAGAGTTTTAGAATTATTACATATTGATTTGTTTGGTCCTAGTCGCATTAAGAGTCTCGGTGGACGTCATTATGCATTTGTTATCGTTGATGTTTTTCTCGCTATGCTTGGACTTTATTTCTTGCAAATAAAGATGATAGTGCCATTGTGATTGCGAAACTAATAAAACAACTTGAAAATGAATATGGTTTAAATGTAAAAAAGATTAGAAGGGATAGAGGCGGTGAATTTAAAAACAAGGACATGATTGCATTTTGCGAAGAAAAAGGAATCAAACACGAGTTTTCGCCACCTAGAACTGCACAACTTAATGGATTAGCAGAAAGAAAGAATAGGACACTACAAGAAATCGCTAGAACCATGTTGTGTGAAAATAAATTGCCTAGATTCTTGTGGGTGGAAGCCGTAAATTGAACATACTATATAGTAAATCGTTTGTCAATTAGAAAGAAAATAAATAAAACTACTTATGAGATAGTAAATAATCGCATGCCTAAAATTGATTACTTTCGTGTGTTTGGTTGCAAATGTTTTGTTTTGAATACAAAAGATAATTTGGATAAATTTGAATCTAAATCAATTGAATGCATTTTTGTTGGATATTCTGTGACTTCAAAAGCATATAGATGTTGTTATCCCATCACTAGACAAATTTTAGAATCCGTTCATGTGAAGTTTAATGAATTTGGTGAGGTTGAGAAAGATAAAGAATATGACGATGATTTTGAACTAAAGCCTGTGTTAGATGATATAGAGGATGATGGCATGCATGATGATTTGAACACACTAGAAATGCATGATCACTTAGAAATGCATGAGAACTTAGAAAATAATCAACCAAGATGGCATAGGGATCACCCACACGATCTCATTATAGGAAAAATTACTCATGGTGTTCGACCACGAAGAAGAATAAATCCGAATGAAATAAACCAATTACATGCTATTATATCTGAAATTCAACCTAAAAACATTTTTGATGCTTTGAGTGATTCTTCTTGGATTGATGCTATGCATGATGAACTAAATCAATTTATAAGAATAATGTATGGGATTTAGTGCCACGGCCACAAGATAAGACTATAATAGGCACAAAGTGGGTATTTAGAAATAAAATGAATGAAGAAGGTAAAGTTGTTAGAAACAAGACGAGACTTGTAGCACAAGGATATAATCAAGAGAAAGAATAGACTACGACGAAACATTTGCACCTGTAGCACGTTTAGAAGCCATACGACTTTTACTTACTATTGCTTGCATGAATGGTTTTCCACTCTCTCAAACAGACGTAAAAAGTGCATTTTTAAATGGTTTTATACAAGAAGAAGTATAAGTGAAGCAACCACCCGGTTTTGAAGATTTGAAATACCCCGATCACGTGTACAAACTAAAGAAGACACTGTACGGTTTAAAACAAGCACCTAGGGCTTGATATGATCGTTTTGCTACTTTTCTTTTAGAAAATGGATTTAAAAGACATAGATAGCACCTTGTTCTTGAAACAAGATAAATTGGATTTACTAATCATTCAAATTTATGTCGATGACATCATTTTTGGATCTGCATCTCATAAACTTGTTGAAGAGTTTGAAACTTGCATGAAATCCGAGTTTGAAATGTCTATGGTTGGTGAATTGAATTACTTTCTCAGCTTGCAAATTAAACAAACAAGTAAAGGTATACACATAAGTCAAGTGAAATATGTGAATGACATGATTAAAAAGTTTAATTTTGAGAACCTAAAACCGTCCCCCAGCCCTATGAGTGTCACCACTAAATTAGATAAAGATGAACATGGAAAAGACTTTGATAATGCTTTATATAGGTCTATGATTGGTTCTTTGCTTTATCTTACTGCAAGTAGACCTGATATCATGTCTAGTGTGTGTATGTGTGCACGTTTTCAAAACCAACCTAAAGTGTCTCATTATAATGATGTGAAAAGAATATTTTGATATATTAAGCACACCCCCACTTTAGGAATTTGGTATGATAAAGATTGTGAATTTGACTTGCATGCTTATACCGACGCGGATTATGGTGGATGTAAAATAGATAGAAAAAGCACAAGTGGCACTTGTCAATTTATAGGAAATTCACTAATTTCATGGTTTTCGAAAAAGCAAGCAAGTGTGGCCTTATCTACTACCGAAGCTGAATACATGGCACTTAGTCTTTGTTGCACACAATTACTATGGTTAAAACAACAACTTTCTGATTTTGGTATCACGGTAAATCGTATTCAAATCTATTGTGATAGTATAAGTTCCATAAACTTGTCTAAGAACCCCGTACTACACTCTAAGGCAAAGCACATAGAAGTACGATATCACTTTCTTCGTGATCACATAAATAATGGTGATATTATTATAGATCATGTACGCACTGAAGCACAAGTAGCCGACATTTTCACTAAGGTACTAAATCAAGCCACGTACGAAAATCTCCGTTCTAAATTAGGCATGATTTCTGCTGATTTGATTTGATATTTCTTTCCATCTTTACATGCACTTTTGATTTTCTTTCCAAAATAAAGTTGGAGATAGTGCATGATTTAAGAGGGAGCGAGAGATTGATTGCAAAAATCAAGGGGGAGAAAATTCAAAATTCGAAATTTTAATTTTGAAATTTGAATTTGTGCACGATTGGTGGGGGAGCGATTAAATTTAAATCATGTACTAAGATTATTTTGTAAATCATCAAAAGGAGGAGATTGTTAAGAAAAAGGGTTTGAGTGATTCACAAAAATACATGATTTAAATAATGTGTGCTAAAGAAATGCATAACACATTTTATGACTTGACACGTTTTGGCAACAAATTTGCCTTATATACTTTATATATAATGTTGCGGTACTAACAAGCCATAAAGCTTTAAATCTTACATCAAATGGCAAATATTTGTTGTGTTTGAACTATTTTCAGGTGCCATCATTAATGAACTAAACTAGTTCATTAAGTGAAGTACTTAGTTAAATAAACTAAGTAGTTCGTTTAGTTCATTAAGTGAAGTACTTAGTTAAATAAACTAAGTAGTTCATTAAATAGAGAAATATTTGGAGAAGGCATAAAGGCAACAAACATGGAAATGGAAAGCCTCCTTCTACTCTTAAAACACACATTTTTCATATATATATATATATATATGTATATATATATATTTAGATTTTTTTAAAAAGGCACTATACACATATATTCCAACGTACTATCGACACGTTATCTATGTTATGAACGTACGTCAACGTCACACCAATATACTTACCTCATATCTATGAGTATATTCAGGTCTTATATCATATGATATAAGTCATGGTAATGACAAAATTATTACGACACGTTACAAGTTTCTAAACCAAAAATTGTCGTATCGGGTGACAACTGAAACTTCACCAACGTGTCACGTACTTGCCATGTATAGATGGCCAGCCCCTACACTTCAAAAATGGCCTCAAATTTCGTGGCTTACATGGTATATTCAGCCATAAAATCATTCCATGTTGGCACGCACAAATCACCCCCAATTAAGGCCAAATTGTGGGGATTTCAAATTTAATATTTTTGTCACATGGGGCGCCACTTCTAATCAGTATTTAGATCTGAATATTCAAATTATTATATTTATATTATGTGTGACATAATATATATAACATGTGCAAAAAGTTAGAATTTAATCGGTGAAAAATCGCGTAATCGACAAAAGTCGAAAATTTGGTTTTCTACGAACATGACACATGTAACGTTTTTTGGCATGACATGTAACATGTATCTAGACACTTTTTAAATATTCAATACATACAAAAGTTTTCTAGAATATTCAAATTAGGACTGATTGGACTATACCATATGTGTATAATTATTGTACACTATTTTACAAAGTTTACAAAAATAAATTCAGCACATGTTCAAGGTTAAATCACATGTCTAGAACTGCTTGATGGATCTTATGTGGAGATTAGTTGACATCTTGATTGGTCAAGAATGGACTACACAAGGTTAATGTCATAATGAAGGGAGTTACACAAAGTAATATTTCAAACTATGTCATACATATAACACATGGTGAAAATTCAGCATGTGTGAATTAGTATGGCCAAAAATTGAGTCTTGATTTTAACATATTTACTTCCCCATTTTCAAGGGATTGATGTGATACTAATATGGCAATAATTGGAACATGTTGAGAATATTGCACATGCTGAAAATTTCAGCATGTGAATCAAAGAGCTGGCCGATTTTTAGGAGTTATTGGAGATCAATTTACCTTCCAAATTATTTGGGATTAATTGTGTGATAATTGGCAAGATGTTTACTACTAATTTGGCACATAGTTTAAGTGTAATTCTCAGATTTGTATAGTCATCAAGTGATGACAAATCTCATCCAATCAAGGAGTGCCAAGTAAGCAAGGCCAAGTCAATCGTCCAATCAAGTGTTGCCAAGTAAGCAAGTTGATGTCACATCTATACAAGGCATTCTTCCAAGGACTTACAAGAAAATTTCCAAGATAAAGAAAAGCCCTAGAGTGGGCTGCCAACCTACAATAAAAAGAAGAGAAGAGCAAACAAAAAAAAATGCAAGACAAGTCTCACAAGTTCTAAAGTGCAAAAAGTCTCTCTACTCTCTTCTTCTATATTTCTTTCTTCTCTTTCTCTCTCAAGCCTATTGTATCTATGTTCAAACATATTAAATAGGCTTCATTCATACGACCATACACGCCCTATTATTATAAAGGGTTGATCAATGTGTGATCAAACCTTCATCTGCTCGGTGGTGGTGTTCGTGATCATTGTGATTGCTTGTTTCGATTGTAATGGGTTGGAGTTGGTGTGTAACTCCATCAACCCTGTGTGGTAAGGTGTTATTTTATTTAGTGATAACCGAGGAAGTTGTCCTCGAAGACTGGAGTAGGTTGATTTAACCGAACCAGTATAAAATTCCTTGTGATCTCTACTTTTATGCATAGTACTTTCAGTTTCCTGCACTTTGTATCTATTTCATTGTAACCTTAAAAATAGTAAACGAATTTCAAAAATTGTTAACTTTTTTAGAAACATAGCCGCATCTTCTAAGTTTTATTTGGCATAAGTTTCAACCCTTTTGGACAAGTATAAGTCATTCAAACATTAATAGTTCTGAGACTAGTGCAATCTGATTTTCAGACTTGCAAACGTTGAGAACTTGAACGCATTTGACATACTTTCCAAAGGAAATTTTAAAAAATGTTTTCAACCCAATTAAATACATATAGTAAGGGTTTTTCATTAAATTTTCAGACCATTTGGAGCCACGGATTAATCGGAATAAAATTTTTAAATCAGACTACTGTTTCTGGCAGATTTGTGCAATCTGACCACAAACAATTTTTCAAAAGGTTAAAGGTTGAATTTTGATCTGAAATTTTTAGAAGATACTCAGAACATCTGAGACTACAATCTCTCCAAATATCAGAATTTTTAAAGGCATATAATCTAGTTTTTTAAACATTGCAATACAGGGCCTGAAAATAGAAACTGTTTTCAGAAGTTGGGTTTTGGATCAAAACATTTTAAAAACCAAATTTTCCACATCCACTATTCAACCCCTCTTCTAGTGGTGCCTTGCAGGTCCTACAATGTTAACGCTAGTCTAGTGCAGCAGCAGTCCCTCAATGATGGGCATTTTGAGTATCTAAAATCCAAGCTTCTCCATGCCAAAGTTGTTGCAACCTTTGATGATGAACCCAAGAATATTTAGTTCTTTCCCCTTGGTTTCATTTTTGATAATTTTGGGGGAGCAAATGTGCTGTTTTTTGTGCTGTTCTTTTGATATGTTGGGCTGGAGTTTGAGTTGTGTTGTTTGATGCTGTTTGGATTATGTTGGGCTGGAGTTTGAGTTGTTGTTTAGATCATGTTGCTAGTTTTTTTTGTACTTTGCTGTTTTACTTATGTTGGGATGACGCTCTATTGTTTATAGGGATGTGTGTGTTGAGCTGTTTTATGGTGATGCTTGTTAGAAGTCAAAGATATGTATTTGTTGGCTGATACTGTTCCATGTCAAATAGTAATATATCATGAAGTAGATTTTTGTTCTTGCTACCTTGAATATGTATTCTTGGATATATGAGATAAAATCAATTCTAAGAAAATGCATCTAGTAAGGGGAGCATAAGATGCATCTAGTAAGGGAGAGCTTGTTGTGAAATCATCAAAAATAGGGAGATTGTTATTGTATTGGTTTTGCTAATTTCACAAGTCTTACATGCGAAAAGACTTAGAACTAGGTTAATAGACTAATCCTCAAACTTCAAACAATTGATTAAGCGCTTCATCCTTCAAAAAGTCTAAACAGAAACTTTTGCTCAAACTTTGAACTCTGCATTAAGCGTTTAATCTCTTAAAAATTCAAAACAGAGAGTTTCCGCAGAAACATGAAACACCACATAAAGAGCTTCATCTTTTGAAGTGTACAAAATTGAGAGTTTTCGCACAAACATTAAATGCCACTTAAAGAGCTTCATTATGTAAAGCTCTTGGACAGAATGTTATGGTAAGAACATAAAGCGCTTCATGTACTCTCGTTCTTGAGTGAAAAGCCACTTCAAGCGCTTCGTCCAAACGTCTGATGCGTGACGAAAATTCTGTCTGTAGGTACAGTTTTCTCTATCCTATCTCTTTTTCGTTGACCAATGTGCTTTTTATCTTTTCCATGTAATCATGACTTTTGTAGCTCTATTTCCAAAAGCAAATCAAAGATAGTAGGGAAAATCTTTTCCTTTTGAGCTTAAAAGGCAAAGCTTCTACAAGAAGTTTTGACTTCTTTCAAAAAGTTATTTTCAAGACAATAAGGTGTCAACATATGAGACAAAGTCTTCTTCAACTCTTCTATCTTCTCTCCAACGGCCAGAAGCTTTTTCTATATAGCTTGAAGACTCCATTTTTTAAGATAACTTTCTACCTCTAAGCTCTCAAGTCTTCCTTGTTATTTTTGCTCTCAAAATCATTGTAAAGATTACTTCATTGTTGAGAGTGTGTGATTGTAAAGGAGAAGAAGTCTTCTTCTAAGTGAGGATTGTGAGGAGCAAAGTGTAGATTATTGGTCAAGAAGCAAAGTGGCTTCTTATTAGTGAAACTCAAGGTTCCAAGAGCTAGTTGATGGTGTAGGAGCTACATCATACTCCAAAGAAGGTTTCTTTGGTGTAAAAAAGATCTTAAGGAGGCTAGCTTCAGAGGAGTTGAGTGTTCATTGTTCTTGAGATAAGTTTGTTAAACCTATCTTGTTCTTGTGTTTTCTTTGATTGTTGTTTCCCAAAAAGTGAAATAACAATCCCCTTGTTTAAAAATCCTTCTTGTTCAAAGCAAGAAAGTAGAGGAGTAGAGTCTTTTGACTTGAACCTCTATAAATTTGGTGCCCTTTCATTTCCTCAAGTTATTTTTTTTGAAGAAGACATCTAGTATTGGTTTGAACACGTCCATTGCAAAAAGATTCGAAAAAGAACCATACTTGTATAAACATACTATTCAAACCCCCTTCTGATGTGTTTCATAGACCTAACAGACGAGTACATTAATGGACCAAAAAAAGTAAACGAAACTACTTTTGGTTATAAAAGAAAAGAAAAAAAATTAAAATTTGTGCCATATCAGTCTTTCTCAATGACGAATCAATAAGAGCCCATGAGATTTAGTCTCCCATTCGTTGCTAACAGTGGATATGTGAGAAGAAGTCAGAAGTTCATTATTTTTATTTTTTGAAGCTTTTTTATATGGTCCATTGACTAGCAACGAAGTGTAAGATAAAACTGTGTACATCAGATCGCAAAGCGATCCGACCTCTTCTCGAATCTTTCACAAACGCAAAAGACTAATGGAGCAGAAACACCATTTTGAGTAGCAACGAATAAACCAAAACTTTTATACTACTAATGTTTAGCCTTTTTGCAATAAAAAAACCAAAAACCGTCGCAAATTATTAAAAGATGGTTTCTGAAGCTATTACCGATAGAAAAATGGCGACCACATTTGCTACCGTGATATCAGTCGCAGTATGAAAAATCAATCTTTATAACCACCTTCCCGTTTCCCAAACGTGTGACAGTCGCTCGCAATTTGCGGTAGCAAATCAGCTCTTGAAATTGCGGCATTTATTTCTCAGAATCAATTCGTGAAGAATTTGAAGAATTTAAACTCTTTGAATGAAAGAAAGAATTCTTCTTCATTGATTCTTAGTATTACAATCTTCTCTATCTATAGGCAGTCAACTGATCTCTTTTTGGTAATCATACACGATTTGATTCTATTGACATAAATGCTAAGAATATCCTATCAAATGTAAGAACTAATCTTGATTGATCCGATTATGATTCTTGAATTAATTCTGATTTTCTTTCCATCACTCTCCTTCAAGTTGAGTATCGGGTCCACTGATGCTCAACCTGTGTAGAGTCACTTCGAAACTTCTGACTACAACTGCTTTAGTGAGAGTATCCGCAAGCTGGTCTTCTGAGCGAACAGACAACAATTCTACCACACCAGCATCGAGCTTTTCTTTAATGAAATGTCTGTCAATCTCTACATGTTTAGTTCGGTCATGTTGGACCGGATTTTCGGATATACTGATTGCTGCATTATTATCACATTTAAGCTGCGCTGGCCACTTAGCTGGAAACCCCACTTCTCGTAATAACTTATCGAGCCAAAGAACTTCCATAATCCCTTTGGCGATTCCTCTAAACTCTGCTTCAGCACTGGACAGGGCTACCAACTTCTGCTTCTTACTTCTCCAGGTAACCAGATTTCCTCCCACTAGAGAGAAATACCCAGACGTTAACCTTCTATTAGTTATATTTTCCGCCCAGTCTGCATCTGTGAAAACCTTCACTTCTAAGTGCCCATGCTTTCTTAACCAGACTCCTCTGCTGATGGTTTTCTTCAGATACCTCAGTATTCGTTTCACTGCTTTCATATATTCTTTCTGTGGCTAGTGCATAAACTGACTAACCACTCCAACTGCATAGGCAATATCAGGTCGCGTATGAGACAAGTAGATAAGTTTTCCGACTAGTTTCTGGTACTGGTCCGGTCCACTTCCTGGTTTCCTTCTCTAACCTGTAGCTTCAAATTAGCAGCAGCAGGGGTGTCGCTGGGTTTGCAGTCTAACATTCCTACTCGGCCAAGAGATCCAAAGTATACTTCTGCTGAGAAAAAACCCTGTTTCTGAACGAAGTACTTCAATTCTCCTAGATCCTTCATCTTAAATTCACAAAACAGTCTTTCTTTGAGCCGTTCTACTTCTTCACCGTCACTCCCTGTGATAACCATATCATCAACATAAATAATAAGATATGTAACCAGGTTACCTCTTTGTTTCAAAAACAGCGAGTGGTCTCCATTGCTCTGCTTGTTTCCACTTTGCTTCATGACAAGTGTAAACCGTCCGAACCAGGCTCTTGGTGACTGTTTCAATCCATAAAGTGCTTTTTTGGTGTGCACACTTCTCCTTTTTCAAATGTCCCTGCAAACCCTGGTGGCGTTTCTATATAGACTTCTTCTTTCAACTTCTCGTGTAAAAAGGTATTTTTAACATCAAATTGGTAAATTGGCCAATCTTTGTTTACAGCAATAGAAAACAAGGCCCGAATAGTATCAATTTTAGCAACCAGAGAAAAATTTTATGAGTAGTCAATACCGTACGTTTGTGTGCACCCTTTTGAAACTAGTCTGGCCTTGTATCGTTCAACTATGCCATCTGCTTTATACTTTACAGTGAACACCCATCGACATCCCACTAACTTCTTCCCCTGGGGTAGTATACACTTCTCCCACGTATTGTTTCTTTTCAGAGCCTGCATCTCAACCTCCATTGCCTCCTTCCACTCTTTCATTGACGTTTCTTGGTATGCTTTCAGTGCATAGGGAGGTGAACAATGCCTTTTCTTCTCCTGAAATCACCATGTTTGTTGGGTATCTGACATTTCTGAGACCTTTGTCTGGAGAGTACCTCTGAGGCGGTATACCCCGATTCCTTCTTGGTGGGAGAGTTCATACCTGTGACTCAGTTGAGGGCTCATAGACACCAAGGTTGTCAGTTGTGCAGTAGGTGGGTGAATTAGATGGAGAAATAGGTGTGTCGGGAGTATCGGGAGAAGCTTCACTTACCTCTTGTAGGACACCCAAGGAAGGATTCTCGTCGGGCAATGATAATGGAGCCTCGGGACTGTCTACACTTAACTGGGCATGCTCGGTGGCGCCACATGCTTGCTCTTGTTCGCCAACGTCAGGTGTCTTGTGGTTCTGTAACCAGTCGAAAGGCCCAGCATAACTCTCCCCCTGGGCCTGAGTATAAGTGGAGAAAAAATAGTAGGCTTCATAAAGACACAGTCGAGGGTGACATGTAACCGTTAGGTGAGGGGTTTATAGCACCGATTGCCTTTTTGATGTGTGGCATACCCTACAAAAGCACATTTTTCAGTACAGGGATCGAGCTTGGTGCGTTCATGTTTAGGGACATGGATATAGACTGTACAGACGAAGACTTTCGGGGGAAGGGTCATAATAGATGGTATGGGAACCTGTATGGAAAGGGTGTGGATAAGGGTTTGCTGATTGAGAGTATGAGTGGGTAACCGGTTACGTAGGTGCACATATGTGGCGACTGTCTCGGGCTAGAAATATTTGGGAACTTGGCTTTCAATCATCATGGCTCGGGCCATTTCAAGGAGTAACCGGTTTTTTTCTTTCAGCAACCCCATTTTGTTGGGGTGTGTTGGTGTTATGACTGTGACTTCCTACTTAAACTTGCATGCAAAGTTCAGGAACATACTGTAAAAATAAGAGGGTTTGAGTGATTTCAAAATAAGAAATTTGAAACGAAATTTGAATGTATATATACATATAAACGTTGAGTATATATACACAAGTGTACATGTATGCATGATAACTTGCCTTATTTAGCTTATATATTATGTTGCCGTACTAACGAGCCATGAAGCATTAAAGCTTACATCATATGGCGAACATTTGTTGAGTTTATACTATTTTCAGGTGCCACAATTAATGAACTAAAGTAGTTCATTAAGTGAAGTACTTAGTTTAATAAACTAAGTAGTTCATTAAAGGAAGAAGCATTTGGAAAAGGCACAAAGGCAACATGGCTATGGAAGGAAAGTCTTCTTCTCCTCCCCACATTCATTCCACACGCCTTTTACACATATATACTATATTTTCAGATTTTTTTTAAAAGGCACATACACATGTATTCCAACGTACTACCGACACGTTATATATCTTACGTACGTACGTTAACGTCACACCACCGTACTTAACTCATATTTATCAGTATATTCAGGTCTTATATCATATGATATAAGATATGGTGATGACAAATTAAATACGACACGATAAAAGGTTCTAAACCGAAATTTGTCGTATCGGGCGAATACCGAAACTTCGCCAACGTGTCACGTACTTGCCATAAATAAATGGCCAGCCCATATACATCAAAAATTGATGTAAATTTCGTGCACATCACTGAAAATTCAGGCAAAAATACTTTCCATGATGGCACACACAAATCACCCCACATTTAGGCCAAAATGTGAAGATTCCAATTTTAATTTTGTCACATGTTTATGGTACCATTTTAAATCAGCCAAGAGCTGAAATTTAAAATATATATTATATATATTATGTATAACATAATATATATATCATGTGCAAAGGTTGGAATTTAAATTAGAGAAAAATCGGGTAATCGATAAATATCGAAAATTCGGTTTTCTACGCACTTAACATGGAACGTTTTTCTTGACCATCATGTGACACGTATCTAGACAATTTTTACATATAATATACATCTTAAAGTGTTCTAGAAAATTAAATTAAGGGCTGATTGGAATATTACATGTGTGTATTATTAAATGTGCACTATTTTACAAAGTTAGCAAAAATAAATTTCAGCACATGTATATACACATTTAAACGTCACTACAGCTGAGATGAAGCACATGTGGAGCCTTGTTGGCATGTTGATTGGTCAAGGATCAATCATACAATGTTGAGAAATCAAAAAGAGAAGCTACAAAAGGTAAGTTCTCAACATATACCTCTCATATGTCACATGCTGAAAATTTCAGCATGTTACACATACCATGGCCGAATTCTTCACCATTAAGCAAGGTATTTTGTCAATTTTTCATTAAAGGATAAATCAAAGGAGTTATGGAAATGATTTGGATTGTATGTAAGGTAATTAAGTGTGATATTTTTCATATCACACATGCTGAAATCTTTCAGCATGTGTGAGGAGATGTGCTGGCCGAATCTTGCTCTTCTTAGTGTCCAAGTTCACTCTTCATTTGGTAGCAAGACTTACCTTATATAATTGATTTATTTTATGAAAAAATTCAAAGGAAAAATGGAAGAAATCTGAATTTATCTCAACTTGTAAATGCTGAAAATTTCAGCATTAACAAAAGGGTGTGGCCGATTTTTTGAAGATGGAAGGAAGATATTTGTGTGTCTTGCTCTTTATGACAAAATGTGACAATTATGGCATGATTTAATAATTGATTATTTGGCAAATATTTAGTGTTTATTTCATATTTTCCATGTCATCAAATGATGACAACATTGAGCCAATCAAAAGGTGCCAAGTAAGCAATGACTAAATGATGGTCCAATGGAGTGATGCCAAGTAAGCAAAACATTGTCACCATGATGTCTTACACTCTCCCAATCAATTAAAAGAAAATTTTCAAGAGGGGAGAAGGCCAAGGGGGGGACGGCTGCATTGCTATAAGGAAGGAAAGAGGAGAACAAACAAAAATAACACCAAGATTTGCATTCTAAAGTGATCAAAGTGCCAAGTCTCTTTTCTCCTACATCTTCTTTCTTTCTTCTCTTGTAAAAAGCCTATTGTACTTTACTTCTTTCATTCTTGAATAGGCTTCATAGAAACCACCATTCATACATCTTTGTAAAAGATTGATTAAGGTGTGATCAAATCTTCATTCTAGCGAGGGGTGGTGGTGTTCGTGCAAATTGTACTAGCAATACAAGGTTTTGTAAAGGGTTGGAGTTAAGGTTGTAACTCTATCAACCCTGCGGTAAGGTTGTACTGCGTGTGTGAAATTAGTGTGAACCAAGGAAGGTGTTCCTTGAAGGACTGGAGTAGGTTGTTTATAACCGAACCAGTATAAAATTCTTGGTGCAATTTACTTTCACATTTACTTTTCTGTTTCAGCACTGTTTACTGTTTTTAATCACGTTCGTAAAAATAGTAAACGAATTTCAAAAATTACGAAACTTTCAGAAAACATAGTCACACGTTCTAGGGTTCTTTTGGCGCAAGTTTCAACCCTTTTGGACAAGTATAAGTCATTCAAACGTCCAAAGTTCTGAGACTAGTGCAGTCTGATTTTCAGGCTTGCAAAGGTTGAGACTTTGATCGTATTTGACTAACTTCCCAAAAGAATTTTTCAAACTGTTTCAACCCATTTAAATATAACATATAAGGGGTTAGCGGTTAAATTTTCAAAGCATTTCGAGTTGTGTACAAATTGGAATAAATTTTTCAAATCAGTGTATCGGTTCTGGCAGATTTGCGCAATCTGACCACCAACGAATTTTCAAGGGGTTAGAGGTTGAATTTTGATTTGAAATTTTTTAGGGGACCCTAATAACATCTGAGGCTAAGTTCTCTCAAAATTTCATAATTTTTGGAGACCTCTAACCTAGTTTTAAAAACGTTTTAAAACTGGTCCTGAAAACAGAATCTGTTTTCAGAACTTGAATTGGTTAGGTTTAAAGAAATTTTAAAAAGCACACTTTCTGCACCATCTATTCAACCCCCCCTTCTAGTGGTGCCTTGAAGATCCTACAAGTGGTATCAGAGCGCAGGAATACTCACTAAGGGAATCCAACGATTCAGTGAGATGGCATCCACAAATCTCAAAACCGAACAAGAAGGTTATGTCGAGCCAAAAGCCTCTACTTTTTGACGGTGAGTCTTTTATTCAATGGAAACTTAGGATGAAACTTTTTCTTATGGCTATAGATATAGATCTTTGGTCAATAATTGAAGATGGTCCATATGTCCCATCTAATGTATCCACTGTAGACGGAGTTACCTTAAAAGTATTAAAACTAGACAAGAATATACTAGTGAAGATAAAAAGAAACTGAGTATGAATGCTAAGGCCATGCAGTTACTCTTAAATGGTTTAAGTAAGAGTGAGTCTAGTTATGTGTCGAATTGTTCGAGTGCACAAGAAATGTGGAGAATCTTAGAAATGAAACACGAAGGCACAAGTCAAGTAAAAGAGTCTAAAATTAATATGCTCATGTCTACTCTTGAGTCTTTTAAGTTGTTGCCTAATGAGTCAATTGTAGATATGGATCTTCGTTTGACTAACATCTATAACTCTCTTGAGTCTCTTGGTAAGGCTTTTACTACGCAGGAAAAGGTACAGAAAAGTCCTACGGAGCCTTCCTTCGGAATGGGATCCTAAAGTGACTGCTATAGAAGAAAGCAAGGAGACTAAATCAATAAAAATGGAAGAACTCATTGGTTCACTCAAAGTTTATGAAAACAAACTTATTATTCGGAAATCGGAATCAACCAAACAAGGTAAGACAATTGCTTTTAAATCAAATGAATACGTCTCCCCTCCCTCCGATCACGTAGATAATAGTGATTCCGAATCAGATAATGATGATTTAATTCTATTGGCTAAAGGACTAAGAAGATTCATGAGAAAGTCATTAGAAATAAAAACAAGGGCACTACATCTAAGAAAAATAAAAACAAGTCAAATGATAAGGATATTAAATGTTATGAATGCGGCAAACTCGGACACTTATCATATGACTGCCCAAACAAAGAAAAGCAAACTAATAAATACCCTGACAAGGAGCGGAACAAAAATAGACTCGTCTCAGATCCTAAACAAAGGAAACGTGCACTAAAGGCCTCCACATGGAGTGACTCATCAGACTCTGAAACTGAGACCGAAGAGGAGACCGCTCAAGTTTGCTTCGCTTCAAAGGCATCTAATGAGGTATCATCCGATTCTGACTCTGACTCTGAACCTTCTTATGATGATCTTTTTAGTCAGTATCTTGAATTACATAAATTTACTAAGACTCTCGCAAAGAAAAGAAACGTTTAATTGAAGACAAGAAACTGTTAGAATCTTCTAACGAGAATCTTGTCGCTCAATTAAGCGATTCAAAGAAAGAGTCTTCATGTGTCACCACTGCATTAAAAACTGAGATCTCATCATTGACTTCTCAAAATAATGAAATGAAATCCGAAATTTCAAATTTGAAATCAAGGAATACAGACTTAGAGAAAATGATGAAACAATTCGATACAGGGTCAAACATGTTGCATCGCAATCATATTATCGCAAAAGCATGACAGTGACAAAACTGGATTGGGATACGTTGATACTAACGAAGTATCAACCAAACCAACCAAGTTTGTTGTGTCTAAGAAAGTAGACACCCCTAAGCATCAAGTGGCGTCTAAGATGACGCAAAAAGCGCCCCCTTCCACACGCCCCACTCCCTCATATCATGTGAAATATAACGTTGTACCATATAGATATGAGAAGAAAGAACAATGCATACACGAATACATATCATCCACGCACTACGCACACGCACACAAGGACATATCAAAGCGTCCTTCATTCAATGAGTATAGAGGAGTCCTTGGGCAAAGACCCAAAGTACATGCACCACATGTATATTATATCGCACCTTCATACTTGCCATTTGATAGACCGAGAAGGATCACCCAAGTATGGGTACCGAAAGGTACCTTTACCAAAAGGTGATTAACTAACTCGAAAGGACCCAAATTAAAAGGGTACCTAAATCACCTTTTCACATTGCAGGCAATCACATGACGGGTGACCCGAGCCTGTTCTCCAAATTAAAGAAGGTCACAAAAGGCGGATCTGTGACCTTTGGAGACAACAATGAAGGGAAGATCATTGGAAAAGGTACGATTGGCAATCCGAATACACTTCAAATCTCCAACGTATTTTTGGTAAGCAACTTATCTTACAATCTTCTTAGTATTTCTCAATTTGTTGACAATGGATTCAATGTGTGTTTTACTCACCCTTATTGCAATATAATAAATAAAAATGGAAGAAGAAACCGTTTAAAAGGAAAACGTGAAGGGAATATATTCACACTATCTATGGATGATGTAGTAGACGCCAAAGTTAAATGTTTTATGTCAAATGAACCCAATGTGAATTTGTGGCATAGACGTTTAGGACACATAGGTATTTCTACACTAGAAAAATTGCAACGAAAGAACCTAGTACGGGGATTGCCTACGCTTGATTTAGACAATTTTCAGTTGTGTGAATCTTGCATAAAGGGCAAACAAACACGTGAGTCACTTAAGCCTAAAAATGAGATAAGCACGACTAGAATACTAGAACTATTTGCATATTCGATTTGTTTGGTCCTAGTCGCACTACAAGCCTTGGTGGGCGTCACTATGCATGCGTGATTGTTGATGACTTCTCTCGCGATACTTGGAATTTATTTCTTGCACATAAGGATGATAGCGCCGTAGAAATCGCTAAATTAATTAAACAACTTGAAAATCAATACGGCATAAATGTGAAAAGAATAAGAAGCGATAGAGGCGGTGAATTTAAAAATAAAGAGATGATTTCGTTTTGTGAAGAAGAAAGGAATTAAACATGAGTTTTTCGCCCACCCCTAGAACTCCACAATTAAATGGTAGTAGTAGAAAGAAAGAATCGCACACTACAAGAAATTGCTGTAGAACCATGCTTTGCGGAAAATAAATTGCCTAGATTTCTGTGGGCGGGAAGCCGTAAACTGTGCATGCTATATTGTAAATCGCCTATCTATAAGAAAGAAAATAAACAAGACGCCTTACGAAATTTTGAATGATCGCATGCCTAAGATTGATTATTTTCGTGTGTTTGGATGCAAATGCTTTGTCTTGAATACAAAAGATAATTTAGATAAATTTGAATCCAAATCAATTGAGTGCATTTTTTGTTGGGTATTCCAATAAATTCAAAAGCATATAGATGTTATGATCCTCTCACTAGACAAATCATAGAATCTATTCATGTAAATTCAATGAATTTGGAGAGATTGATAAAGATAAGGAATATGACGATGATTTTGAATTGAAACCCGTTTTGGATGAAGATAATGATTCTTTTGATATGCATGAGATGAATGAGACACTAGAAATGCATGATCATATAGAAATGCATGATAACCTAGAAAATAATCAACCTAGATGGCATAGAGATCATCCACAAGATCTCATCATAGGCGACATTACTCACGGTGTGCGGCCACGTAGAAGAATCACTTCGGATGAAATAAATGAATTTCATGCTATGATTTCTGAAATTGAGCCCAAAAATGTGCATGATGCTTTGAGTGATTCATCTTGGATGATGCTATGCATGACGAACTTAATCAATTCGTTAGAAATGATGTATGGGATTTAGTGCCACGACCACAAGATAAGACAATACTAGGCACAAAGTGGGTATTTAGGAACAAAATGAATGAAGAAGGAAAGGTCGTTAGAAATAAAGCAAGACTTGTAGCTCAAGGATATAATCAAGAAGAAGGAATAGACTACGATGAAACATTTACACCCGTAGCACGTTTAGAAGCTATACGACTCTTACTTGCTATTGCTTGCTTGAAAGATTTTAAATTATATCAAATGGACGTCAAAAGTGCTTTTCTAAACGGATTCATACAAGAAGAAGTATACGTGAAGCAACCACCCGGTTTTGAAGATTTGAAACATCCAGATCACGTGTACAAACTAAAGAAGGCACTATATGGCCTAAAGCAAGCGCCGAGAGCATGGTATGATCGTTTTGCCACTTTTCTTTTAGAAAATAATTTTAAACGTGGTACTATAGATAGTACACTATTTTTGAAACAAGAAAAATCAGATTTACTTATTATTCAAATTTACGTAGATGACATAATTTTTCGGGGTCTACCTCACATAGACTTGTTTAAAGATTTTGAAAATTGTATGAAAGCTGAATTTGAAATGTCTATGGTTGGTGAATTTAATTATTTTCTTGGCTTGCAGATTAAGCAAACGAGTAAAGGAATTCATATAAGCCAAGCTAAGTACGTAAATGACATGATCAAGAAGTTTCAATTTTGAAAAATTTGAAACCATCCCCCACGCCTATGAGTGTTACTACTAAATTAGACAAAAGACGAGCATGGTAAAGACGTTGATAATGGATTATATCGATCTATGATAGGGTCTTTTACTATATTTAACTGCTAGTAGGCCTGACATTATGTTTAGCGTAGCATGTGTGCTCGTTTTCAAAGTCAACCTAAGGTGCACACTTAAATGTCGGTTAAAACGAATATTCCGCTATATTAAGCACACGCCCCACCTTAGGTATTTGGTATGATAAGGATTTCTACATTCGACTTACATGCTTACCCTGATGCAGATTATGGTGGCTGCAAGATAGATAGAAACAAGCACGAGCGGAACTTGCCAATTTATAGGAAATTCCCCTTATTTATGTTTTCACAAAAGCAAGCAAGTGTTGCCTTTGTCCACTACTGAGGCTGAATCTATGGCTCTTAGCCTTTGTTGCACCACAGTTGTTGTGGATACATAACAACAACTTTGGAACTTGGAATTACCGTAAATAAAATTCTATATATTGTGATAGTATGAGTGCAATAAATTTGTTTAAAAACCCCGTATTTCACCTCTAAGGCTAAGCATATAGAAGTTCGCTATTCATTTTCTGTCGTGATCACGTTAAACAATGGTAATATTGTCATAGATCACGTACGCACAGAATCACAAGTAGCGGATTATATTTACAAAGGCCTTAAATCAAGCCACATATTGAATCTTTTCGTTCTAAATTAGGCATGATTCCGTGTTGATGTGATTTAATGCGCTATTATTTTGATTTACTTTCCTTTTTGACAGGAATCTTTTTGATTAACTTTCCAAAAATAAAGGGGGAGAGAGAAACATGATTTAAGGGGGACGAGAGAATTTAAGGGGGAGAGAGATCACTGATTGATCCTATTGCATGAATCAAGGGGGAGCCGGATTTGAACTTCGAAATTCAAATTTTCAAAATCTGTGCATAATTCAAGGGGGAGAGGATAACACTTTAAATCATGTACATTAGTTATTTTGTGAAATCAATCAAAAGGGGGAGATGTAGAAATAAGAGGGTTGAGTTTGATTCTCAGAAATAAGAATTTGAATACGACAATTTGAATGTATATATACATATAAACGATTGAGTCTATATACACAAGTGCTACAGTATGCTAGATAACTTGCCTTATTTAGCTCTATATATTATGTTGTCGTACTACGAGCCATGAAGCATTAAAGCTTACATCATATGGCGAACATTTGTTGAGTTTATATATTTTCAGGTGCCACAATTAATGAACTAAAGTAGTTCATTAAGTGAAAGTACTTAGTTTAATAAACTAAGTAGTTCATTAAAGGAAGAAGCATTTGGAAAAGGCACAAAGGCAACATGGCTCTGGAAGGGAAAGTCTTCTCTCCTCCCCACATTCCATTCCACACGCCTTTTACACATATATATACTATATTTTCAGATTTTTTTTTAAAAGGCACATACACATGTATTCCAACATACTACCGACACGTTATATATCTTACGTACGTACGTTAACGTCACACCACCATACTTAACTCATATTTATGAGTTATATCAGGGACTTATATCATATGATATAAGATATGGTGATGACAAATTAACACTACGAACCCCACGATAAAAGGTTCTAACCGAAAATTTGTCGTATCGGGCGAATACCGAAACTTCGCCAACGTGTCACGTACGTACTTGCCATAAATAAAATGGCCAGCCCATATACTATCAAAAATGATGTAAATTTCGTGCAATCACTGAAAATTCAGGCAAAAATACTTTCCATGATGGCACACCACAAATCACCCCACATTTTAGGCCAAAATGTGAAGATCAATTTTTAATTTTTGTCACATGTTTATGGTACCATTTTAAATCAGCCAAGAGCTGAAATTTAAAATATATATTATATATTATGTATAACATAATATATATATCATGTGCAAAAGTTGGAATTTAAATTAGAGAAAAAATGGGGTAATCGATAAATATCGAAAATTCGGTTTTCTACGCACTTAACATGGAACGTTTTTCTTGACCATCATGTGACACGTATCTAGACACTTTTTACATATAATATACATCTTAAAGTGTTCTAGAAAATTAAATTAAGGGCTGATTGGAATATTACATGTGTGTATTATTAAATGTGCACTATTTTACAAAGTTAGCAAAAATAAATTTCAGCACATGTATATACACATTTAAACGTCACTACAGCTGAGATGGAGCACATGTGGAGCCTTGTTGGCATGTTGATTGGTCAAGGATCAATCATACAATGTTGAGAAATCAAAGAGAGAAGCTACAAAAGGTAAGTTTCAACATATACCTCTCTATGTCACATGCTGAAAATTTCAGCATGTTACACATACCATGGCCGAATTCTTCACCATTAAGCAAGATTTTGTCAATTTTTCATTAAAGGATAATCAAAGGAGTTATGGAAATGATTTGAATTGTATGTAAGGTAATTAAGTGTGATTTTTATATCACACATGCTGAAATTTTTCAGCATGTGTGAGGGGATGTGCTGGCCGAATCTTGCTCTTCTTGTGTCCAAGTTCACTCTTCATTTGGTAGCAAGACTTACCTTATATAATTGATTTATTTTTATGAAAAAATTCAAAGGAAAAATGGAAGAAATCTGAATTTATCTCATTGTAAATGCTGAAAATTTCAGCATTAAAAAAGGGTGTGGCCGATTTTTTGAGATGGAAGGAAGATATTTGTGTGTCTTGCACTTTATGACAAAATGTGACAATTATGGCATGATTTAATAATTGATTATTTGGCAAATATTTAGTGTTTATTTCATTTTCCATGTCATCAAATGATGACAACATTGAGCCAATCAAAAGGTGCCAAGTAAGCAATGACTAAATGATGGTCCAATGGAGTGATGCCAAGTAAGCAAAACATTGTCACCATGATGTCTTACACTCTCAAGCAATTAAAAGGAAATTTTCAAGAGGGGAGAAGGCCAAGGGGGGACGGCTGCTTGCTATAAGGAAGAAGAGAAGAACAAACAAAAACAACACCAAGATTTGCATTCTAAAGTGATCAAAGTGCCAAGCTCTTTTCTCCTACATCTTCTTTCTTTCTTCTCTTGTAAAAAGCCTATTGTACTTTACTTCTTTCATTCTTGAATAGGCTTCATAGAAACCACCATTCATACATCTTTGTAAAAGATTGATCAAGGTGTGATCAATCTTCATTCTAGCGAGGTGGTGGTGTTCGTGCAAATTGTACTAGCAATACAAGGTTTGTAAAGGGTTGGAGTTAAGGTGTAACTCTATCAACCCTGCGGTAAGGTGTACTGCGTGTGTGAAATTAGTGTGAACCAAGGAAGGTGTTCCTTGAAGACTGGAGTAGGGTTTATAACCGAACCAGTATAAAATTCTTGGTGCAATTTACTTTCAGCATTTACTTTTCAGTTTCAGCACTGTTTACGTTTTTTCACGTTCGTAAAAATATAAACGATTTCAAAAATTAAAAATTTCAGAGAAAACATAGTAACGTTCTAGGGTTCTTTGGCGCAAGTTTCAACCCTTTTGGACAAGTATAAGTCATTCAAACGTCCAAAGTTCTGAGACTAGTGCAGTCTGATTTTCAGCTTGCAAAGGTTGAGACTTTGATCGTATTTGACTAACTTCCCAAAAGAATTTTCAAAACTGTTTCACCCATTTAAATATAACATATAAGGGGTTAGTGGTTAAATTTTCAAAGCATTTCGAGTTGTGTACAAATTGGAATAAATTTTTCAAATCAGTGTATCGGTTCTGGCAGATTTGCGCAATCTGACCACCAATGAATTTTCAAGGGGTTAGAGGTTGAATTTTGATTTGAAATTTTTAGGGGACCCTCATAACATCTGAGGCTAAGTTCTCTCAAAATTTCATAATTTTTGGAGACCTCTAATCTAGTTTTAAAAACGTTTTAAAACTTGTCCTGAAAACAGAATCTGTTTTCAGAACTTGAATTTTTAGGTTTAAAGAAATTTTAAAAAGCACACTTTCCGCACCATCTATTCAACCCCCCCTTCTAGTGGTGCCTTGCAGATCCTACACATACACGTCAACATACAAATAATAATAATGTAATTATATATATTATACACATATAGGGCAAACAACAATAAAATATATGTTACATATTGTATAGACACATAAACGGCAGAAAGGAAAAGAAAATAAAATAAAGTAAAGCCTAGAAATACAAATTTAAGATGACTAGAAAAATAATACTAAAAGAGATAGAGATAGAATCCTAATACAATTACAAGTCCTAAATACTCTAGGATTCTACCTATCTTTGTCTATATCTATACAACCATAACACACAAATTAAACACTACAACCCTAAGAAAATTTCGGCAGCCACCCATATTCTTCCCACAATACAATTTATCCAATCTTTATATTCCAACAAAACGGCAGTAGCATCTCTTAAAATTTCCAGTGCTGCCAGCAATTAGGAAGAAAGGCAGCATTCAATTTCCTCATTTCTCTTGTTGCAAACAATCGGCCAGCCTGCATCAATTCCAGCCAGCACTATTTTTCTTCAAAATTGCATTATGCCGCCAACAATTAGGAAGCTAAAAGTATAACTTTTGGTTCATTCAACTACCAAATTCTTCGCGTAGTACGTATAATCGAAGCGAAAGGCAAGTACCCTACCTATATTTGTTATGATTTTACAAACTATACGATGTTATTTTCGGTATCAAACTTGGATCATGCATTAGTATTCTTGTATTATATAAATGGATTTTATACATGCATGGTGGGAAATTGCTTATGTATAATCGCTGTTAAATGTTGTCAGCCAAAATTATGGTAATTATATGATGACTGTTGGTTTATATATATATATATATATATATATATATATATATATATATATATATAAGGAATATGTATTTGCGTGTGCATACTGTACATTGAAATATATCAATATCTGGGTGCTAGTTGCATACACTTGTTATGATATAAATTGTGAATTGATTCAGACGAATGGCAGCAGAGTGGTGACCATTTTTGGCCGATGTGGGATAGTTTCTACCTAAGGAAATTTTATGTGCGGGATAAAAAAAAAAAAAAAAAAAGAAACAGCAGCATGATTTCTTACTATTTAATCTATTTATTGTGAGTTTTAGCATAACGTAAATTTGCAATTAGGATTTGAACTTTTGCCTATTCATTTGTTGTTAGGATTCTCATGACAGTCGTCACCATGCCCTGTCTGTAACCTTACTGGAAATGCACTTTCTAGGTGAAAGACCATTATATGGAATGCTATATATATTGTATGTACATATTATATATGCGTGCACGTGTATTTGGGTAAATGATTTACATGTGATTTGTATGAGTATATGATATATATATATATATATATATATATATATGCTGGTATGACAAATAGGAAAAAAATATAGAAAGCTATGAACTAATTATTTTAAGTAAGTCAAATTAAACTTTGTTATTAGGTATTGATGTTTATACTACAATGTTTAGATTCGAGCCTAGAGAGAGAAGGAAGTTAATTCGTCAAAAGGTAGGTGCCTCTTCCCCCCCTCAAACGGATATGATTCATGCATGCTTTGATGGTATACTAATGTGTTTCATTGTTTTATTTGTTTAATTTGTAAATTTTGGTTCGTTGTTTTTATTTGTTTAAGTTGTAAATTTTGTATATGTTGGAAAGCATGAGATATATTGTTTATGGCTACTATTTGCGTGTATGTGTGTGTGAAATTGGTGGTATGATTGAATCGAAAACAAAATATCCTTAAAAAATGGGGAAAAAGGGGAACTTTTACATTAGGAGTTTTAAGAAGTTGTGTTTTGGCCTTAGAATAGGTTCCTATAGACTGGAAATAGGAGGTAAGGGGGGTTGGGATAAAAAAACAAATCACAGTGCGCGTTGCCACTGGTGTGGAACATCAAATTAGATAAATAAATAAATAATTAAATTAAAGCAGAGAACAGGCCGGCCAACGGACCGGGTCGACTGGCCAGCGGGTCGGGCCGAAGGCGGCCCATTAACCTCTTATAAAAATAATGTATCGGATCTGGCAGATCATGCCAGGAAAAGAAAATTAAATACCAATAAGAATTCAAATAAATTCCAAAATATAAAAGCTTAAGATTAAATTATTTTCGCTTAATTTCTGAAGTTTGGTAAATTTAAGTAATTAAAAATTAATAGTATAAATAGAATTAAGTAAGGAAAGCATAGGGGAAATTAGTAGAAAATTCTAGTAAATTAATACAAGCTAAGGAAAAATAAAGGTGGTGATAAATAACAACTTTCCAATATTCAAAATTTCACAAAGCCAAATATTGAGTGCCGGAGGATGGTGAGGATGGGCCAGGGGCCTCAGACGATTGTGTTTTTGCATTCATGGCACGTGCATTGCATGATGGCGGGTCGTGACGTACGGGTCACGGGCGCTCAGGATGGTGTACGGTGGCGGGGCCACGACACTCAAGATGGTGTGCAGTGGTGCGGCCACGCACACTCAGTATGGTGACTGTGGGGTGTACGACCTGCAGCCACTCAGTAGGACCCGGGTTCATGCATTGCACGGTATGGATATTGGCATTATGTGAGACATGACTTTGTCGTGTGTGACACGTTGATTGAGCATGCATCACGTACTTGCGCATTTTATGTGGAGTGCTTTACTTACTGCATTTACTTTATCTTATGCATGTTATCTTATCTTTATGTGCTATGTGGTTATATCATATCTATGTGCTATGTGGCTATATCATTTCGGTATGCACGTTTTGTATTGGTTTGGGCGGGCATCTACGGGATTTCTGTCACTCACCCCTACTTCCCAGGTGAGACAGATGAGGACTACTAGCAAATCTTTGTTAAGGACAAGACGGACATGGCTGAGTGGGCTGGTTGATAGCTGCAGCTAGGATACGAGGGGAAGTCTGCAGCTGATTTTTCGTAGTTATCTTTTGGGGATTTTCTCAGACTTCTTTAGTACTTTTATTATCAGAGTTTTATTCAGTAATGTAATGACGATTAATGGAGTTTAATTTAAGTTATGATTTACGTTTCCGTGAGAAAAATTTCTACGTTATTTCTGACGTGTAGGAGATTGATTCGACGCTTTGTATTCTCCTTAGTGAGATACGGCGGGTGCACTGTTTCCGATGTGAGGGCTCGGGAGCGGGCGCTACAGGTGGTATCAGGGCCCAGGCTTCAGATCCGCCTCGGAAACGCAGGCTTAATTAGATCACTTAGACATAAGTTATTATCTTTTATAAAATTTCGATTTTACCCCTAATAAACAAAGTAGACTTAAGATATGATCTTAGACCTAGGTTATGATCGGGTTATGGGAGGTGTGTGACAATGGTGAGCTTTCCTTGTCTAACTATCGATTTATCGGCGTTCAACCTTCTAACTCATTATTGACTAACCCGATTTCTTCTCATGAACTTGGATAACAGGAAATGCCTCCACGACGTGAGCCAGCTGGGAATGGTGGTGAGAACCACCAGAATCAGGGGATTATCCCCAAGCACTTGAAGATGTCATAGTCACCATGACCAACACCTCAGCACAGTAGCATCAGCTGCTGAACCGGCATGCACCGCCTCCACCACCATCTCACTCGGACCTGAGATTCTTCGATAAGGAGATGCGGAGGAGTGATGTCGCAGCACAATTGACACCGTCGACCACTTGGATCTAATTTCAGAATGAGTTGAAGAAGTACTACGTGTTCGACTGTGCGATCTTTCAGAGCATGGTTCTAGATCCACGATGGAAGCATAGGTTTAGGCTATGATCCTAGGAATTCAGTTACGATTTGCCCCTAAGTCACGATCTTAGGCATAAGTACCGATTTTTAGGCGTAACCAATGATTATATATTGGACATGTTATTGAAAATAAAACGTGACCTTAGAAATTTAGTGATGATCCTACCCGTAAGTCAGATTTTAGACATAAGCGACGA
>AP025075.1:18917855-18946170 GCA_036186865.1 Eustoma russellianum | reverse complement strand
CTAAGTTGATCAATAATTAGTATGTCATACTAGGATTGAATAACTTAAGTTAAAGATTTATAAGAAACGGTACATAGGTGGATTTTTCATTGACATTTAGGGGTGATTTAGAAAAAAAATTACACGAAGTATTGGACTATTAATTTTCAAGTAGTTAAACGTTTTCGTATAAGCACGTACACCAAGATACATTCTATATTTCAAAGGTATTTCAAAAATTTTTGCGGCTAAATATTTTAACTACTTTCACTTTTCTACATATAGTCTATTACTTTACAAGGCTATATTCTTTTCCGAATTCATATAGCTACTTAATAGAATTTTGACTACCTCTGACAAAAATGATATATTTTAAATATTGATGTTTTCGAAGAACGATATACTTGTATACCTCTTATATTTCTCAAACTCTTGTTTAGCATATTTATTTGGCTAAAATAACTTTATTTGACAACTAGCAATATTGCAAGCATTTTACCCTTTAAATGTTTTTGAAATTATTTATCTTCTTGCGATGAACTTATTTAATTTTGTGAAGCGGGAAATAGTTTCAAAGTATATGTACTTATTTTTGAAAAAGAACGGTACCTTATTCAAATTGTTTTATAAAAATTTATATTTGCTGAATTTTCGATCGTTGTATTTTGCGAAATAAGACATAGCTTTCAAAATATGTATTTTGTTGAAAAAAAAAGAGAGACACCGCATTCAAAATCATTTTTTTAATAAAAAAGAGAGAGAATTTTTACAATTGTTGTGTCTCAATTGTTTTAAAGTGGTTATAATCGTAATACTTTCGTGAACCAGTTACATCATTGTTTTATAATATTCATTTGAGACATCCGTTACGAAAACAAATATATGATATTTTTGGCTTTTGTGTTTACAAAAAAATTAGAAGACATATTATTTTAAATAGTTAAAGCCATATTTCAAATTATAGCTACGTAAGCTACTTTCTTTTAAATTGAAGAAAAACATGTCCATACACATACTTCGTATACTAGGCTGATGATGGTATCTCCGGAAAAGTAAGAGCATTATTATTGAACTAGATCGTAAGATTGAGAAGTGATTTTGAGAATTGATGATAAAGGAGAGTGGTGGATATCATATTTGAGGACTTGATTCTATATTTATGAAATGTAACGATTAATACATCGGAGGGCTTGATGGATAGTTTGGAATGGTCATGTAACTAGGAGATGAATTTGATATAATGAATTAAGAGTACGAAATTGTAGATCGCAAAAAGTTGAGTGATACACGTCAAGTGGTGTAACTAGAAGTTTATAAGTTCTAATTATAAAGAATTAAGTTAAATATTATAGTACACCTAAGAACTGATTTTAAAAGGTTGCTGATGACCGCAGATATAAGTACGTTATAAACCGATGGATGAGATATGAAACCCTTGGTATGATGACAATACCTCTGACTTTGAACTTAAAATCTTAAGAAAATAGGTCATGATCTTAAATAAGCGGAGAACAATGGACTTATAAACTACCTTGTTAGGTACAAGGAGTGATTTTCGAGGCCTTAGCCTATGATAAGGAAGTGAAACGGTTAACGTATCACAATAAGCAATGGATATTTAGTATGGTCATTATCTAAGCGAATGATTAAGTAGAACCATACTAAGTCATTGATCACGTTATACGCAAGTTTCGAGGACGAAACTTATTGTAAGGGGGGAGGTCTGTTATGACTGTGACTTCCTACTTAAACTTGCATGCAAAGTTCAGGAACATACACGTCAACATACAAATAATATAATGCAATTATATATTATACACATATACAGGGCAAACAACAATAAATATTATGTTACATATTGTATACACACATAACGGCAGAAAGGAAAAGAAAAATAAAATAAAGTAAAGCCTAGAAATACAAATCTTAAGATGACTAAAAAATATACTAAAAGAGATAGAGATAGAATCCTAATACAATTACAAGTCCTAAATACTCTAGGATTCTACCTATCTTTGTCTATATCTATACAACCATAACACAAATTAAACACTACAACCCTAAGAAAATTTGGGCAGCCACCCATATTTCCCACAATACAATTTCTCCAATCTTTATATTCCAACAAACGGCAGCAGCATCTCTTAAATTTCCAGTGCTGCCAGCAATTAGGAAGAAAGGCATTCAATTTCCTTTCTCTTGTTGCAAACAATCGGCCAGCCTGCATCAATTCCAGCCAGCACTATTTTTCTTCAAATTGCATTATGCCACCAACAATTAGGAAGCTAAAAGTAATAACTTTTGGTTCATTCAACCACCAAATTCTTCGCGTAGTACGTATAATCGAAGCGAAAGGCAAGTACCCTACCTATATTTGTTATGATTTTGCAAACTATACGATGTTATTTTCGGTATCAAACTTGGATCATGCATTAGTATTCTTGTATTATATAAATGGATTTTATACATGCATGGTGGGAAATTGCTTATGTATAATCGCTGTTAAATGTTGTCGGCCAAAATTATGGTAATTATATGATGAATGTTGGTTTATATATATATATATATTATATATATATATATATATATATATAAGGAATATGTATTTGCGTGTGCATACTGTACATTGAAAATATATCAATATCTAGGTGCTAGTTGCATACACTTGTTATGATATAAATTGTGAATTGATTCAGACGAATGGCAGCAGAGTGGTGACCATTTTTGGCCGATGTGGGATAGTTTCTACCTAAGGAAATTTTATGTGCGGGATAAAAAAGAAAAAAAAAAGAAACACAGCATGATTTCTTACTATTTAATCTATTTATTGTGAGTTTTAGCATAACGTAAATTTGCAATTAGGATTTGAACTTTTGCCTATTCATTTGTTGCTAGGATTCTCATGACAGTCTTCACCATGCCTGTCTGTAACCTTACTGGAAATGCACTTTCTAGGTGAAAGACCATTATATGGAATGCTATATTATATTGTATGTACATATTATATATGCGTGCACGTGTATTTTGGGTAAATGATTTACATGTGATTTGTATGAGTATATGATATATATATATATATATATATATATATAATATATATGCTGGTATGACAAATAGGAAAAAAATATAAAGCTATGAACTAATTATTTTAAGTAAGTCAAATTAAACTTTGTTATTAGGTATTAATGTTTATACTACAATTGTTTAGATTCGAGCCTAGAGGAGAATGAAGTTAATTCGTCAAATGGTAGGTGCCTCTTCCCCCCTCAAACGGATATGATTCATTCATGCTTTGACGGTATACTAATGTGTTTCATTGTTTTATTTGTTTAATTAGTAAATTTTGGTTCGTTGTTTTTATTTGTTTAAGTTGTAAATTTTGTATATGTTGGAAAGCATGAGATATATTGTTTATGGCTACTATTTGCGTGTATGTGTGTGTGAAATTGGTGGTATGGTTGAATCGAAAACAAAATATCCTTAAAAAATGGGGAAAAAGGGGAACTTTTACATTAGGAGTTTTTAAGAAGTTGTGTTTTGGCCTTAGAATAGGTTCCTATAGACTGGAAATAGGAGGTAATGGGGTTGGGATAAAAAAAACAAATCATAGTGCGCGTTGCCACTGGTGGAACATCAAATTAGATATAAATAAATAAATAAATTAAAGCAGAGAACAGGCCGGCCAACGGACCGGGTCGACTGGACAGCGGGTCGGGCCGAAGGCGGCCCATTAACCTCTTATAAAAATAATGTATCGGATCTAGCAGATCATGCCAGGAAAAGAAAATTAAATACCAATAAGAATTCAAATAAATTCCAGAAAATATAAAAGCTTAAGATTAAATTATTTTCGCTTAATTTCTGAAGTTTGGTAAATTTAAGTAATTAAAAATTAATAGTAATAAATAGAATTAAGTAAAGAAAACATAGGGGAAATTAGTAGAAAATTCTAGTAAATTAATACAAGCTAAGGAAAAATAAGGTGGTGATAAATAACAACTTTCCAATATTCAAAAATTTCACAAAGCCAAATATTGAGTGCCGGAGGATGGTGAGGATGGGCCAGGGGCCTCAGGCAATTGTGTTTTTGCATTCATGGCACGTGCATTGCATGATGGCGGGTCGTGACGTACGGGTCACGGACGCTCAGGATGGTGTACGGTGGCGGGGCCACGACACTCAGGATGGTGTGCAATGGCGCGGCCACGCACACTCAGTATGGTGACTGTGGGGTGTACGACCTGCAGCCACTCAGTAGGACCCGGGTTCATGCATTGCACGGTATGGATATTGGCATTATGTGTGACATGACTTTGTTGCGTGTGACACGTTGATTGAGCATACATCACGTACTTGCGCATTTTTATGTGGAGTGCTTTACTTACTGCATTTACTTATCTTATGCATGTTATCTTATCTTTATGTGCTATGTGGTTATATCATATATATGTGCTATGTGGCTATATCATTTCGGTATGCACGTTTTGTATTGGTTTGAGGCGGGCATCTACTGGGTGATTTCTGTCACTCACCCCTACTTCCCAGGTGAGCCGGATGAGGACTACTAGCACATCTTTGTTAAGGACGGGACGGACGTGGCTGAGTGGGCTGGTTGATAGCTGTAGCTAGGATACGAGGGGAACTCTGCAGCTGATTTTTCGTAGTTATCTTTTGGAGATTTTCTCAGACTTCTTTAGTACTTTTATTATCAGAGTTTTATTTAGTAATGTAATGACGATTGATGGAGTTTAATTTAAGTTATGATTTACGTTTCCGTGAGAAAAATTTCTACGTTATTTCTGACGTGTAAGAGATTGATTCGACGCTTTGTATTCTCCTTAGTGAGATACGGCAGGTGCACTGTTTCCGATGTGAGGGCTCGGGAGCGGGGCGCTACAGTTGGGGCATGAGGTTTGATGAATGACTCCATTTGATTGTAGAAATGTTTGTAATTTAGAGGACATGTATTCGCCCCCATTGTCGGACCGCAGAATTTGAATTCGTTTATAGAATTGAGTTTCAACATTCCTGAAAAAAAATCCATGAATCGAGATGGAACATCTAATTTATTTTTTAAAAAGTAGACCCATGTCATTCGAGAGTAGTCATCAATAAATAAGACAAAATAATGGTACCCTTGAGGCGTGGGAGATGGTGCAAGTCCCCACACATCGGAATAAACAAGGGAAAACAATGATCTCTGGTATTATTAAGGCGATAAGTACTCTTGTGATGTTTGTCAAAGATACATGTAGTGCACGAAATAAGTTTAGTGGATGGAGTAAATAAAGCAGGAAATAAAGTACGAAGGTAACCAAAGGAAGGATGACCCAATCGACGGTGCCATAGCCACAGTTGCCTGTCTGCGGTCCCGTGAAAAAACATGGACTGGCCCTGTTGAGCAACCTCCTCCTATAGTACAGCAAACCGCTCTCAGTGCCACGTCCAATGATCTCCTTCGTATGAATGTCCTGCAAAAGGCAGATATCAGGATATAAGTCAACTAGTTTAGTGATCTGACTAAGTGACAATAATTTTGAGGAAAGGGCTGGAACATAAAGACATTGTTTGATTTGTAACTCAAGGTAGATGGTGATGGTGCCACTGCCATGGACGGGTATTAGGTCTCCATTAGCAGTTTCGATATGAGTTTTAGTAACTGTGGTAGTGGAGAGGGTCGTAAAGTCGATAGGGTCAAGTGTCATGGTGTCGGTAGGCCCGCAATCGAGAATCCACTGAGGGTTTTTACTAGGTTTTTGTGTGGCATGGTAATTTTGTGTCAAATATAATCTGGGATGGGTAAGGGCAGTTTGGGGATTTTGAGGACTATGTGGGGTAAAGGCGGAATTTTGGTGAGGAGGGGCACTAAGGTCATTTTGCAGGTAGTGGGCAATTTTATTAGGGCTGGGGGGTATTTTGGGGAAAACGACTTTTGGGTTGGGGAATATAAATTCCCCAACCCTACCTTGGGAGTCCACGAGCCCTCTTGGCCTCACTCTTCTCTTGCCATGTTTTTGGATCTTTCCCGCATGTTCTCCTGTCTTCCTCAATTGCTATCTTCTGCCCGCCTGCGATTAGGGCTCCTCCTGGAGTTGAGAAGGTGGTGCCACCTGTGCTCACCGCTCCTCCTCCATAATCTGGGTAATCTATCAACTCCAAGTAACCATCCTTGGTATGCTTGCGTTTCCCACGATGGGTACACACAAGCTTTAGCTTGTCTTCCTTCTCCCCTTCCTGCAATGATGTCTGTGAGCGGGAGGGGTTGTCTGATTTTCAGCCAGTGCCTTTGCACGAAGCCCTGCTCCAACTCCCTTTGATGAGTCACCAGATTCTGAGGGGTTTCCTCCTCTGAGGATGTTCATACGTGTTTCTTCTCTTTTTACAGAAGCATATGAAGTTTCTGGAGAGGGCAGAGGCTCTCTTTTGAGCATCTCACTCTAAAGGGCTTCGAATCTGTCGTCTATAGCCATCAAAATTGGTACAATCTGTGCTCCTGGACCTTGTTGTTGTAAACAGTAATGTCATCTGGGTCCTTCATTGGATTTGGTTCTCTTCTGTCAATCTCCATCCAGATACTGCAAAGTTTATTCCAGAGGTCCTCTAATGTTCCTCCGCCTTGTTTGAGAGAATTTGCTCTCTTGTGTAAATCGAAACCAACAATGAGTCAATTCCAGTCCCATATGTTATGGCAAATCCGTCCCACAAAGCCTTAGCAGTCGCATATTGTGAGATATTATTTATCATATTTGGATCAATATTTTGTATGAGCCATGTAAAGACACAATGGTCATTTGTCTCCCATTGTGCGAAGTTTGGATCTGAGGGTGCCGGAGGAGGAGGGATACCGACGATATGCTGACTCCGGCCCTTCCCCCCCCGATAGCCTTGCTGATTAATGTAACCCAGAGTTGATAATTATCGCCCCTGAACTTGATTCCAATTGATAGATTGTCAGAATTTGTTGTTGTTGGCATCTGGATATTCAGGTTGTTCTTTAACAAATTAACCAGTTGTATGGCTAATTCGTTGTTTTCGGGTTTGTTCTCCTCTGCTCCTGACATGGTGTATTTTGTGTTGTAGGTGGACGCTGTTCTGATCTTGGCTAAGGCTGGGAAAGGGATTATGGAACTATGATGAGTATTTCTGAGTTTCAGAAATTACCCAACAAATCTTCTGGGATTTTTTTTGTTTGTGCGTCGTTGATTTTTCTGGGTTGTTTGGTTTGCTGGTTCTGGGTTGTTTGTTTGGACGAAAAACGGATTCCTTTGGTGAAATCAGTTTCTAGGACAGTGATGAATCTTGGATAATTCTGAGTGCAAAGGATTAACATTGCTCTGATACCATGAAGAATTTAAAGAACTCTTTGAATGAAAGAAGAATTCTTCTTCATTGATTCTTGGTATTACAATCGCTCTATCTATAGGTAGTCAACTAATCTATTTTTTCTTCTTGGTATTGCAATCGTCTCTATCTATAGGCAGTCAACTGATCTATTTTTTTTGTAATCATACAATCATACACGATTTGATTCTAATGACATAAATGCTAAGAATATCCTATCAAAGGTAAGAACTAATCTTGATTGATCCGATTATGATTCTTGAATTAATTCTGATTTTCTTTCCATCAGAATTAACTGGTAAATGTTTATAAATGAACTACTTCTCCGGTATTTTTCCAAGTGCTTCCTTCTAGCTCCAAGTATTATTCCTGAATTAGCTATGGTAGATTCATAGAAATATCATTAGTCACTATTTTGTCGCTAAAATTTAAAATACACATCTTTTTTGCTTAGTCGCTGAATCGTCGGTAATTAGTTGGCTTTTACCGTCAAATCTTTTCTTTCCGTCGCTAATCAAATCCTTCTAGTGGTGATTAAACGTATAGGTCGATTGTACAAAGTGAATAGAAAAACTAAAATAGGAACTCTTGAACAACTTGAATGGGTCTGTGGCATATGTATATATATAAATACATACATATATATATACACACATACATACATATATATATATATACACATACATATATATATATATATATATACATACATACTATATATACATACATACATACATATACACATACATACATATACACATACATACATACATATACACATACATGCATACTATATACATACATATATAGATACATATATATATACATACATATATTATATACATATACATATATAATATATATATATTTTACTCACTAACACACTAGCACAACATATACCTATTATCATGTCATTTATGCAGGTAGAGCCGGGGGTCTCACTGGAAGCAGACTCTCTATCCCTTGGGATAGAGGTATTGTCTGTCTACCACTTACCCTCCCCAGACCCTGATGATAGCTTTTGCTGTCGTTGGGATATACTGGGTACGGATGATGATGATGACGACATATATATATATATATATATATATATATATATATATGAAGACATTTTTTCTAAAACTTTTTGTCACGCACAGATAGGAAAGGAGATAGGATTTGAACTCAGATTATGACGCACAGATAGGAAAGGAGATAGGATTTGTACTCAGATTATGACTGAGTAATACAATAACATTTACGGCTAGGTCCGTTCAAATTCCTTATATATATCAACAAATGATCAAATGAATTTCACACAAAAGTCAGGAGGTATTGGGAAGGTTCAAGTGTGAAATGTTTGAATGAGAACTCAACAGATAAAGTAAGTTTATGTGACTGTATGGTAGGTTTCCATTTCTAATGGAGTCAAGGACACTCTTCTTTGATTTTGGTGTATAATGGAATAAATCAAAATGACTCACTAAATTGGCTGCGCTTCTTATATTGTGGAGTATCAGTTGATCGACACAGCTTGATGCAATTTTCATTATGCGTCATCGGAAAACAAACTCTATGTGTTTTTATCACATTGATATGGCTGTGTACATCTGATTCCTCATACCTCACCATAGTCGGAAGCCTTTAAGCCGATAAGGTAATGTTGTTGTTGTTGTACGTAACTGTATGGTAAGCAACAGCAGTATACCAGCATGCTAAGTAAATAAATGCCTTGGCCAGTCGCTACTACTGTAAGGCACGTAAGAAGCCAGATGTGACCTAAATCACAACTTATTATTGTTCAATATGTTCGGACATGAGGATGTAATAGGATATAGAGGTATAAAACCCCAGAAGCATACATATAGATGCAGATATAAAAGAAAATTAAGGCGATGCAAAGTACAAATATACACTTTCATCTTAAACATATTATCCTAATTGACTTTTTACCATAGTGTAACTACATTACATTACCCTGAAATGTCAACTCTACTTTTGGAACATAAATAGTACAAATAAGCTGAACTACCCACTATGATGCACCTCAGAGGCCTGTTTAGATAAAATGATGTCGCATAAAATTTCTTTACATACAAATAAAGAGGTGATTGGCCAAATCAATAAGTCTATACATATTCTATATATTTCATTTATCAAAGATCGAATTGTGAAAACTCTACAAATGTGTTCACGGAGCAATTGAACACGATCAACTGAACAATTGAGCAAGAAACAAGAGAGTGAGCAGACAACGAAACAAGGAGAAACAAGAAGAATTGAGAAGGTGACTGAGAGAGAATTCTTGGATCACAAAATGAAAAAAATTCCAGAAATTTTATTATGCTCAACTGCCTTATTCAAGCTGCCTTAGCAGCTTATTTAAACGAATACAAAAGATGCAAGATTACAAGATTGCCCCTAACTAACTCATCTAACCAGTTATTAAAACAAGGACAGAATGGTAATTTCGCTCTATTTTAAACAGTGGCGCGTAACTTCCCTTCTTCTTCCTCTAGCCTAACTCGTCTTCCTCTGTAACCGCCACTCACTTCCCGCAATTCAGTTGCACTCCATCAGTCATTCCACTCCTATACGCAATCAGACCATCACGTGCTAATTAACCCATCCAGTTAACAGAAGCACAACCTGATTGGCCAATAGACATTCACCATTACACGGAATCACCTCAGCACACCATTGCTCTCACTATTGCTGCAATTGCCAGATTCTTCAAACACCCCCTCAAGCTAGGCTTGGCGTAGATATTTTTGATTCCAAGCAGCTTGGCTATGTCAATTAACCTCTTAGCATCCACAGCCTTAGTGAATATATCAGCTAGTTGCAGCTCGGTCCTAACAGGCATCAACTTAAGCATTCCACTTTGCACTTTGTCCCTAACCACATGGCAATCAATTTCGATGTGCTTTGTACGTTCATGGAACACTGGGTTCTCTGCTATGTATATCGTACTCTTGCAATCATAAAACAACTCAACTGGATTCTGATCAACACAGCCAAAGTCCTTTAACAGAAAAATCAACCATTGCAACTCACATGTCACCATAGCCATCGCCCTATACTCAGCTTCAGCTGAGGATCTAGACACCGTGCTCTGCTTTTTGGCCCTCCAAGAGACTAGTGATTCCCCAAGAAAGACACAATAACCAGCCACTGACCTCCTAGTTTCATTACAACCTCCCCAATCCGCATCAACAAATCCCTTCAACCTCAAGTCTCCTGAGTTGGGGAACATCTAGCCTTGTCCAACACTTCCTTTTATGTACCTCAGCACCCTATGTGCTGCTTTCATATGGTGCTCAGTTGGGCAATCCAAGAACTGGCTCAGCTGTTGAACAACAAATGCAATGTTCGGCCTAGTAATGGTCAAGTATATGAGTTTGCCTACCAACCTCCTATAAGGTGACGCATCGGGCAGCAAGGGAGAGTCATTATGCACTAGAGATGAGTGTGTCACGATGGGACTTTTGGCCGGTTTAGACTCTAGGAATCCTGTTTCCTCTAGGAGTTCCAGGCTGTACTTCCTTTGATTTGCATAGATGCCTGGCGAAGCTCTAGCTACTTCAATGCCAAGAAAGAATTTAAGATTCCCTAAGTCTTTAATTTGAAATTCTGTGTGTAATGCTTCCTTTATGCTATAAATGGCCCCCTCATTGGCACAAGTGGCAATGATGTCATCAACGTACACCAACAAAACAAGCAAATCTGAACCCACAGTTTTAGTGAATAATGTATAATCACTTTTGGACTGTTGAATACCTTTGCTGAGCAGGAAGTTGGTGAGAGTAGCATTCCACTCTCTACTGGCTTGTTTCAAGCCATAGAGAGACTTGTGTAATATGCAAACTAAGCCTGGCTGGGACAGGGTTAACCCAGAGGGGGAGTCATGTAAATCTCTTCATGGAGATCACCGTGGAGAAAGGCATTATTAACGTCCATTTGATGGATGGGCCAGTTATTCCTTGCTGCCATTGCTAGAAGTACTCTCACCGTAGTCATCTTTGCCACTGGGGAAAAAGTATCTTGGTAATCAATACCATATTGCTGTGTATATCCCTTGGCAACGAGTCTAGCTTTATACCTCTCAACCGTGCCATCTGGCTTATATTTAATCTTGTAGACCCACCTACAATCAATGGTCTTCTTCCCTGATGGTAAAGGCACCAGATCCCAGGTATGGTTTGCCTCTAATGCTGCCAACTCCTTTGCCATTGCCTCTTGCCATTCAGATGAACTGGCTGCCTGCATATAAGTGTTAGGCTCCACATACTTATCAATATTCATTATATGCCTTAAATTTTGGAGCTAATGATGCATATGTTAGGACATTGTGAATGGAATGGGGACTGGTGTGGTGTGACTGAACTGATGTGGAATTGCAATGGTAGTCTCTCAAGTATAGGGGTGGTTGTGTGGAGCGTTTTGGACGCGTAGGAACAGCATTATTGTCTGGACACATAGTGACTCAGCAGCATTAGCAGGAATGGATAAATCCACTGTTAGAGTACCAGGCAGCCTTGGAGGTGATGCTTCACTGGGTGAGATCTCAGTAGGTTGATGATCAGATGAAGAGGTTACAATAGGGGTGACTGAAGGACTGAGAGGTGTACTGGACAGAACAGGTGTAGGCTGAGGGCTAAATGAAGGTGTGGTCAATTCAGGAGGATTATTTGAAGATGTGGTAAGGTCAGGAAGATTAATGAATGAGATGGGGAAATGCCAGAAATCATTGGACTATGTGAAGAGTCACAGTCTTGACAAAAGGAAGGTGTGGTTGGCTGCTTGGAGAAAGGGAAAACATTCTCATGAAAGATTACATCCCTGGATATGAATACATCCTTGGTATCAAGATCTTGGAGCACATACCCCTTGGTTGAACAGGAAATTCCCAAGAATAAACTCCGTCTGGCCCTTGGAGCAAATTTGTCTTTGTGGGGTTGAGTGTTCACTGCGTACGCCAAGCAGCCAAACACTCTTAAATCTGAATAGGTGGGATTGGTATTGTATAGAAGCTCAAATGGAGTTTTATGATGAAGAACTGGAGAAGGTGTGATGTTAATGAGGAAGACTGAATGCTGTACGCAAAAGCCCCAATAAGGTGATGGAAGACTAGACTGAAATCTTAGTGCTCTGGCCTCTGAAAGAATGTGCTGGTGCTTCCTCTCCACGACACCATTCTGTTGAGGGGTGTATGTGCAGCTTGTTTGGTGCATAATACCATGGGATGCATAGAATTCAGGCATATTAAATTCTTGCCCGTTATCAGTTCGAACCACTTTAATCTTCACATCAAACTGAACATTAACATACTGATAGAAACTTTGTATTGCAGGTCTAGCTTCTGCTTTTGATTTCAACAAATAAATCCAACAAAATCTGGAAAAATCATCCACAATAGTAAGAAAATATTGTTGCTTATACATTGTTGGATACTTGTACGGGCCCCATATATCAATGTGAACAAGGGAAAAAGGAGTGGAGGAGACAGAATAGGAAATAGGAAAGAGAGTCTTTTCTGTTTGGCAAGGGGACATATGACACACTGTTTTATCATCAGAGGCAAGTACTTCTGGATGACTCTTATGAATTTCCTTTACTCTTGCAACTGACATGTGGCCAAGCCTTGAATGCCAAAACACAGCCTCTGATGACTGAATGTGGAAAACTTTATTAGACGGGTTTGAATGTGAGATGGGCACTGCAGAATCTTTTGGGACTCCATGGAAATGGTACAGACCTTGAGAGACTTTAGCTGAACCAATCGTCCTCTTGGTCTTGGAGTCCTGAATCACACAAAGATTCGAGAGGAATAATACTTGGATGTCACCAGTTTGAGTCAATTTGCTTAATGACAACAGGTTGTAAGCAAATGAGGGCACATAAAACACATCAGTCAACAACAATTCATCATTCACTCTCACTTTACCAACATGAATGACCAGTGCCAAAGATTTATCAGGAAGTTGGATAGATATTGAACTAACAGCACACAAAGATTCAAAGAGGTAGGATGACGAACACACATGATCACTAGCTCCAGAATCTAAAATCCATATATTTGAAAATTGACAAGCATTGTTACCTAACATCTTACCTGAGTCAGCAGATACCTGAGCTGACATTACAGCATGACGATGTGTGCTAGAACCACTTCCAGTTTGATCAACTATGCTCCTTCCCGTTTTGTCATTGTGCTGCTGCAACAGACTAATAAGCTGTAAGTATTTTTCATGAGTAATATTGGGTGTCACATGGTGGTCAGATGGGCCAGCATCAGAGCTGGCATGATCACAGCACTGATAGGACACTGCTTCCTCTTCATTTCCTGATTATCCACCATCATTGCTGTATTCAACCCCAGCAACCATGTTTACTTGTGACTTTGGCTTAAAACCTGGTGGATACCCATGTTTCTTATAGCATCTGTCCACTGTGTGACCTGTCATGCTACAATATGTACAAAACAGGGTCCTAGCATTGTTCTGTCCAGACTTCGGCCTATAGCCTCTGCCTGCCATTCTTGGTCCAAATGAACTCCCAGACGGTTTGTTCATATATACATTGGACCTAGGCGCTTCATTAACATTCATAACAACAGAATGATTGTTTACAAAGTGCTCCTGGCCACTAGAATACATCAATTTTCTTTCAAGCTTAACGGCCATGGCAAAAGCCATCTTCAAATATGGTAGAGGACTAGTTAGCAACACCTGTGATTTGACTGCCTCATAATCGTCATTCAATCCCTTAAGGAACTTAATCACACAATCATCTTCAATGAATTTACTTATTGAACCACTCAAATTTCAAGTGCACCTATTACACGTGCACGTAGGGACAGATTTCAAAACTGACAATTCTTTCCAAATACCCTTCAATTTTGTGTAATACTCAGTGACTGTGGCCTGTCCTTGTCTAATTTTATAGAACTCTTCTTGTAGGTCAGACAATTCACGAAGGAGGGAAAAATCAAAAGACTAAAATGACTATTTTACTCTTAATTAAACTATTACAACCGTCAGTTCACAAGGGCAATACGGTCATTTCTACATGTTTAAAAACTCCCGCGGGGAGTCTTCTTCTCCAGCTCTCCCTTTGCACTTGAGGCTGCTTCGCACCTCAGCTCACTCGCAGCCCACGTGACCTTGGCAGCCAAGCTCCTCACACACTCAACTGCCAGCTCACCAACTTCACCATCCTAGTCTTCAATTCCTCAGTTAATCCAAGGTTCCCTTTGTTTCATGCTACTACCAACTTGGATTGTGCTTCTCTACTTACCTCCATCTCAGATGCAACTTCAACACCCCCCTCAGACCTGACGCCTTAAACAAGTTGCACACACCCATACTAGAAGTCAGGCTCTGAAGTGTTGCTGAATCAAGCGCTTTCGTAAATACGTCTGCCAACTGATGCTCTGTAGATTGGCATAGGAATGATCACACCTTGTTGAAATTTGTCCCTCACCACATGGCAATCTATTTCTATATGCTTTGTTCTTTCGTGAAATACTGGATTTTCAACTATATAGATTGCGCTTTTGTTGTCACAAAATAACTCAACAGGTCTGGAATGACTTACACCCAAATCATCTAACAAATACAGAAGCCACTGCACCTCACAAGTTGCCAACGCTAAGGCTCTGTATTCGGCTTCAGACGAAGATCTGGACACTGTGCTTTGCTTTTTGGCCTTCCACGATATCAATGAATCACCAAGGAACATACAGTACCCCGTAACTGATCTCCAACTCCACATAGCCTGCCCAATCAGAATCAATATAGCCTTTTAACTCCAGTTTCCCTCTGCTAGGATAGAAAAGCCCCTGCCCTGCTGTACCTTTAAGGTACCTGAGCAACCTATGAGTTGCTTTTAGATGTAATTCAGTTGGTGCATCAAGATACTGGCTCAATTTTTACTGCAAATGAAATATCAGGCCTGGTTATTGTAAGGTACAACAACTTGCCTATTAACCTCCTATAGTTGGACACATCTGATATAGTGTGGAATCCTTATGTGCCAACTTCACATTTTGCTCCATTGGGCTCTTAGCTGGTTTGGCACCCAAAACCCCGCTTGTTCCACCAGCTCCAAGGCATATTTCCTTTGACAGATCATAAGCCCCCCTGGGACCTTGCCACCTAATGCCTAGGAAGTATTTCAAGGGACCTAAGTCCTTGATCTGGAAGGCTCGATGTAAAGACTGTTTCAACTGAGTGATCAAGGAAATGGAGTTGCTGGCCACTATAATGTCATCTACATAAACTAGAAGAACCAAGAAAGCATCTGATGTCCTTTGGGTAAACATGGTGTGATCATGTTTGGATTGGATACAACCCTGGCTAAGTAAAAACTGCGTAAGCTTGATGTTCCATTCCTGACTAGCCTGCTTTAAGCCATAAAGGGATTTGTGCAGCTTGCATACTGTGTTTGGTGCAGGTGCAGGAACTCCATCAGGCAGAGGCATGTAGATCTCTTGAGTAAGCTCACCATGTAAGAATGCATTGTTGACGTCCATCTGATGTATATGCCAATTGTGTATAGAATCCACGGCCAAAAGTAACCTCACAGTGGTGAGTTTGGCTGCAGGTGAGAACGTATCCATATAATCAATTCCCAGTTGCTGGGTGTACCCTTTGCCACAAGGCGGGCTTTATACCTCTCAACACGGCCATCTGGTCTATACTTAACCTTATAGACCCATCTACACCCAATTGGTGTCTTCCCAGCAGGTAAGGGAACCAGGGACCAGGTATGGTTGGCCTCAAGTGCAGCTAACTCCAGCTGCACTGCCTTCTGCCAATGAGCAATGTTGGCTGCCTCTTGGTATGACCTTGGCCTGTTGCACACTAATATTGAGAGCATATGATTTATAGTTAGGTGCTAATGAGTCATAAGACAGATAGTTTTCAATAGGATATGGAGTGGAGTGCCTTTGTGAGATATCAGAAGATGAGGAAGCACCAGTAAGGAGATTACAATAATACTCTTGCAGGTATCTAGGTGGATGTCTGGTACGCTTTGATTTGGATGAGTCAGAATATCAGGGAAAATGGGAGGCAGATGCACCTCAAGACCAGTGCAGGGCTGATGAGTCACAGGAGACACCTCCATGGCAGGAACAACGGAGGATGATTCTGAAGGGGGTGAAGTCTCAGAAGAATTAGGACTAGGCATGGGATTGGAAGGAGACGTGAAGGGTGCTGGGACAGAATCAGAATGTGGTGACTCAGAATGTGGTGACTCAGAAGAATTAGGACTAGGCTGGATTGGAAGGAGACGTGAAGGGTCCCGGGACAGAATCAGAATGTGGTGACTCAGGAGTGCAGGAAGGAAAAGAAGCTTGGACTGCTGTAGGCAAGGGTGCACTGGACGAAGAAGAAAAGGATGACTGGAAAGGAAAGACAAACTCATGAAACTGGACATCCCTTGAGACAAAGACATCCTTAGTCGATAGGTTGGAAGAGTGAAGCCTTTGGTATGATAAGGCAGGCCCAGGTATACACATGGCACGCTTCTTGGGTCAAATTTGGTTTTGTGAGGAGACACGTTGCCAGCAAAGGCCAAGCAACCAAAAATTTTTAAGTTCTGATAGGATGGGGGTATATTGTACAGGCACTGATAGGGTGTTTGTTGTTTAAGAAGTGGAGTGGGAATGATGTTTATAAGATGAACAGCATGCTGAACACAATATCCCCAGTATGTATGGGTATGTTGGCTTGAAATCTCAGTGCCCGTGCCACATTGAGTATATGCTGGTGTTTTCTCTCTACCACTCCATTTTGTTGTGGAGTATATACACATGACGTATGGTGGATAATGCCTTTAGCCATAAAGAATTGGTCCATTTTAAATTCAAGGCCATTATCTGTTCTCACACACTTGATGTTTTTGGAGAATTGTGTGTTGACATAGTGCCAAAAGCTCTCAATGACACGTCTAGCTTCTGACTTTTGTTTCAACAGATACACCCAATTATATCTTGTGATCATCAACGATGGTTAAGAAGTAACGATGACTATGTACAGTAGGGTGTGTATGGACCCCAAATATCAACGTGTATAAGATCAAAGGGGCATTTGGAAGCAGACACAGAAACAGGAAAGCTATTTTTCTTCAATTTTGCCAAAGGGCATATTGTACAGCTATGAGCATCATTACAGTCATAAACTGAATCATCTACTTTGCAAATCTCCTTTATTCGAAAGTGAGAAGGGTGTCCTAATCTATAATGCCACAGCATAGAAGAATCAATAGTTTGAATTGTGGATGACAGACAACTAACTGAGGAAGAGATTTGACTAGACTGTCTGTGAGTGCCACTAAGGTAAAACAAGCCATTGTGCTGCTCAGCTGAACCAATCATCTTCAGGGATGCACGTTCCTGAATGGTACAATATTTTCCCAAGAATTGAATAAGAACCGAAGGAATAGACAACAACTTACTAAGAGACAGAAGATTATAAGCAAAAGAAGGAACAAAGAGGACATTATGAATAACTAAATGAGGATTGACAACCACGGTTCCCATGTGCGTGGCTGCAACTGAGGAATTGTTGGGCAATCTGATAGAAACATGCTCAATAGAATGATAAGACTGGAAGAGTTTAAGGCTGCAGGCTATATGATCAGTAGCACCTGAATCTATAATCCAAATGTTCAAATTATTAGAGTGACTCTCACCTTGATCATTACCTGAGAGTGCAGACATCACGGCCCCTTGACTTCCAGCTATCTGACCTTGAACAGGAACCTTCTTGCCTTCATCATTAACAGCAAGCAATGCCAACAGCCTTTGAGTCTGCTCTGGTGTGAGCAAGGGAGCCTGGTACATCCCACTTCCCTGCTCCATCTGTGATGCCTGACCATCACTGCTCAAAACCTCAGACATATTCACTTGATTCCTCGTCTTGAATCCAGGAGGAAAACCATGCTTACGATAACACCTCTGCTCAACATGTCCAATCATGCCACAATGTGTGCACTGCGGTCTTTTTCCACCATCTGGAAAGAACCTTCCATTTCCTCTCCTGTAACCAGTATTTCCTCCTCTACCTGTATACGAATTCATTGCTGCAACCATACTGTTTTCAGCAATGTCCTCAACCATAAGAGCAGTTGGATTGTTATTAATAGAGTTCTGCACACTCATCCCCGTTAACTTCCTTTCGTATTTTAAAGCCATTGCAAACACTCATCAATCTTCGGCAATGGTGACATTATAAATACTTGAGATTTAACCGGTTCAAACTCTTCGTTTAAGCCTTTCAGGAACTTAATGACATAATCCGTTTCAACAAACTCACGCAATTCAACTCCAATGTTACATCTACAACCACGACAAGCACACATAGGAAGAGGTCTCAACACCATCATCTCTTCCCATAGAACTTTCACCTTGGTGAAATAGTCATTCACCGAATCACTCTCTTGTTGACAGAATAAAAATTCTCAAGGAGATCTGATAATCTAAAAGCATCGCCTGTGCCATACCTGCGTTTCAAATCGTTCCAGGCTTCTTGCGCACTATCATACCACATTACGCTCTGAGCAATCAAAGGCATCACACTGTTCATGATCCACGAGTGTACCATCGAATTGACCTGCCTCCACACATCATATTGCGGATCAGTCACACCTGGTTGCTCAATTGTGCTGTCAATAAAGCCTATCTTATTTTTAACAAGAAGTGCCATCTGGAACATCCTACTCCACGAATGAAAATTATGTGGATTCAATGGAGGCTGAGCAAGGATAATCGCCGGACTATCACTAGGATGAAGGTAATATGGATTGCTGGTGGTGTTTTCAGCTGGTTGTGAACCACCGGACTTCTGGCTACCAGAAGTTGAAGCCATGACCGAAGAAAAGGCCGAATTGAATTCAAATGATATGAATGAAGGATCAAAAGAAAAACAAAACACAGTATGCAAATCAGCAGCGAAAGAGTCGCTCTGATACCATGTCAAAATTGATGCAACAAACGAGAGAAGAAATCAAGAGCACAAAAGAGGAACTGAATAACTGCAACTTCATTGAGAGGAAAAATGCAACTGATTCAAATTTTTGGCTCACAACCAACCGGGTAAAGAAGAAACTGCCATACCCGTTTTATACAATTCACGAAGGAGGAAAAATCAAAAGACTAAAATGACTATTTTACTCTTACTTAAACTATTAAAACCGTCAGTTCACAAGGGCAATACGGTCATTTCAACATGTTTAAAAACCTCCCGCGGGGAGTCTTCTTCTCCAGCTCTCCCTTTGCACTTGAGGCTGCTTCGCACCTCAGCTCACTCGCAGCCCACGTGACCTTGGCAGCCAAGCTCCTCACACACGCAACTGCCAGCTCACCAACTTCACCATCCTAGTCTTCAATTCCTCAGTTAATCCAAGGGTTCCCTTTGTTTCAATGCTACTCCAACTTAGATTGTGCTTCTCTACTTACCTCTATCTCAGATGCAACTTCAACACTTCCATTTTTCACGTGGTGGTGTTAGGTCCCTTAGAACACACTAGAAGGGGGGGTTGAATAGTGTGTTCACCAAGTATGGATATTTTGTGGCTATTTTTCGTTTTTGAGTGCAACCAATACTTGGATGTGTTCTTTAGAAAGAATAAAACTTGAAAGACAGTAAAGAACACAAGTATGTATAGAGGTTCAAGTCAAGAGACTCTACTCTCTCTACCTTCTGATGTTTCACAAGAAGGATTTTGAAATGGAGATTGTTATTTCTTTTGGGGGAAACAACAATCAAAACGAAATCAAGAAAATACAAAACCTAGGCACCTTGCCTAGACCACAACCAAGAATTCTAACCCTTTGAAGTCTAGCCTCCAAAGATCTTCTTTGCCCTCAAAGAAATCTTGTAGGGAGAATAGTGCACCACCACTATCAACTAACCCTTCAAAGTCTAGAAAACTTAAACAAAGAGCACCCTTGCTCCTTGACCAACAATCTACCCAATCTCTCACAGAATAATCTCACCAAGAAGAAGACTCTTCTTCTTACAATAATCACTCTCAACAATAAAGTAAAGATGTACAAAGATTACAAATATTTTGAGAGCTTGAGCTTGAGAGAACTTGAGAGCTTGCAATGTAGAAAGTTGTTGAAGGAAGTGGAAGAAACCCTATTTTCAACTTCAAAGTTTCTTCCCGTTTGAAACCCTCTGCACTGACATTAATGGATTTTTGGCATCATGTGTTGGTGAGTCCTCATCATTGGAGATCTCCCTTTGGCATGTAGCAACATTCTTGGAGAGATTTCAAAGTGAATGCCAAGAAAGGAAACCTGAAAAGCTTCAACAGAGAGGAGCCTGCAAAAAAGACACTAAAAAGAGAGGGTACAAAGAGTCAACTGATGTTAAAAAGTGAAGTTCAAGACCTTTGTAACGTTGGTCACATGAAGCGCCTAATGTGCAAAAGCACAGGCGTTTGAAGTGACATTGAGCGCTTGATGTGAAAAAGAACAGTCGTTCGAAGTCACATCAAGCGCCTAATGTGGGCTTCTTAAGTCGTTCGAAGTCACATGAAGCGCTTAATGTGGCACTTCATGCTTGTTCAAACTAACTCTGACTTTTACTCAGAGAAAGTACTTAGGAGTACGTGCCCAGCCAGGGGAAAAGTACTTTTGGCATAGTGGACTGCATAAAGCGCCTAAAGAGGCGTTCAAAGTGTTCGCACTTTTCAACAGGTCATATAAAGCGCCTAATTAGGCGTTCAAAGTGTCCTGTTTTTCAAACACACACATGAAGCGCCTAATCTAGGCGTTCGAAGTGTTCGCAGATCCAGACACTTCACATAAAGCACCTAATCTAGGCGTTCGAAGTGTAGTAGACTCCACCAAGGTACATTAAGCGCCTAATGTAGGCGTTCGAAGTATACTGACTTCAAACAACAACATGAAGCGCCTAATGGGTTGTTCAATGTGCCAAAGTTGTGCAAATCATCAAAACTCAACATGTTCTAACATTCTCCCTCTTTTTGATGATTTCACAACATGCATAACTTGTTAAAAACTCCCCCTTAATATATGCTCCCCCTTACTAAGTGCATTGAATGAAAGACATAACTTGAACAAGATGAGATGATGAAACAATTTTAATGAGCATTAACAATAAGATCAAGTTATAAAATTTCATTCAATAAATTCAGGAATATTAATTAACACCAACGAGAATAAAAAAATTACATAGCACCACCACTAGGTAGTGTAAATCCACTAAAACCAAAACCTACACTGGCGGCAAAATCAGTGAATCCACCCATGGATCCACCAGCACCACCAGCAGCATCACCAGCACCTCCACCAGCAGCATCACCACCAGTACCACTACCACCACCACCACCACACACTTTCTCCCCCTAAATCATCAAAATTAGGAGGAAGAGCCCATGGACTGATCTGCATGAATGCATTGCGAAATGCAGTCATGCGCAGTTCATTTCGCGCATGCCGAGCTTCATGCTCAGCATCACGAAGATGCAACTGCTGAACGGTTTGTTCAAGGGCAGCAATGCGTGATAGTAATTCCGAAGAATCACTACCACCGGTGGCATCATGAGGTCCTTCTTCGACCTCATCTTCGTCAGGAATAGTGGTGGCCTTCCTTTTCTGCGAGTCAATGGCCTGGGCGATGTTATAGTGATCATAAAGATCGGATTTGGCAACTGGGGACAAATCATCATCATTAATAGCAATGCCTTTTGATTTGAGCAAAATCGTGACGATGTTGGCAAAAGGCAGAGCTTTGGACCCCTTTCGAAGAGCCGCAAACATGACTTCGATGATGATCCAGGCCAGATTCAGCTGAGTAAGGTGCTTGAGGCGGTAAGAGACATAGAAATCCATGTTGCTGGGATTTCTAGTGGCCTTGCCATTGATGCAGTAGGTGACAACCGCGAGCAGAATGCGATCCACCAACGGCATGTTCTGAGTCTTCTTAGAGGGGTAATACCCAAGATCAAATTTAACGTCCTGCTCAGAGACGCCGTATTTGGAACTCCAGTCAAATACGGAGAAATCTGTCAAGCCCTCATTTCTGATACGCAAACTTCACAGATTTCAGGGACAGTGAATCTAAGAGGAGTACCATCGATGAAGGAGTTTAGAGAGAATGATTGAGACTCAGATTGTGGGGTGACCCACAAGTTGGAGTAGAACATCCGGGTGTGCTCGCGGGAGAATTTTTTCATGTCAAGTCTGGACCAAAGGGATGTCCAGCCTTGATGTTCCAGAAAAGGAACAATTTCCAGTGCACTGCTCGTCTCAGGAACATTGCTGAGGTTGAGCAGCTTTAGAGGGATGATCAGACGGTTGTTTGCTACCCCTCCTGGTATAGCATACAGGAATGGTAGGAAACGTGAACACCTTTATCAATGGAGCGTGGAGGTTTCTTGATGTCGGGCTCAAACTTCTTCAACCAAGGAAAGTTGTCCTTGGTGAGCCCTTCACATGATGATTGCAGGAGGCTCGACAATGCCTTGTCCAACCGTTGTTTTTCGCTTTTGGGTTCTTGGGCGTTTTGAAGGACCAGCGGAAGCCATTGTTGGAAGAGGGAGAGGTCTTGAAAATTTTAAAAGACGATGGAGAAGATGAGTGATAGGAAAGAAAAGAAGGTTGGCTTTTAAAGGGTGAGGATGGAAGAGATGAGTTGGAGAGTAATGGTGGAGAGAAACTGAGGATAAGTGGGAGAGTGGGCGAGAGGATAGAGGAGACATGAAGGGTTTGCTTGAATGGGGAAGTGGCAGAACCATGGGAAAGAGGGAAGAGAAAGGCGGCTGTGAATTGATGGTCCTTGAATGGCGCGAAAACTGAAGAGGCGGCGAAAAGACAGTGTAAGAATAGGGTTAAAGCGCCTAATGTGACATCGAACGACTTCACAAAAGTGATGAAGCGCCTAATGTCACATTGAACGACTGTGAAAGAGGATTGAGCGCTTAATGTTATTTCGAACGAGTGAACAACTCAGATCAAGCGCTTAATCCTACATCGAACGACTCAATAAAGCGCCTGATGTCACTTCGAACGAGTGACATCCTTAGCATCAGGCGCTTGATGTGACATCGAACGCCTGAACAATTTGAGATAAAGCGCTTTATGTGTACTGATCTTGAAAATTTTTGAAATTTTCGTGCTCAAACTCATGGTTTTATCAACCCATATTGAGCAACCCCAACCTACTTCTTATGGATAAAAGACATCGCTAGGCAAGGGTTTCGTGAAAATGTCCGCAAGTTGGTCATGTGTAGGAACAAATTCTACACTTACCAAGTTCTTTTGTACACAATCACGGATGAAATGATACCTCACTTCAATGTGCTTGGTCCGACTATGTTGGACGGGATTTTGTGCAATATTTATGGCGGACGTGTTATCACACAAAATTGGCACCTTTGAGAAGTGAATGTTATAATCATTTAACGTGTTAGTCATCCATAACAATTGTGCACAACACGAGGCGGCCGACACATATTCGGATTCCGCCGTAGAGAGAGACACACTGTTTTGTTTCTTGGAGACCAAGAAACGAGACAATCTCCAAGAAACTGACAAGTTCCGGAGGTGCTCTTTCTATCAACTAGACTCCCCGCATAATCGGAGTCACAATAACCTCTTAAATCAAAACATGCATTCTTAGGATAAAATAAACCAAATTTCAAAGTACTTCTAAGGTATCTAAGGATGCGTTTTACCGCAATAAAATGCATCTCCCTAGGATCACTTTGAAATCTAGCACATAAGCATACCGCATGTAAAATATCGGGTCTACTAGCCGTTAAGTAAAGTAGACTACCTATAATGCCACGATACAAGGTTACCTCGACATGCTTTCCCTTTTCATCCTTGTCAAGCTTTGCACTTGTGCTCATTGGAGTGTTCACCTCTCTTCCTTCACCAAAATTGTACTTTTTGAGCAAGTCTCTTGTGTATTTGGCTTGGGAAATGTACACACCATCTTTGGTTTGCTTGATTTGTAATCCAAGGAAATAGCTCGCCCATCATGCTCATCTCGAACTCACCTTGCATAAGACTAGCAAATTGCTCACAAAGACAATTGTTAGTAGCACCAAAAATAATATCATCAACATATACTTGAACAATTAAATGATTCCTACCTTGTTCTTTTATGAACAAAGTAGTGTCAACTTTACCTCTTGAAAAACCATTATTAAGAAGAAAAGTACTTAACCTCTCGTACCAAGCTCTTGGAGCTTGTTTGAGGCCGTAAAGAGCCTTTTTAAGTTTGAAGACATGATGTGGTGAATCATGACATTCAAACCCGGGAGGTTGTGCAACATACACTTCCTCTTGAATAACACCATTCAAGAACGCGGATTTAACATCCATTTGGTAAAGTGTAAAATCTCTATAACAAGCATATGCTAATAGCATTCTTATAGCTTCAAGCCGTGCTACGGGTGCAAATGTCTCATCAAAATCAATACCTTCTTCTTGACGGTATCCTTGAGCAACTAACCTAGCCTTGTTTCTAGTGACATTACCTTGATCATCCATCTTGTTACGAAAAACCCATTTCGTACCAATAATAGGATGATCGTGTGGTTTGGGAACTAACTCCCAAACATCACTTCTTTCAAATTGGTTTAATTCTTCTTGCATAGCCAAGATCCAATTTTCATCAAGAAGTGTCTTTAAATTTTTAGGCTCTATAAGAGAGACAAATGCATTCTCTCTATATTGCCTTCGTGTGGTGATACCTCTATTTAAATCACCTATGACTAACTCTTGAGGGTGAGAACTTTTGTGCTTAAATGATCTAGGAAGATTGGATACATCACCTCCAACTTCCTCTTGATCATGTTCCGGAAGAGATGAACCTTCATCATTATCATGAACCTCATGTTCCGGAATGTGTGATGCATTTTCTACATTTTGTGAATCAACATGAGTAGGAGACATTTTTACTTGACTCACTAAGTTCATTTACACAAGGTGGAGGAGTGCCTTCAAGAGGTTCAACTCTCAAGTCAACGAAGATGTTTCCATTTGGAGGATCATCAACGATCTCTCGTTGAGGAACACCATAGGAACATCCTCAAGAATTTCTTCTTGAGGAGTCACATCTTCATCCTCTTCACAATCCTCATTAAGTTTAGGTTCATCACTAAGTGACTCATTAAACTTAACATGGATTGATTCTTCCACGCTTTTGACTCCTTTTGTTGAAAACACGAAATGCTTTACTATTTGAGGCATAACCTAAAAAGATACCTTCATCCGCTTTGAGGTCAAGTTGTCCAAAGTATCTTTGGTATTAAGTATAAAACACTTGCAACCAAAGACTTTGAAATACCCAATGTTGGGAACTTTTCCATTCCAAAGCTCATAGGGTGTCACATTTAGGTATAGGTCTCAAATAGACACGATTGATCACATGGCAAGCGGCATTAAACCGCTTTCGGCCCAAAAATACTTGGGCAAACCGAACTCGTTTAACATTGGCTCTACACATTTCTTGTAGAGTTCTATTCTTTCCGTTCGGCCACACCATTTTGTTGAGGAAGTTCTAGGTGCCGAAAGGTCATGAGAGTATCCTTTGGATACACAAAACCTTTCGAAATCACCATCGAAACTCACCACCACGATCACTACGGATGGTTTTGATGGTTGTCACCCACATGATTTTCCAATCGTTTACTTAGACTTATAAACTCACTACATGCATCACTTTTCTTAGCAAGAAACATCACCCCACGTATAACGAGTATAGTCATCTCTACTACCACGAAGGTGTAATGTTTGCCACCCAAGCTTCTTGTTCCAACATCCTCCATACAAAGTCCTATGAAGCAATTGTAGGGGCTTGGAGGTGGAAATATTGTCTTGGGTTTGAAACTTGTTTTCACCAAGTTTCGCCTTTTGACAAGTGTCACATAAGTCATTGTTTTTCAAAAACTCATTTTTTGGAAGGCCTCGGACTTTATCATTTTCGCAAATAAATTTAAATGTTTTGGAAACATACATGTCCGAGACGTCTATGCCATAGTTGCGTCAAATCATTCTTAGCAACTAGACAAGACACATTTTTGAGAACCAAATCATTGATGCTAACCTTGTTGTAATATTTTTTGAAACGCAAGCCTCAAATAAAATCTTTTCTTCCTTTTTCACAAACACACTTTGTTTTCAAAAACGTAACCTCATAGTTAGCATCACAAAGTTGACTGACACTTATCAAGTTAAACTTAAGACCTACACAACATATAAGCCATCACTAGAGAGAAGGAATCGTTACCCACAATACCATGTCCTTTGATTTGGCCTTTGCTACCCCAAAGTGGACAACTCCTCCGTCTTGCATAGTGAGTCTATGGAAAGAGACGTTTGTCTCCCGTCATATGGTTGGAACACCCACTGTCACGACCATTTGACCTTCTTGTCTTTGCTTTCTCCATTGAGTGCTAGGGCCACAAAGAACCATATGAAGTTGGTACCCTTTTTGCTTTGGGTCCTTGAAGGTTAGTTACCTTCACTAGCCTTTCGGCACCCACACAAGATTCTTATTATTTTAGCTCTACATACTCTTTCTACATGACCTTTCCTATTGCAATAAAAACATGTAGGAGTATGCTTGTGTGTTGGTGCATGCTTGTGCGAATGTTTGTGCATTGCACATGTCGTGTTTTCCTTCTTAGGAACCACCTTCTTTGGAATTGAGAAGGTTTTTGTTTACAACATGAACCAAAGGTGTGACACCTTTGGTGCATTAGCCTTTTGTTTAGGCATGTGCCTTTGCTTCTTCAAGGAGGTTTTAGACTCCTTGATCACTTGTGCTTGTTCCTTTTTATTTTTCTTCTTAGATGCATACATGGCACTAGGTTTGACTTTCATGCTTGGCCTAGATGCATCTTTGATCTCTACCTTTTTAGCACTTACCCTTGATTCATTTTCTTATCCTCAAGGGCTTGAGCACATGATTTCATCAAATCATGTTTCTCTTCAAGTGCAATCACATGCATTTAAAATATATCATGCTCAAGTTGCAATGCAGGTGATTTTCTAACGTTGTCATTATACTCATTTATGCACTGCTCTCAACTCTTTCTTGACACGTTGATATTTTAAAATCAAGGAGATCCATTTTCTTGTATTAATTATCTCGTTCATCAATAAATTTATAATGAGATGAAATATTGCATACCTCCTTGTCATCGTCGATGGCCATTAGTGCAAAGAATTCCTTGTTCAAGATCATCTTCCACCACCCCCGTGAGTGCAAGATCATCTCGATCGCCATTGTCGCTTTCGGATCCGGAAAGAAAACTCTCCCAATGGGCTACCCTCCGCTTGCAAAGCCTTCTTCCTTTGGTAGGTGGCCTTCTTGTCTTTGAGTTGCGGCTCCTTCACACGACAATCCTTCATGAAGTGACCAAGCTTCCCACATTTGTAACATTTGTTCTCTTGGGTCCTTCACCTTGTCCTCGGGGTATCTTTCCTTGACGAATCTCCTTGGCTTCGTCACCATTCTTTCTCGCAATACGTCGGAATCTTTTGACAAGAAGTCCGACTTCATCATCCGAGTCCTCCGACTCTACTACCAACGCCTTTGAAGATTGGCGAATAGGATCATTCTTTTCTTGTGCATCCAAATGAATCTCATAAGTGATGAGATTCCCGTATAACTCGTCCAAGGTGATTGTTTCAAGATCCTTGGACTCCTCAATGGCCGTCACTTTCGCGTTCCATTCTCTTCCTAAACTGTTTAGGAAGCAATGGTTTAGATCCTCTTGTTCTATCTTCTTGCCAACCGCTTTGAGAAGGTTGACAAGCTTGGTGAATCTTTGGATGGACTCTTCAATCTTTTCACCTTTGGGGACAGTGAAGTTGTAAAATTGTTTTATCAACTGTCTCCTTTTGGCCTTTCTTACTTGAGATGTTCCTTCGTGGATCATCTCAAGCTTTGTCCAAGCCTCGTGTGCGGATTGGACACCTTGAATCTGAGCTCTCTCATTTGTGGAAAGAGAGCTATTT
>AP025075.1:18901388-18917560 GCA_036186865.1 Eustoma russellianum | reverse complement strand
TCAAGCGCCTAATGTGGGCTTCTTAAGTCGTTCGAAGTCACATGAAGCGCTTAATGTGGCACTTCATGCTTGTTCGAACTAACTCTGACTTTTACTCAGAGAAAGTATTTAGGAGTACGTGCCTAGCCAGGGGAAAAGTACTTTTGGCATAGTGGACTGCATAAAGCGCCTAAAGAGGCGTTCAAAGTGTCGCACTTTTCAACAGGTCACATAAAGCGCCTAATTAGGCGTTCAAAGTGTCCTGTTTTTCAAACACACACATGAAGCGCCTAATCTGGGCGTTCTAAGTGTTCGCAGATCCAGACACTTCACATAAAGCGCCTAATCTAGGCGTTCGAAGTGTACTAGACTCCACCAAGGTACATTAAGCGCCTAATGTAGGCGTTCGAAGTATACTAACTTCAAACAACAAACATGAAGCGCCTAATGGGTTGTTCAATGTGCCAAAGTTGTGCAAATCATCAAAACTCAACATGTTCTAACAGGTGGAACCAGGAAGCGAAAAATATTATTCGTCCAACGTCATACTAAATATTTTTTTTATCTATTTTCTCGATTCTTTTTGTTTGTATTTATTTATCATATATGTGGACCGAATTCTTTGAGCGATTAGAAATGAGCGTGACCAAAACGTTGTTTAGTATGAGCAGTTTCTGTTATTAGGCTTTAGACAGGGTTATGATCTATTTTGATATTGTACTTCAACACATAAAGTAATATAAAATTCGTGTATGTTTTAGTCTGTGGCTAGACACAATGTTGAACCACAAAAACCTTGTGTGTTCTACTGTTTTTCTTGCGTTCTCTGATTTCGGTTGCACAACAATATTTGTATGATTATCTTTCCAAGTATCAAAAAAAATAAGTCAATGCAAAATATTATTAACTTTAGGCAGTGCAATTTTTTAATCGTGAATCAAAAACTAAAAAATGATTACCATCAAGGTTAGAAAGTTAAAAGTACTCTGGTTGATTTTCCATACAGCACTATTATAAGAAATATGGAAAATTACACCTAACTATGTTTTGTTAGAAGAACGGTCCTGAGTCCGTGCAAAAGAAACTAATTTGCTTTACACTACAAACTTTGATCGCTTTTTCTGAAGATGCCCTTAATGTTGAAAGAGTGATGTTTGGTTGTGTTGCAGTTAGGACGCATACACCATGACGACATGATGAGAACATACAGCATGAATCTTGGTTCCATATACATTAGAATTGTAATGAAAACGGTGTGTAAGATAATGTGAAAATTATCGATCCACAACCAAATTAACAATTAAAAGATGAATTAACAGGCTACAACATCAAATGAGAGACGAGAAAGAAAGATAGAATGAGAGAAAACTGCTCTATGGCATTGCTATACTGGAAGAATCGATGTAGCAGGAAAAAAATTGGTTTACAATCATAGCAGCTGCGCCTTATGTAGAAGAAGGCTAAACACTAGAAATTACAAGAATATCCCTCTACTAACTAACATTAAAACATGACTTAAAAGGGCAATATCGTCATTTCACTTGTTTAAACCGTTTACCCGCCTAACTACTTCTCCTTCTCGCTGCTGTTACACCCGTGCAACACCTTCTTGAGTCTTCCTCGTTGGCACCACGTGCTCAATTGCATCTTCCCGTCTAACCAACAAACACAACTCATAAGCATCTCAATCGTTGATTTATGCAATAATCCAATGTTCATCCAATCCGTTTGCCACGAATCAAGACCAACACTTCAACTATCTTCAGCTGCATCACCATGTTCACCACTGTGCCTATATCTGTCTTCAACACCCCCTTTCAAGCTTGGCTTGGCATAAATATTATACAGCCCATGTGTAGACACCATCTGATCAAACTTCCTGATATCAAGAGGCGTAGTGAACACATCAGCCACCTGCAACTATGTCCTGATGGGCATCAATTTCAACACCCCTTCCAACACCTTATCTCTAACAACATGGCAATCAATTTCTATGTGCTCAGTACGTTCATGGAACACTGTATTTTCAGCTATATATAGCACTCTTACAATCATAGAATACTTCTACGGGGGTCTGATCTTTCTCCTTCAGTTCTTTCAGTAAAGCCAACAACCACACTATCTCACAAGTCACCATTGCCATGGCTCTATATTCAGTTTCAGCCGAGGATTTTGAAACCATGGTCGGTTTCTTGGCCTTCCAAGATATTTATGAATCTCCAAGAAACACAGCATAACCTGTAACTGATCTTCTAGTATCACTGCAACCTCCCCAATCCGCATCAACAAAGGCATTAAGGTTAAGATCTCCATCTCTAGCGAATAACAAGCCTTGCCCAACAGTTCCCTTTACATACCTCAATACCATATGAGCTGCTTTGAAATGATTCTCTATGGGACAATCAAGAAATTGACTCAGTTGTTGATCATCAAAAGAAATGTTTGGTCTATTTATAGTAAGCTAAATTAACTTTCCCACTAGCTTCCTATACTGTGACACATCTAGGAGTAGAGTTGAATCATTCTTGGCTAAGTTGCTATGAATCTTCATAGGACTCTTTGATGGTTTAGCATCCAAAAAACCCATCTGCTCAAGCAATTTAATAGTGTATTTCCTCTGATTAATATGTATCCCTCTCTCTGCTTGAGCTACTTCAATGCCCAGAAAGTATTTAAGCCTGCCTAAGTCCTTAATCCTGAACTCATCATGTAAAGACTTCTTTATATCCCCAATCACCCCCTCATTGTCACAAGTGACAATGATATCATCAACATATACCAACAGACATAGAAGTGAATGGCCAACAAATAAAACAACTCCAGGAGGTGGTGTCATGTAAATATCTTCATGACGGTCTCCATGAAGGAATGGATTTTGATGTCAAGTTGGTGGATGTGCCAATGATGATGTGCTACTAATGCTAACATCAACCTGACTGTGGGCATCTTGGCCATAGGGGAGAAAGTTTCCTGATAATCAACTCCAGACTGCTGAATGTATCCCTTTGACACTAGCCTAGCCTTGTACCTCTCCACTTGTCCATCAGGCTTCAGCTTCACCTTGTGCACCCACCTACATCCAATAGGTGTCTTACCTGAGGGAAAAGGAACCAGTGTCCATGTCTAATTGGAATCTGGAGCTGCGAGTTCACAACTCATAGCCTCTTGCCATTCAGGAAAACTAGATGCTTCTACATAACTGTTAGGCTCTCTATGTGCAACAAGACTTAAAGCATAAGATTTGTACGCTGGATTTAAATGATCATATGACATGTAATGATGCAAGGAATATGGAGAAGTTTGAACTTGATTACAATGATAATTTTGTAAGTAGGCTGGCATAGTTTTAGTACGTTTGGATCTGTTTGGGACTGAGTGTTCAGATTGTGATGAAGAAGATGGAATGGGTAAATCAATGACCAGCTCATAAGGAGGAAGATCAGATGTCAATGGAGGAAGAGAGACTGGAGATGATGGACTGGACATAGTAGAAGAAGATGTGATCTGATGTTTTGAAGAAGAGGAAGAGGGTGAAGAAGAAGATGAGGATGTATTTGAGGGTGTTTGGATTTGCATATTCCTCAGAAGGAAAAGGACAGGGTGAAGCAAAGGAAGGACAATAGTCAGGAGATACTGAGACATCACAACCAAGAGTTGTCAAGATAGGAATAGATGCATTAGTACAGGAAAAGAAGGAGAAGACACTATGGCACCAGACGCAAAAGGAAACACCTGCTCATGAAACACATCATCTCTAGACACATAAACATCTTTAGTTTCAAGGTCCTGAAGAACATAAGCCTTAGTAGTATATAATAAACCCAATAATACACTCCTCCTTTCATTGGGACCAAACTTTTCAACATGTCCCTGAGTGTTACTCCCAAATGCCATGCACCTAAGGACCTTAAGGTTGTTGTAACAAGGAATTGATTTATAAAGGAGCTGATGAGGAGTTGAATTGTTAAGGATTGGAGTTGGAGTGATATTGATAAGATAGCCTGAGTGCTGGACACAGAACCCCCAGTTCGAAGAAAGAAGGTTGGACTGGAATCTGAGGGCTCTTACTACTGATAGAAGATGCTAATGTCTCTTCTCTACCAGGCCATTTTGTTGAGGAGTGTTCACACAACTTGTTTTATGCACAATACCATGAGTGGAATAAAATGAAGGCATATTAAACTCTTGTCCATTATCAGTTCTGATGATTCTTATTTTAGCATCATATTGTAAAGAAACAAATTGATAAAAGCTTTGCATTACATGCCTTGCTTCTGACTTGGATTTTAGTAAGTAAAGCCAACAAAATCCAGAGTAATCATCCACAATGGTTAAGAAATATCTCTGGTTATACATTGTGGAGTACTTGTAAGGAACTCATATATCCATGTGTAAAAGTGAGAAAGGAGAATAGGTGACAGAAGATGAAATGGGAAAGGGTGCTCATTTTTGTTTAGCAAGGGGGCAAATTTCACATCCATAGTTATCATCTAGTACAACTACTAAAGGATCTAACTTCTGCACAAGTTTTATTCTTGATGATGACGTGTGTCCCAACCTTGAGTGCCATAGCATTGAATCTGCTAGTCTGGTGACTGGACCAAGTGCAGTGATGGAAAAGATATGAGAAGGTGTTGATGATGAAGGCTTGCAAGGACCATGGAGATGATACAGACCCTGGTTCGCTTCAGCTGAACCAATCATCTGTCTGGTGTGTACATCCTATATGAAGCATTTGTTAGACCGAAATGTGATGGCAACGAAGTTACATTTGGTCAATTGACTGAGGGATATTAGATTAATTGCAAAGCTAGGCACGTGAAAGACATTCACAAGTAGCAGTTGTGGATTTACAGTGACTGTCCCAATATGAGCTACAGAGGCATAGCTTTTATCTAGAAGTCTAACAGGAAGAGATGTAACTGGACAATAGGAATCAAACTACTCAAGGAAGGGGCAAACATGATCACTAGCTCCAGAGTCCGAAATCCAAGTGTTTAAGTTTTGAACACATAGATTACCTGACACATTACCTTCCACATTAGCTTTCTGAGCTGACATTATGGCATGAAGTGTGTCATTGCTGGTGTTGATCTCCTGAACTGGTTTGTTGTTCCTCTCATGTTTCTCCTGCAACAAACTAATAAGTTGAGCATATAGCTCCTGTGTTAGCCCTTTGAGTTAACTGAACATTAGGATCAAGATGCTCCTGACTGTATGCCTCATAAGCTTCACAAAATTCATATTCTCCCTCACTTCTCGTCTCGAACATCTGTGGTTTCCTCCAACACTACAGGCACCCCCACTTACCATATTCACTTGAACCTTTGCTCTTAACCAGGATGATATACATGCTTCTTGCAACACCTGTCTATAGTATGTCATGTTATATTGCAATGTGTACAGTATGGTACCTTGCCACTACCAGATCCAAATCTACCACCATCCTTCTTATATCCTCTTCCAAACTGCCTTTGAGAAGTCATTCCACCAGGACCACTAGGTCTTGGCATATATGAATTGAATCTAGATGTATTGTTCATATTCATTACCGTTGAAGGATTATTAGTGAAATGACATAATCCTTCTGTATAGGTGAGTTTTCTCTCAAGCTTCACAGCCATAGAAAAGGCTGACTTTAAATCTGGTAATGGTGTGGTTAATAGAATCTGAGACTTAATAGCCTCAAACTCATCATTGAGTCCCTTCAAAAACTTAACCACACAATCATTTTCCAGAAATCTATTAAACTGAACTGCAAGATTACAAGTACACTGCCTACAAGCACAACTAGGCACACATCTCAACGCTGATAGTTCTTCCTTAATTGATTTTAGTTTGGTATAGTAATTAGTAACTAAATTGTTACCTTGTCTAATTCTATAGAACTCCTCTTGCAAATCTGATAATCTGAAGGCATCTGCACTTTCATACCTGAATTTTAAACCATTCCATATGTCTGCTGCTACATCAATCCAAGTAACACTCCGAGCAATGCTTGCAGACAACGAATTAACAGGCCACCATATTGTTAGCCTTCAACCACGCGTTATACCTTCTTGTTCCTTCAATTGGCTTAGGAATAGTTCTATCCACGAAACTAACCTTGTTCTTTGCCTCCAAGGCTCTTCTTGCTGCTCTACTCCAGCTATGGTAGTAGCTACCTTCAAGCAACGGCTGCACCAAGATCATCGCAGGATTATCACTAGGATATATGTAATATGGATCCTCTACAGGATCAGTGATTGTAGGATTAGGATCATGAGGATTCGAGGTCGAAGGAGAATGATTATTGCTGTTTGAAACCATAATTGTGCCAAAGTTCATGAATAATGCTCTGATACCATGTGAAAATTATCAATCCACAACCAAATAAACAATCAACAAGATGATTTAACAGGGTACAACATCGAATGAGAGACGAGAAAGAAAGATAGAACGAGAGAAAACTGCTCTAAGGCTTTGCTATACAGAAAGAATCGATGTAGCAGGAAAAAAAATTGGTTTACAATCACCGCAGCTTCGCTTTATGTAGAAGAAGGATAAACACTAGAAATTACACGAATATGCCTCTACTAACTAAAATTAAAACATGACTTAAAAGGACAATATCGTCATTTCACTTGTTTAAACCGTTTACCCGCCTAACTACTTCTTCTCCTTCCCGTTGCTGTTACACTCGTGCAACACCTTCTTGATTCTTCCTTGTTGGCATCACGTGCGCAATGGCATCTTCCCGTCTAACCAACAAACACAACTTATAAACATCTCAATCATTGATTTATTCAATGATCCAACGTTCATCCAATCAGTTTTCCACGGATCAAAACCAACACTTCAACCACCTTTAGCTGCATCACCATGTTCACCACTGTGCATATATCTGTCTGCACCAGATAAGGTGATGCTGAGTTTTGGTTGCAATGTCTTGTTTTATATTATAATTAGGTATACCAGAACTGTGGTGTTTGAACCATTATGTCAATCTAGTTATCCTACTTTTGGTGTACTATAAGCCGAGATCAAAATCATCACGATATTTAAAACAGTGTGATCAATGGTTATACGAGCAGCCCTAAGGTCATTCCCTCCATTGTTAGGTCCGTAACAAACACTTTAGAGATAGAGGGGGTGAATAGAGTGTTGGACAATTTTGCGGAATTTTCTTGTTTTTGGCTCAACACAATTGGAATTCAAAATCAAAGTAAGAATAGGAGATGAGATATAATGAATGAGTACACCAGATATATAATGGTTCGAATCGTAAATGATTCTACTCCAACACCACTTTGTTTCCAAAGTGAATTTTCAACAAATACTCTTTTTATTATAAGAACAACCACATCAATACTTACATTAAAAACTTAGTGTAAGCGACCACAACAACAACTTCTTGCACAAAACAACTTTGTGCAACTACAGCTCTTAGCAAGAATAACTTCTTGCTACCTCACAACTTCAACAAAGTTCTCTCAAGAACTTTCTCACAGTGTGTTTAAGGAGTAGTGGGGTTTTATACATTCTCACTAGTCTAAACACAAGCAAGAGATCAAATATTTATGGTGCCTCTTGTGTTAAATTTGCTATCTCTCAATATACGCTAATGAAGAAACAAGGAAACGTTTAACACGCTTTAAGCACTTTTACACGTATGAGAGAAATATACGACAATAAAGAATGAAGCTTGATGATGGTGAAAGTGTGTTTATGCCTCATCTGAGCTTCTTCTATTTACAGGAGGTGTTAACCACATTTTTGGAGCCTCCCTCATGACTTCAAGTCAATCCCAAATCTTGATATTTTGAAAATATTCTTTAGCCACTCTATGCATTGATTTGATCCTCCAAAGACGCCCTAGAGAATCTTAGACATGGATATAATAGTCAAGGAAGCATGTATTTTGTTAGAGAAAAGTCCACAAGAATTTTGAGCAAGATTGAAAAGAGAAAACACCACGAATCACCCTTGGATTTTGTTCCAAACGTCATAAAAATTTGAATTCAGGAGGACATCAATCGATCGATGTGTCTGGGTTGACAGATTGATATCCTCCAGAGAGTTTCTAGTTTTGAACTTGCCATACATCGATTGATCGATGTCTCCCCCTTGAGAGATTGATGTATACATCGATCGATTGATGTCCCATAGTTTAGAGATTGATGTCTCACAGTAAGGTTCCAGGTTTGAGTCTACACACATCGATCGATCGATGTCTCTTCTTCAAGAGATTGATGTACACATCGATTGATCGATGTCTTATAGTTTAGAGATCGATGTCTCACGGTAAGGTTCCAGGTTTGAACCTACACACATCTATCAATCGGTTCAAGAGACTGAAGTATACATCGATCGATCGCTATCCTATGGTTTAGAGACTGATGTCTCACAGTGTCTTTTGCTCATTTTGCTTGAAATTCTATGTGTAGATGTTCTTTTCAACTCATTCAAAACATCTTTTTACTTCATCAAAACCTTTCATATCTCAACAATCTCCCACATTTTGATGATTTCAAAACCAAGGGTTTTAAAAGATGTTTTTGCTTCAAAATTTATATTAGAGCTAGCTAATAGTTTCAAAACTTGAAATTTTCAATCTTTCCCTTAGTCCATGCATTTTATGCTCTTCCTAAAATCATGAACCATGTGATCATGTCCAAAACTCCTCCTCAATAAGTAATTTCCTAAACCAATGATAAAAATTTTCAAGAAACTCTCCCTCAACCAAATCATACATCAAAAGCAAGTGTAATGTATGCCATGTTTTCCATTTACACCAATTACTCAACTACAGCATGCCAAAACTTTTATTTTTATTTCAAGCAAGCAAGCATTGTATATTCATCAAGCAATCAACCATATTCAAATATAAGCATAACAAATACTAATGTAGGCATACCAACTTTCAACTTCAAATGTTACAATAACAGATACTAATGTAGGCATACCAACTTCTCCTCTTTTTGAAATTATCAAACAATTGAACAAGAGAAGCATAATACTAATGTAGGTTTTCAAAAAGAAACATAATATAGTTAAGCAAATAGTAAGATGATAGTTCACCCTAAGCTAGACCTCAAATTTAGAATGGGAAATTGGGATGGAGGAAGTCTAGTCCTAGTCATCGTTCGATGAGAAAGCTAAGCCGGGAATGCATGCCTTCATTTTGGCCTTAAATCTTGCAAGCTTGTTTTTCAAGGTGTCTACTTCGTGTTAAAGTTCTACAACTTGTTGTTGTAGTTCCGGAATATTATTGCTATTCCTCTCTTGTTCCTTCTTCGGATTCGGAAATAGGAACCTGTGTATCGTCCGAGGCTGTTTCCTCTTCGGCTGCGGGTGGCGGAGCCACATCTTCTTCCTCATCATCTTCCTCTTCTTGTTTCATGCCTTTTTGAGCTTCCTTTCTTGATTTGTTGATTTGTTGAATATTGATTTTGTCATAATAGTCCTTAGCGGAAATTTTCTCAACATTCAAGTCATCAAGCTCAATACCAGGCTTTCTAAGCATATAGTAGATGAGATTGGCATATGGAAGGGCTTTGGACTTTTTGGTGGCTGCCTCTATAACATTGGCCATGAAGATCTCACCAAAGTTTAATTGCTCCCTATTTGCAATTCTATAGGCAATATACCCGAATTACCTATTCCAGAGGGTTCATCCAAGACACTTTTGATATTTGTCTTGATCCCGGAAAAGTTTAGATAGGTGAGACCGCTTTGAATTTGATCCAATGCATCCGCTTGACTGAAATCTTCATGTCTTTGCCTAGTCCATCCGGTTCTAGGTTGAGTGGGCACTTGAGACCTTGAAGAATGCCCTTGTTGGACATGGATTGATCCTTCTACCTTAGCTTGAGAGGTTCTAGCCCTTGTAGAAATGTTCTTTAACCTAGTCATTTTCTGATTATGAGTTCTAGGGTTGGAGAAGGTGAATAATCGGTGATAAAGATGAAGAAAACAGGATGCAGTAGTCAAATATGGAATTTGTGGAGAAGGAATTTAGGAATCCTACAAGAAAACAAGAGACGTGGTCGGATTTAGGGAGAAGAAATTGCCGGACCACTGTTTTCAGGTTGAAAATGTGATTTGAATGAAAAGAGGGATGAATTTTGTCTTTTAATCGACTTCAGCGTTTCTGAAACAACTGACATTGATCGATCAAAGTAGAGATCGATGTATAAGCTAGGTACATCGATGGATCAATGTACTTGTTTTTCTGAAATTTTATTTTCTTACTTCTTAAACATTGTTTGTCATCGCTAGTCTTGTTCTAATTGATTCATAGGTTTCAGTAGGAAGGGATTTGGTAAAGATATCCGCTAATTGGTCATTGGTTGGAACAAATTCAATGCATAACAATCCTTTTTGGATACAATCCCTTATAAAGATGCCTCACTTCAATATGCTTGGTTCTACTATCGTGCACCAGGTTTTGTGCTATACTTATAGCTTAAGTGTTATCACATAAGATAGGAATTTTGTCAAACTTAACATTATAATCATTTAAGGTCTTATTATTCAAAGTAGATGGGCATAACATGAAGTGGCCGAGACACATTCATATTCTGTCGTTGAAAGTGACGCACTATTTTTCTTTCTAGAGAACCAAGAAACTAAGCAATCTCCAAGGAATTGGCATGTCCTGGATGTGCTTTTCCTATCGACTAGGTTTCCGGCATAGTCAGAGTCACTATACCCTCTTAAGTCAAAACACCTATTTTTGGGATAGAATAACCCAAAATTCAAAGTTCCCTTCAAATACCTAAAAATGCGTTTAATGGAAATTAGATGCGATTCCTTAAACATACTCTGAAATCTAGCAGATAAACATACACCATGCAAAATATCCGGTCTATTAACAGTTAAATAAAGTAGACTACCAATCATACACCTATATTTGGTTACCTCAACCAGCTTTCCATTTTCATCTTTGTCGATCTTAGTACTTGTACTCAGTAGTGTGCTTACACTCCTTCCATTTTCAAACTTGTATTTCTTGAGTAGATCCTTGGTATACTTCGTTTGAGATATGTATACTCTGTCTTGAGTTTGCTCGATTTAAAGTCCAAAGTGTAGGATCTTCAAGGCACCACTAGAAGGGGGGGTTGAATAGTGGGTGCGGAAAATTTGGTTTTTAAAATTGTTTTGGACCAAAAACCCAACTTCTGAAAACAGTTTCTGTTTTCAGGACCAGTTTTAAAATATTTTGAAAACTAGGTTGCAGGTCTTCAAAAATTCTAAAATTCGGAGATAACTTAGCCTCAGATGTTATGAGTATCTCCAAAAAATTTCAAATCAAAATTCAACCTTTAACCCTTTGACAAATCGTTTGTGGTTAGATTGCGCAAATCTGCCAGAACTGGTAGTCTGTTTTGAAAAATTAATTCCTATTTGTCCTTAACTCCAAATGCTCTGAAACTTTAATGACTAACCCCTTATTAGTTATATTTAAATGGGTTGAAACAGTTTTGAAAAATTCTTTTAGGAAGTTAGTAAACTACGATCAAAGTCTCAACCCTTGCAAGCCTAAAAATCATACTACACTAGTCGCAGAACTTTGGACTTTTGAATGACTTATACTTGTCCAAAAGGGTTGACACTTGCGCCAAAAGAACCTTAAAATGTGTGGCTATGTTTCCTAAAATTTTCGTAATTTTCGAAATCCGTTTACTATTTTTATGAACGTGATCAAAAATGATGAATAGTACTGAAACTGAAAGTAAGTGCTGAAAGTAAATGACACCAAGAATTTTATACTAGTTCGGTTATCAACAACCTACTCCAGTCTTCGAGGACACCTTCCTCGGTTAGCACTAAACACACATTACAAAATAACACCTTACCACAGGGTTGATGGAGATACATGCCAACTCTAACCCTTTACAAACCTTGTATGTGAATACAATGCACACGAACACCACCCCCTTGCAAGTCCAAGATTGATCACACATTGATCAATCATTTACAACCATGAAAAGAATATGTGGTGGTCTAGAAGAAGCCTATTCAAGTATATGAATGCAAGTACAATAGGCTTTTAGAGAGAAGAAAGAAAGATGTAGAAGAAGAAGGGAATGGAAGACTCTTTTTGCACTTTTGAACTTGTCAGGCTTGTCTTGTGTTTGCTTGCTCTCCTACTTCTTTTTATCAATATGTGCCGCCCCCCCATTAGCAATTTCTTCCTCTTGAAAATTTTCTTCTAAGTCCTTGGAAGAGTGTATTGCATTATTATGACATGTTTTTGCTTACTTGGCATCTCCTCATTGGATGATCATTAAGCTCTTGCTTACTTGGCACTCATTGATTGGTTGGATGTTGTCATCACTTTATGACAAAACAAATCTGAGAATAACACTTAAAATATGTGCTAAAATCATCATAAACACTTTTCTAAATATCTCACAATCAATCCCAACTAATTTGGAAAACTAATTGCGACATTAATCACCAACAAAATCGGCCATACACATCTTGCACATGCTGAAATTTCAGCATGTGTAACATTCACCTTTTGTTCAAAATATTGCCTATTTTACATTGATTTAATCCAAGAAATCAAAGGATAATTCAATCACCATTTAGTATTCAATATTCTCATCTTTTATGAAATAATAATTAGACACTAATAAGGCCTCAAAATCGGCCAATATACATTACACACATGCTGAAATTTTCAGCATGTGTGATATTCAAGAATATCACTTTCTTTATTCCATAAAATATTTAAAACACTTCCAAATTGTCTTCTAATTAATCCACCTTAATCAAGACACAAAATATGAGCCATAATGATGTAGAATTCGGCCAACCTATTAGCACATGCTGAAATTTTCAGCATGCGTTACAAATGTGACATAAGTTTGAAATGTTACCTTGTGTAGCTCATTCCTTTATGTCATGAACATTGTATGCTTTATTCTTGACCAATCAATATGCCAACAAGGCTCCACATAGGCTCCAACTCAGCTGATTTAGGCATGTCATGAAGATAAGACATGTGCTGAATTTTATTTTTGCAAACTTTGTAAAATAGTGCACATTTAATAATGCATACATGGTATATTCTAATCAGCCCTTAATTGAATTTTCTAGCACACTTTAAGATGTATGAAATATGTAAAAAGTGTCTAGGTACATGTATGATGTGCCAAAAACGTTCCATGTGTTATGTATGTAGAAAACCGAATTTTCGACGTTTATCGATTAACCGATTTTTCTCTAATTAAATTCCAAATTTTTGCACATGTTATATATATTATGTTACAAATAATATATATAAATTAAACTTTAATATTCAGCACTTGGCTGGTCTTAAAGTGGCGCCTAAACCATATGACAAAATTGAAATTGGAATCTCCACAATTTGGCCTTAATGTGGGGTGATTTGTATGTGCCAGCATGGAATGATTTTATGGCTGTAAATATCATCATACCCACGAAATTTATTGATGTTTTTGAGGTGTAGGGGCTGGCCATCTATTTATGGCAAGTACGTGACACGTTGGCGAAGTTTCAGTATTCGCTCGATACGACAATTTTTGGTTTAGAACCTTTTAACATGTCGTATTTAATTTGTCATCACCATGACTTATATCATATGATATAAGACCTGAATATACTCATAAATATGAGTTAAGGATGGTGGTGTGACGTTAACCTACGTACGTAAAATATATAACGTGTCGGTAGTACGTTGGAATAAATATGTACGTGCCTTTTTCAAAACATTTGATAATATATATATACATATATATAAATGTCGTGTATATAGTATGGAGAGGAGAGTGGAAGACTTTCCTTTCTTCACCTTGTTGCCTTTGTGCCTTTTTCAAATATTGCTTCCTTTAATGAACTACTTAGTTTAATTAACTAAGTACTTCACTTAATGAACTAGTTTAGTTCATTAATTGTAACACCTGAAAATAGTTTAAACACAACAAATGTTTGCCGTTTGATGTAAGCTTTAAAGCTTCATGGCTCGTTAGTACCGCAACATTATATATGAACTATATAAGGCAAGTTATATGCAAAAACGTGTCATGTCATAAAATATGTCATGCATTTATTTGTAACACGTTATTTAAATCATGCATTTTGAAATCACTCAAACCCTTTTTTCTCAACAATCTCCCCCTTTTGATGATTTTCAAAATAACCTACATTCATGATCTGAATCTTATCACTCCCCCTTCAATCGTTCACAAATTCAGATTTTGAATTTCAAATTTCAAGTTCGCTCCCCCTTGATTTGTGCAATCAATCTTTCTCTCTCCCCCTTAAATCATGCATTCTCTCCCCTTTATTTTGGAAAGACAATCAAAAGTGCATGTAAAGAAGAAAAAAAATCATGCATTTTAAATAATCTCAAATGTGTGTTCTTATGGGTTATTTATTCAACCCTTTGAGAGTGTCCCTTTTTGTACCCAAATTTGGGTGACCTTTCTAGGTCTTCTAAAAGGTGAGAAAGATGATGAAAACGCATAATATACATTAGCGGCAAATGCGTTTGGCCTTTGGCCGAGAATCCCATCATGCATATAGTATGATTTTCGTTTTTGGTTTGCATGCACAGGAAGTGATCTAGATGCATTTTTATGATATGAATGTCGCATATGCATCAGTGGCTTTCTATATGGCACATGATTGCTCTTTGTATGATATGAAGAATAAGAAGCGCGATGAGATGAGATGAGTGGTGCACTAGTCTTCTTCTCATATTTATATGACACATAATTATTCTGCGTATGATATAAAGATGAAGCACGATAAGATGTCATAAGGGAAGGTCTAGGCGTCTTCTTAGATGCCATATATGTCTTAGATGCATCCATTTTCTTTGATGGAAAAAATTTTGTTTGTTTGTTTAGTGACTCACTTTTCTCATCGTATCCTAGTCCGGTTTTATCATTTCCATCCTTCTGAGAAGAGATAAGATGATCTAGAATACAAATATCCGTATCGAATTGTTTTCTAGTCTTTTCTAGATCTTCGTTTCTTGATTTCAACTTTGAAATCTCGGCTTTTAGTTCAGTGTTCTCGGATGTCAATGATGAAATTTCAGACCTTAATGAATTTATGATGCAAGACGACTCTTCTTTTGAATCGTTTGATTGAGATAGAAGATTTGTGTTAGAAGATTCTAACAATTTCTTGTCTTTAATTAACCGTTTCTTTTGTTTTGCGAGAGTTCTAGCAAACTTATGTAATTCAAGATATTCAACATATAAATCACCATAAGATAGTTCAGAATCCGAGTCAGAATCAGAATTTACCTCATTTTCAAATAGTGGAGGCATTTGGCTTGACATATCTTTTTCCTCGGTTTCATGGCTAGTGGTTGCCATCTCAGACGGATCGTTGGATCTTCTTGTTGTGAGTGTTCCTGCGCTCTGATACCAATTGTAGGATCTGCAAGGCACCACTAGAAGGGGGGGGTTGAATAGTGGGTGCGGAAAATTTGGTTTTTAAAATTGTTTTGAACCAAAAACCCAACTTCTGAAAACAGTTTCTGTTTTCAGGACAAGTTTTAAAACGTTTTGAACACTAGGTTGCAGGTCTTCAAAAATTTTGAAATTCGAAGAGAACTTAGCCTCAGATGTTATAAGTATCTCCTAAACATTTCAGTTCAAAATTCAACCTTTAACCCTTTGAAAAATGCTTTGTGGTCAGATTGCGCAAATCTGCCAGAACTGGTAGTCTGTTTTGAAAAATTAATTCCTATTTGTCCTTAACTCCAAATGCTCTGAAAATTTAATGACTAACCCCTTATTAATTATATTTAAATGGGTTGAAACAATTTTGAAAAATTCTTTTGAGAATTCAGTCAAATACGATCAAAGTCTCAACCCTTGCAAGCCTGAAAATCAGACTGCACTAGTCTCAGGACTTTGGACGTTTGAATGACTTATATTTGTCGAAAAGGGTTGAAACTTGTACCAAAAGAACCTTAAAACGTGTAGCTATGTTTCTTGAAATTTTCGTGATTTTTGAAATCTGTTTACTATTTTTATGAACATGATCAAAAGTGATAAACAGTACTGAAACTGAAAGTAAGTGCTGAAAGTAAATGACACCAAGAATTTTATACTGGTTCGGTTATCAACAACCTACTCCAGTCTTCGAGGACACGTTCATCAGTGCACTAATCACACAACACAAAATAACACCTTACCACAGGGTTGATGGAGTTACACACC